>VWZP01010350.1:148527-648284 GCA_013396995.1 Dicaeum eximium | reverse complement strand
TGGCGGGGTCCGGCCGCAAGGCACACAGCGCGAAACTGCGGGTCGTGGTTTTTGCCCTATCCCCCTTGGTGTGACCTGTCTTAGAGGTCTTCGGTGTCAGGCACTGTGCTGCGGATGCTAATCGAAATATTTTATTAAATTTCTGACCAAGCAGCACATCTCTCATCCACCAGTGACGTGTGCAGCGCTGCGCGTCTCGCCCTGTTCTGGATGCTAAGGAAGAGCGCATGTCCTGTCTGAGCACAGCTCCTGTGAGGAGCGGCTGAGGGAGCTGGCGATGCTTAGCCTGGGCAAAAGGAGATTCAGGGCTGACCTTACCACTCTCCACAATTCCCTGAAAGGAGGCTGTAACCACCTGGGGGTCGGTCTCTTCTCCCAGGCAACCAGCGACAGGGCGGCAGGACACAGTCTTAAGCTGCACCAAGGGAGGGTTTGGTTGGATATTAGGAAGAATTTCTTCACGAAACTGTTTAGACATTGGAGTGGGCCGCCCAGGGAGGAGGTCGAGTCACTGTCGCTGGAGGCGTTTAAGGAAACGCTGGATGTGGCGCTCTGTCATGGTCTGCTGGACGTGGTGCTGATCCGTCCTTTGGACTCGACGATCTCAGGTCTTTTCCAAGTTCACTGATCGTGTGAAAGAAACTTCTATAAGCCTGCTACCTACAGTATTGTTCAGTAATGGAATGAAGTACGGAACAGAAACACATCTGCTCAGAAACAGAGCCATGTCTGCCCCAGCCCAGCCCCACCAACCCTGGGGTGATGTGCCCCCACAGCTTAGTATTTGAATACACAGAAATACTCCTGTCTGAAACTTGCTCTTCCTTTAAGCACTGTTCTGTGGGCTTTTGTTTGTGTGCTTGCTTTTTCACTAGACTTTAAGTCACGCAGTTAACTTTAGGTGCATTAGGAGAGTAGGAACAAGATGGGATTCTTTCCTGCATTGCAAATAAAAACATGCACACCAAAGAAATAGTAATGGTTTGCAGGAAAGATGGAGAAAAACAGCACTACGATTTTAATGTGAAGAATACCAAGCTTCTTCAATTACAGTGGTTTTTTTCTCCCTCAATAAAAACAGAATCTGTTTTCTTGCAGAAATGTGAAGGGCATGAAGCAGTCCTTAAGGCTGATGGGTTTTGTAGAAGTTCTGTAATTTTCCCAGAGATTGTTAAACACTTAACATTTCAAGGTTGACCACTTCTTAGTTTTATTTGTGAATATTAATGAGTTTCAGTTTTACTCATACCACTGGTTTTCCCCTGTCAGAAACCCAGCTGTTAGTCATGTGAAGCAAAAAAGAGCAAACCCTTGATACTCAGAATCGTTTATTTGCTTTTTTATAAATAATAAAATACTTTTTCTAAGTGTCTAATACGCTTTTTACTTCTAAGTCTATAATTTTGAATGTTTCATGTTAGCAATACTCTTTCCCCCAAGCTGATCCCTCAGGGAAAATCCAAATCTTACAGCACACACAACTCTACTTTAAACCTAGGCTTGGCAATAACAGCACCATGCAGAGGTCTTGCACATGGTATTTCAACACTTTGATAAATTAAAAATTGTTCAAAACCATTGAGAAATAGGAGTTGTGAAATACCAATTCCAGTGTATTGCTTTGGTCCCCTAAAATTTTGTAGGTGCTTTTTTGGCAGACGTATATGTACACAGCTAGGATCCATATTTGTGGCTTTCACAAGTCAAGCAAATAATGCCCTGTGCTCATATCTGTGTTACAGGAAATCCTGAAGGTACCCATAAAATAGCAGGGTGATCAGTAAATTATCAGTGGTGTGTAATTATGAAAAAACTTCAACACATACTTAGGTAGATAGGAAATAAAATCAAAATACTTAGAGCACCTACTGCTTGACATGTCATTGAGTCAATAAATATGTCCTCAGGGCAAGGCACAGTAGCATGAACTGATAAGATGAATTACCTATTTCATAAAATGTGAGGGTTAAGCAGGAAGTTAAAAATCTTATTATATATATATGAATATATATAAATAATAGTAATTGAACCAAGGTAGTAGTCTAGAAAAACAAACTTTCTAGGCACTGTATCTCTTTACCTTGTGTGTTTAGGTACAGCAGTTAAGGTTTTCAAAAGAAATAATCCCTTTTGACAATTTACTGCAAAGATGTATATCTCTTAAGTGTGCTAGATGTAAAAGAAGATGTACACAAATCTCACAGCAAGATAAAGTCTCAATTAATACTTTGTACTTGAATTTGCCCCTACTTTTGCTTGGGATATGGCAGCCCAGCAGCATAATAGTCTGGGAAGCACCTTTTTCTTGTACTGCTGGAATAAACCTACCTGTATTTCTGCTGAAAACTCTTCTCTGATTTTACAGCAATCAGCACAGCCTTAATGGTGCTCCAAATTGTTACTAATGCTAAAATCCATTATTCTGATTTTTGGTCAATATCATCTCAGCTTCAAAAGGGAAAGGCAGTGTAATTGCAACAGCAAGGAGTGAGGCTGTAAGGAAGGACTGAACCACATAGACCCAAGGCAGAAAAAGAGGCAGCCTCATAAAGGAGAGATGAGAAGGGGCAACAGCTTGGGAGAGGATGATATCAGGGAATTCTTGATAAACTGCTGAGAGGAAGAGAAAACAAATCAGCAGTTATGTTGCCAGTTCCCATTCTTATAATAAACTGAAAAAATGTACTTTTTTTTTTTCCTTAGGAAGGAGGATGTTTCTAAATTAGTGTGAACAGGTCTGGAAATGAGGCTTTAACAGAGACTGAAAGAATTACCAATGGTAGGCCAGAAGCAGTAGAACACTTGTATCCCTGAGCCCATTTTCAAGTGACAATAATTCCATTAGACTTGATGAGTCATCCGCAAGAGAGTTTTACCCGTGTCATCCTTTTGCATTCATTAGCTAGAGCTTGGGACAGGCACTGCAACAAGCCAGCATTTTAACAGCAGCAGGGCAGGCACCACGCTCGTCCAGGCAGAGCAGCACATGCCTTATTTTTCACTTCCACAAGCCCACAAGCACGGTGTGAAGTACTGAGTTAGGGCAAGTATTTATATCTGCAGTCAAAGGCAAACCTGGCAGAAAGTGTTTGCACTCAGTCCTTAAAATACTCACAAAATTTTTTTCTCTTAGGCTTAGACAAATCTTAGTTCATCTAGAAGGAGCACCTGAAAGCTGATGGCTGCGAATACCTTCATAGTTATAAACCACCTCTGACCCCTTGCCAAACATCTTAGTGTTCTTTGCACTCATTACAGTTTTAAGCTAAAGGAGTGGTCTGATGGTCTAGATCCACATTTGAAATCCCACTGGGGACATTGGGAGCCACAGGGCTGTCTACTGAAACAATGGATGAATGCAGCATTAAAATCTGAAATAGAGAGGAGGAGACAGTGATAGCACCATCAGGCTTTACATCCAGAAATTTATAAAAATTTTGTAAAGTAAAGCATAGGAAGTGCTCTAAGTTAAGAGACAAAAACACAGTCATGAAGGGGAGGACACAGCACACACAGAAGCAGGGGCATAAGCAGGATTTAGCAATAAAAGAGCAACTGTGCCAACTTCCAGCGAAGCACAAAGGAGTGCAAATTATTTTCCAGCCCTGAAAGGAGGGCAGTTCCACAACCTAAATAACCGTTAGCTCACCAACTTATGAAAAATGAAATTGGTGACCTAATTGCCATCCTGATAACCTCTCAAAGAGCAGTAGCTTGCATTTGGAGAGCAAAAGGATATGTTCTTGTGGCCTGTACAAGAAAACAAGTGAAGATTAAGGAAAGGGGAAACTACAGGCAGGGCTGGGGCAGGACTAAAAGAGCAACAGACCGATTTTGCTTTACAAAGCAGTTTCATGGAAATGACTACAAGACTCTTTCCAACATCAGCAAGCCTGGACTTCTGTACCTTTCTTTACAATCTAGAAAAAGCTTTTACAGAATTATTTCTGAATACTGTAATTAGTTCTGATTGTCCATAACAACTGATGCAAACCAAAATTTGGCTTCTGTCCTCTTGTTTAAGTTGCTCATCACCCAGGCTGGCAGTGTGGTTAGAGTTTGCATAGGGTTTTTCAGTTTGGGATTCCCTTTTTTTGTCAGTGGAGAAGGTGAGGTGGAGAAAATCTGAAGAATTTGTAGTCTTTAAATATTTCAGGTGCTAAGTCTTAACTGTTTAGAAACAATTCTCTGTGATTGCATTCCATTTCATTTCAAATAAGGTTACATGACCCCAAAAGTCTACATAGCAATATGATTGAAAGGGGAACTCAAAGTATGTTTTATGTGTGAAATTTGAATATTCTGTTATATTTGAATATTCCGAGCCATTCTAAACTCTTTGGTCTGAGTGGCCTGATCAGAAGTTTTGTTTCTGGTCAGAATCACAACTGTATGATTTCCAATTAAATATCTCATTCACTTTAAGCTTTTTCATCATTCACTTGAGATGCAGCACAGACAGAAGATACAAGGGTATATGTGAAAGGGCCACTCAGAGCAATATGATGTGGATGTTGGGCATTAGATAAATAATTACTGAAGAAGCATCAGCTTTAATTCCTGCTTCATCCTTTGCAATAAGGATGCAATATCTCCCCAATGTCCATATTCTCAGAATTGTTTATGGGAGGCTGAAATTTCTTCCAAAGCTTTTGCCAGCTTACATCTTTGCTATAGTGAACATTTTGCATTCAAGCAGCTGTCTGCAGCTAGACAGGCTAGACTGTTTGCCTTAGCATCTTAATCCTAGTTGTCTAAGTGAATATTAAAATAAAGATAAGCTATATTTTTATTTCAAGGAGAACTTTCAAAATTATGGTGTCTTTTTCAGAAGTCTATCAGAAGTCTATCACAACTAGAGTCATATCAGAATTGTAGCATAAATGTTAGTCATCAGCTGCTTAGCTTCTGGCTGGGGATTTTCTGTGAAAATACTGTACACAAACAGAAGGCTTTCTGTCCTATTTGTACGCTGCTGATACAAAGGCAAGCAAGGTAGAATGCAAGAAACTGATTAGAAAAGTCACCTTAATTCTTAAAATTCCTTTGGAAACAACCAGTGCAATTCTTTATCTGAATGATACGGTAATTTGTAGATAAAACTGTTAAATGGAATTTTAATTCTATGTTATGGTAAATGATCCCACTCCTTTCAAGTGAGTCAAGAGTCATGAAAGCATAACTGTGATTCAAAGATATTTCTATTGCTCTTCAGACTATTTGCTGTTACCTAAGCTTGACCTGGTACCAACAACTACCCATTGCAAAAGGGTTTGGATGGTTTCTCTTCTGAGATCTGAACTCCTGAGAGTATCTGGCAGGTATATCAGTTTATGTGAGGGTCCATCGGTCTAAAAAGTATCAAAAGGATCCTTCAAAAGGATACTCTTGGTATTCTCTCAAGCATACATATGCACAATTTTAGAATGCACTGCAAACAATTTGTGTACACGGGTTTTAGTTAAAACTGTTCGGTGATAGTGTCGCAGTGGACTCAGTTTACTTTTCTGGCAAGAAGAATTTGTTTGCATCATTATATCATAGTTATCCTTCCAGAAGTTAGGTGTAGGTCCCAAACAGGAGTTTGGGCCTGAATTTTCAGGTTACAAATTGCTACAGTAGCGATTACAGCGATACTGGTGCTGTGATTGTTACAACAATACCGAATTTTGCCAGTGACTTAAGAACAAAATTAGGATATTGAGTGGCACAGAGAACACAAAATAAGTTATATCTAAAACATTTTGGGAGGAAATATCCACTTAATAAAGTAACAGCTAGTTAAAAAAACCCCAAAAAAACCCCAAAAAAAACCAAACAGGAAGCAAAGTTATTCGTTACATGTTAAAAAAAAATAGCATCATTTACCATATTTGTATTTTGCAAAAGTGGTGTCTGTGGTGTCCTCTTTACATAAATCCACATGAAGACATCATCCTGAGAAGCCTAAGAAGCCTGACTAATTGTACTGCAGTTAACACTTGGTACAAACGGTTCTTGGTTAGGAAATGTATTTAAAAAAAAAAAAATCTGAGCAGAGAGGTATTAAAAGTGAGTCTAAAACTTTTTTTTTCTTTAAGCAATGTTTTCCACTGAGCCATAAAGTCCTAATCCATAATCAACAAAATTTCTAGGACAGTAAATCTGCTTATAGGGGATGGATGTGGGGGAGAAAATGAGAAGAATCTATAGCTATGAGTACATTGGAACGGAAAGTTTACATTTTCTGTGTCTCCTGAACCTGTAAGAAATTTTCTAGTCATATTTTCAGGATTTGCTTTGCAATCATAAACACTGCAAAATCTTTTAAAAGCTTATTTCCTCTGGCAATAAATGACTTGGCTCCAAAAACTATAAGAAAGAAGCTAAATATTGTAAGTTATAGTAAACTTTTAGGACTTGACAAAAACTGTGAGAATACTGGAGAGCTTATTATACTTTTTTTTCCATTGTGCATCTCTGATGTTTGCATCTTGTCTATGTGTGAAGGACTTTATTAGTACTGTATGTGGTCTCAGAGTTGAAACTTTAGAAGCCACCTTGGGAATTGGCTGCATTCTTCTGCTCATTTGTTTTGCTGCCCACTTACAACTGTTTGTAACAAACACTCATGCAACTACAAAATGTAGAGATTTAATTTAACCACTGCAAACAGCCAGAGTAAGTTCAAACCCCTGAAACAAAATGCTGCTTGTAATGCATTAGGAAGAGGCAGCACAGAGGAGTACAACAATCTTTGCTTATTTGAGCAACAACATTTCCTCTGGTTATCTGGGACTCTCACAGTACTCTCCCCTGTGGACTTTATAGTAGAAATCAGTCTCTGCTCCCCTGAAAGAGCACTAAAAACTTGTCCTATGTCAATGCCAAATTGTTTTTCATGTATTACAAGGACTACCAAGTTCCTCCTTCACCAGAAAAACCTGTTCCTCAGGCACTCCTCTTCCTCATTTTTGGATACATAGTCACAGAGGCCATTACGAAGAATTTCACTTGGGTGGATTTTATATACAAGATGTGTCCCTGAATAAAGATTTGATCCTCTAACTGTCTCTATGGTTTGCTGGCGTTAATTTTGACATTCTGTTTTTCTCCTTAAACTGTTCACAAGTTTGGTCTTCTCTTTTTGGGTTTTTTTTTCCCCAAATGTTACATTTTGGGGGGAAAAAAAAAATCTCTGATTGTGTGTGTTCTTCCTTCACTTTACTTTGCCACTAGTCCTTTGTCATAATTTACATCCAGTTCCCAGAAAGACAGACCCATTTTTCCACAGTTTATTGTGAAAGAATTTGAACCATGTATGCCACTACTGCTGACATAAGGGCATCAGCAATACATCTAAGGTCATGGAGGATCAGTCAAGGCATAATCTTAGATAGGATTTTGCAGAGTGACTCACACGCCTGAGTATTAATCCTTGCAGCAAAGGCATATCCTAAAGTAGGAAGCTGAAATTTTCCTGATAAATCCCATAATTTCCTGATAATTCCTATTCTTTCTTAAAATAGTTCATCTGGAAATGCCAAATTGAAAAGAATTTGTAAGCTTAAAATGCATGTTTAGTATTTCCCTTTCTGCTTGATGTCAGTGGGTTTAACAAAGGATATCACTTTTTCTTCAGGCTGAGAATAGAGTACTTCAGGCTTACTTATGTCCCATATTATAAGCAGTACAGATGCTGCAGTCAAAATATAGTCTCAAACCAAAAGTACAGTCACAGGGATTTTATTTGAAAACACTGAATATAAACATCACTTGACCCAGACTACTCTGGAGTCAAAGCTGAGATTGCAGAGTAAAAAACTAAGCTAAAATCTCTTTAACAACTATGCACAGGCATCTGCAATGTAGTTTCGAGTTGAAATTTAGAACTGCTTAGTCATCATAGTGATGAAGATTTTGGATTTACACAGATAGCTGCCAGAAAAAAGCCTGATTTGCTCCATACTCACCAGTGCTTTGTAGGTGAGAAAAAAGATGTGTTCTGTCCAAGCCTAATATATGACTGATCTAAACATTGTTATTTTGAATTTTTATCCACCTATTAACCCCAAAACTTGCCAGTTAGAAACAATTAGGTATATCTAGGTCTTCCTCAATGCATGATGCAATTAAAAACTTATGTAATGCCTTCAGATGTTGCCAGAGTTAAAAACCAAACAGCATCTCTAATTTAAAGTTGCAAATTATCTGACAGAAGTGACAAAGAACAGGGCTGGAACAAATATTTTCCACTTATAAAACATAAATCAGCTCCACTAGAGGTTTTCTTGCTTCTTTCTAGAGCAGTCCAATGAACACACAGTTAGAAAGTATATCGGGGAAAGAAACAAAACTAAGTTAGAATAATATACTTGTTAAGAAAATTAAAGATTTAAAAAAAATAAAAATAGAATTACCATCCCATTTACATCCAGCTGTGGAAAATAAACATCTTCCTTGCAAAGTCTAGTGTTCATACATCTGTACCTTCTCTGCTCACCCAGTGCCATTTTTATTTTTTCTTTTGTTCTTCACCCTGCAATACCTGGATGTAATACTTTGTTCTATTCCTCCATTTCCATAGGGGAAATAAGCTTCCTTTCAGTTCCTTGGCCCCTGGTGTGGCAACAACTCCATATTCCTTTCAGAAATACCTCTCTTTCTCACAGCTCAGCATGAATATATCTTTTGCTTTCCACCTGGGGAAAGTATCACCCCAGGGGAGTGAGCAAACTGCCCGGATTCATCCATCTTCTGGCCCTCCCTCAAACCAAAGAGCTTCTGTCTCTGAGAGGAAATGTGCTCTGGGATAAGGCTGATGGCAGCTCCCAAAAGCATTTCTGGATAGAATAGTCTCACTAATGGGGAAGGCATATGTTTGCTCTGTAACTTTAAACTGTACAGCTTTTCAGTAAATATGAAACCGCTTTAAATGGAAAAATCAAATAGAGAACATCACTATAGCAGGTTCTGGGGTTGGTTCTCTTGCTTGACCTAAAGCTGCCATCTGTGAAGACGTGCCTGAGCCATGTGATGATGAAAGATTCTGCTGCAGGCAAGCAGGTTTTTGTCCTTCCTCTTGGAACAGAAATGCTTACGTGAATTATAAAGTCTTAGAAAACTGGGTAAGTAGAAAAAATGCATTTCTAGTTTGTTATATGGGTACTGCTGGATTCAAACCCCTCCACCTTGGTTACTCCTAATGCTTTAAGTCCTCTAAAACTTTTGCATCTGTTCACTACTGGAATAACTTGTATAATCACTCAGTGCACAGAACTTCTATTTATACTTTAAAACAAGTATGTTAAAGTGTCTGTAGGATTGTGACCGAAGCGCATTTAGACATCTTCTGCCACCTGCCACTGACAGGGTAACTCTATTCCAAATAGTGCTCCACAAGCAGATTAATATTTAAAAAGATGTGATTAGTCTTCTTCAAAATTTGGAGATTTCCAGGACACAGAAGACCTCTTTAGCAGTCTTTATCCAAAAATAACTATAAAGAGACAGAGCTCTGTTCCACAAGGCCATTTATTTCTGTGAGGATAAGGAAAAATACTTTCCTTACCTTAGGTGAGAGATGTGAATGGAAATGCATTTAGTCATTGGGGTCCACATAGCTGGGACTAGGCTGGTTACACAGAAGTTGGCAAAGCCTTTGTAAACTGTTTCTTAAACTTTTACATTATATCTAGAAAAAGTTCAATTATGGAATGAATTACAATGAATTGGAATGAATCTAGAATGAATTGGAATCCTGCCTTTAAGCTAGAGAAAGCAAAACTACAGTTATTTCTATGGAACATTTTCCTTTTTTCTTTGAAGTTACCACACTCATCATGTATGTAAAGTACATAGCTGCTGATTAAAAGATTGCAAAAGGGATGCAAAAAAAAAATATTTTTAAACATACAGAATGAAATAGTTTGAGTGGTATTTTGTGATTTGTTTTCCAATTAGGAATGACATTTAATTTTAAGAGTTGAGCTGTTTTTAAGATAACATTTTGTTGGCTCAGGTGCATATGCCTACTAGTGTGATTACTGATTGGAACTCCCATGGTTTTAGGCACAGACACATGATCCCTTACATCTTTTTCCAATAGTCTCAGTTTTAATGTGTGGGACTATACTTACTCTTGTGAATGACACAACCCCAAATTTATTTTTGCTTCCAGTTTTTATGTATTATATATATTTCTAGATTATTAAGGAAGCAGTAGGTTTAAGATTTTCACAGACTTCACCAGTATTGGTGGTAGACCTTTCTCTTCAAGAACAAGGTAAAATGCAGCTTGTTATGCAGGCCAAAAATTGTCATAAGGTCAGTTTTGAAGTGTGTAGGCATTAGTATTGATTTGACCGTTTTCACATGAAAATCCTATGGTTGAACTAATAAATAATTAACAATGTACTTCCCTCATAATAAATATTTTTAAGTTGTTTATCTAAAAATGGCAACATTTACAAAGAAAATTCACTTTTATAAAGTACCCCAACTGTATGAGATGCTTCATAGAAATAAGCAAAACTACATCTGTACTGATAACTTGCAAATAAGAGGCTGCAGTGATGGCTCATACTCATGAGCCTCACAACCTGACATAAATTGATTTTGTCTCTTCATGTGCCCAGCTGTTCACTCTCAGCATCTTCCTTAATGCTCCTACAAGCAGGGAGGCTTTGCAGCAGGCACAGTCAGGCAAGTTAAAGAGCACATGCACCCATTTTTGCATGTAATCAGCAGGATTTAATCACATTAAACAGAGTGTATAATCATGACCTGATTCTGCAAAACTGTGAGTTTGAGTTGTGCATCTTAAATGACTGTGCATTTTAATCATGTTATAGCTTATATGATACTAAGCACAAAGCAGGAGACCTGTGCTAAAGAAATCTATTTCCACTTCAATTGGATGCAGTTGACAGCAATACTGAAGGAAAACCATGATGAGGGAATTAGTAGGTTGGATATGGGCTTTTTACATAATATCAAAAATAGGTGTGACAAAATAAAAAGAGGAAGGACAGGGAACCAGATTATTTCCTGTTTTGCTTTTAGAAAATTGTTTTCTTTGAAATGCTTGCATGTCTTTTAAAAAATGCTTTAAGCGAAGTGCCTAAATTAAATCAAAACAGTAATTATGATTTCATGAGTTATTCTGTATCTTTTAGGACTGAGGCTTTGATCTCTGACATGCTATATTATATTACTATTTATTACAGACCACCATGCTGTTACTTGACAAATAGGGAATCTTTCATTATGCTGGGACTTACATATAGTTAAAGGATCTTGTGGGGACTATAAAAATAATCTTTTTTTCCTACATAAGCTTAATTCTATAGTTCAATTTTAGTTTTTATGAGTAATAGGGAAATTTTCCAAACAAAATAAAATGTCAGCGGTTCTTAATGTATTTGTTGTTGTATAATACGCAGATTATTGCTGAAGGGTGTGTTTTAAATTGTATTTTCAAATTGGTTTTTATAAGATAACAAAAATGCCTGTGTGGGCTCAAATGTGTATGTGTTGAATACATGCACACATGCCTGTTTATCTCTCTGTTTTCCATTAATGCCTTTGAGCCCTTTGGCTAATTCCAACCAAATTAACTTAGGACCATAGTTCTAAAAATAAATATGTTCCTACAAGGCTTGGAAAATGGCCAAGTAAAACAAGGAAATGGTATCAGCTCTTGTTAAAGGAAAAGTTGTTGTGCAAGTGCATACATGGTTAAACACTAGAGAAGCTACCTTGAGGACACCCTATATAATTATCTCAGAGGAGGGACTTCTTGGCTGATGCTAAACTGGGTGATGCATAAGATATATATTCATATATATTCAGATATATGTTAAGATATATTCAAGATGCGTAGCTGTCCGGTTTTATGTCTTCTTTCTTTACCAGCCCTGGGAGTGTTTCCAAGTCCTCCATTCACGTGCAGCCTTTGATGTTACAGCTGTTAAGTTCCTGGAATACCCAGCTCCATGAAATTACTTGAAGAATTTTAAAGGGTACCCGTCACCTCCACACAGCCTGTGTAGGTGTTTGGTGCCTGCTGATGGCAGAAAATAGGCTGTGTCCTTCAGGAGCACCCATCCAGCCCTGCTTCCCTGCCCTCCACCCTCTGGGATGCTCTCTAGTGCATGGCAGTCAGATAAGTAACTGAAACAGCTAAAGATAGATGAGCAGAAGCTTCTCAGCTCATTTTCACCTCTGAAGTCATAGGCCTTTGGAGATTTCCTAGCAGAGACTCGGTGCTGTCAACCACCTTCAAAGGTCTCCAGAGCACTACATCTAATAGCTTAAGGAATCCAAGTGCAAGAAACTCTGCAGGGTGTGCTCCCTTTGATACTGTACAACTGTTTTGTTGTTGTTTTTTTCCTCCATTTTTCTGATACTTCCAATCCAAATACTCAATGGCAGAATAAAAGTTTCTCATTAGTATCACATATGTCTATGGTACTTTTGTCAGACTTCTGGGGCTTATATTATCTTGATTTTCTTGAAACCCCCACACTTACATAAAGTTTCCTTGTTTGTGGCAAAGAGAAAGCTTTAAGAAATGATGTGGTAACATAAAAGCAAATTTTAAAAAAAGCCCACAACTTCACACTTATAAAAATAATTTAGGATTTTTTGTGATTTTGATTAATGAATTCATATGTCCTTATACTGTCTTTGTGTACTAGTAGAGTATCTTAACTAGATAAAGATGTTAAGGAGGACATTCAGAACATCCATAGCAACAGCAGTACTACAGTGACATAATACTTTTAGATTTTTTTTTTTGTTTGCATAGAAAAGATGCTCTCCATTTGGCATAGGCTATAACTACTATTAAAATGTATTCTAAATTGTAATTTGGTCTTTTCTGGTTATTCTGTAGGCAAATATATTCAAAATGCTTGATGAAGTACTAAAGCCTTCTTCTATGTGCAACTGCACTTTTCTATTTAATATATAAACTAGAAGAAAAAGATTTATTTATTGCTATGCTTATTTGAATTGATGGACATTTCATTTTTGCAATAGATTTTCCAAGTTCTAAAATACTAAGAAATATAGGGACAACTATTTACCTATTTTAAAGTAATTATGGAGGACATTTGGGGAAGTAATCATCATCCATGCATGAAACTATTGCTTTAAAGGCAAACATCAGTAGCTTTTTCATATAATGGTGCATATACGTAGTAAGACTTTGGAAGCTTTTATGGAGTTTGTGATCTTTTATGGAGCTTTTGGGGAATGTTGGTATTTCTAAAATAGTTTCCTACAGAAACTAGCATGGAAGACCACTGATATAAAAACCAGAGTCTAGTTAAAAGTTTTAAGTATCTGTGGATGCATTCCATAGTTCAATCATAAAATGTATTTATAGCCAAACTGTTTTACAACTAAATATGTATTTACTTAAATACTATGATCAAAACACACAATGGAGAAAAGTTATCTTATTAAAGATACAGTTTCTTACTATTTCAGTTAAGGTATGAGATTTCAAAATGAAATGTGGAAGCTCCTGCAATGTCTTCCTACAAGACCTAGAATTACAAAACTTAATATTAATGGTAATTTTAAGTTTTAAAATTACTTTCAAAGGCTAGTTATAAATCTTAAGGAGCAGAATAAGCTGTCTTAAAAACTGAATATTAATATTAAATGTGGATTTAGGGTGTCGTCATGCACTCTTGCAGTAATCCAGTGTTGCCATGGGTCCATCTAACACACCGACTGCAGAACTCTGGTTTTCTCCAAACCCTTTATTGGCCTCATCCCCGGCAGTACTGGGGATCCCACTGTCCACCACAATTTGCAAGTAGAACCCAAATAGCCCAGCAGTCAGCATATCCTAAATCTACCTTAATTTTACCTGCTGTCTTTATGGTATGACTAGCTCAGTTACATCTGTGCTGGCTGGCCAGTGTAAGTAGATCAGCCAAGCACTTCTGTTAAATAAGATATAAATGTTTCCATTCTATCTGTCTTCCTTCTAATGAACATTAGCAGCAGCTCTTTTCTCTCTATTGGTGTCATTTTCACTGAATATGAGGACATATATCAACTGTGAAACCTTACTGCTTTTTGTGGTCGCTGGTGCTACCAGCCTCCAAGTTACCAGGAGGAGAGCTTGCACAAGGAGAACCATTTCATAACTTCTGAGGGAAGTGCACAAAAAAAAAGCCAAATTCAAGTTTAAAAAAAGTCACATTATCTTTTGACTCTCTCTTGCATCTTTTTCCATTGCCACTTCCACAGTAGTTTTGCCATCCCTGGATTAAGAGTACAGGGTGTCACTGATGAGCGTTTCGCTTGTGAAGCTCGTTCTACATTGTCTGTCAATCCAATTATAATTATGTTTATTCATGAAAATCTGTAGTAGTTTCTGATGTTCTCCCAAGCGTCTAACATTAGTTCAGGAATACCGTAAGATTCTTTATTTTGCCAGCTTCATAACAATCTGTCTGAATTTCCTTTTAATCACATTTCCTTCTTTCTTTCTTCCCATATAGGCCCCAGGAGATCTAATTTAGTGCATTACATCTTCCACAATGATGGCTTTACATTTATGCTTAGCTGAAGAATTGACTCAAAATTAAAAATAAAAACCTCTCCAATCAAAGGACAAAGTTACTGATAGGTATAAAAACTCACAAAATTTTTTAGAAGTCAGAACATCTCTCTAATGCACTTGCTATCTGTCAGACAGACAGCCATGTCAAAAACCACATTTCTTATAAAATTTGGGACAAACTGTTTTCAAAAATTACTGTATCTTATTCATCACAACAATTGCTTAGTACAAAGTCTCTTGAAGATTAAAAATTGCTTTCTCTGATGCAAAGCAAATCTTTACTATTGGGAATTAAGTATTTTCCCAAGTCTTCATCCCAGCTGGTGTTATTAATATTTCTAAAGGTATACCTATGTTCAATGACCTTTTTAGGATAATTCTCTTTTTGAGAGGATTTCAGAGATGATCTAGGTGTTTAATGTTAACAGCTGAGCCACTGAAAGCAAAATTTTGGGGTTAATTTTTTTCATTATGATGATTGTAATTCCAGAGGAATTCTCACAGTGAGTGAAGACATATAGTTCATGTCAGAGCCCCGAGTGCACAGAGAAGCTGCAATTGCTGTGAGAATCTTTACTTGACACCTGGACCCACATAGCTTCTGCCCCTGGCCAAAGAGCTCAATTTAAGCTCTTTATTTTAAACTTAAGGCCCTTACCATTGATTGTAATTGGGTGCAGAACTATGCCAAAACTCTCATTTTTCCATGTGTACTACAAACCTATTCCTTCTCAAGCCCCTTTGCTCAACATCTTAGAGTAGGGTTAATAAAACAAAAAGTCTGTCTAAAAGTCTGCAACTAATTTATTGCTTGATCTAAGTTTCCACAGTAGCATGTGAGAAAATAGAGGAAGGAGTGGTGGAGAAAGCAGTAGGAGTGAAACAAGAAAGAATATGCTTTCCTAGGGGAATCAAAGCTACTGGATGCTTCCTTATGTTTTAAAAGGGCTTGTGTGGTTTTTCTCCACGTGCCAGTTGACGTTGGTTTTGTACTGGGGTTGTGACTTTTACACTGGGGCTATGAATTCTCATGCTGATCTGTTTGCCATGGGTAATTCTGCAAGAAATGTTGGAGAACTGTAGAATGGTTTGGGTTGAAAGGGACCTTTAGTGATGCTCTCCTGCAGGTCCCAACAGTGCTGTGGTCTCTGCCAGTGCCCGGAGCTAGAGCTCGGCAGGGCCAGCAGCGCCGGAGTGCGGCTGCAGGGTGGGAAAGGGGCTCTGACTCTGCTCCCTCCAGTCCTCCTGCCCCAGTTCACTGCCTTTATCGAGACTACTCAGTAGTTCTACTTTCTTAATGCCAGAAGATAATGATTCTTACTGGGTAAACCCAGCAGCCATTAACTGGTACTGCTTTACTGATGGGTTCTTGAAGAAAAAGGACTTAGCTTGAGAAATTTAGATGAAAGAACTTCTTTCCTCAAGCAAGGACTTTTTCCAGACTGATCCTGCCTCTCTATCAGTACTTGGTGTATACATTAATAGTATTAGAATTTCTGAAGAAGGTCTGTAAGGAAAATTTGGTATGTGTTTGGTTTCTGTGTTTCTTCATTGTGAACTTTATCTCTTAGCCTGTTCAGTGACAACAGATGTCAGAGCAAGTTATTAACTGCTGCTTTTAGCTAAGCTCTGCAATTTGACTTCCAAATTGCAAAATAGAGGGTTCTGCAGCCAGAGGCGTATTTAGAGTGTAGCAGCAGGTCTCTTCAGTGCAGCACTATCTCCAGTGTTACTCACACATGATTTCAATGGTTCTAGATGAAGTTGACAAAGCACATGACTGGTAAATCAACTCAACTGCAGCAAAGCAAACATCTCAGGCAGGTAGAGACAGGGATATTTGACCCCTTCTCTTGTCTTCCAGATGGGACTGAGATTCAAAATTCCAGACTGTGGAGGTCACAGGGTGTGTTTATTCACATTAGAATTGGGTCACTGCAGTTTATTTTTATACCTCCTTTTTCTTATCTTGCCTGTACTTAGGCTTCTTATTGAACAAAGGCTTCCTAAGCTACTAGTAGAGTTAGAACCCAGCCTTTGCATAGATCTAACTTAAAAAACAACAACAACAAAAAAAAAAAAAGATTAGCTAGAAACCTATACTATAAAGGAGTTGTCTGAATTAAAAGATATGCTTTTCATTGTTTTGATATTTGTCTATTGTTGAATTTAAGTACAGAGATGCATAAGTCCTTGAATAAACCAGTATGTAAATACTTCAGATGAAAGCAGTTCTACATTCAAAAAAAAAAAAATTGTCCTGCTTCTAGGGAACAGTCATGCATTTATGGATAGTCCAGGTATTCACACTGCTTGTCCTAGGTATCTGAGGCCTTCAAGACTGACACTCTACAAAGATAAATGTACTTTTAATACAAAGTATGTATTTCTAATTTTTTGAAAATATCATGTCATGTCCCTTTCAAACAATACTAAATGAGGCTCTGATTCTGAACATCTCAGGTATGCTCAAAACAAAGAATAGCATCCTTAGTTATTGCAGACAAGATATGCCCTTTATAATATTCCCTTTTTTCTTCTATTTTTAAAGGATTTTACTGAAAATGAAAAAAAACCCAATTTCTAAATGTGTGAAAGGCATTATCTGCCATTACTACATGTCAAAACCTTAGTTTCAAGGTCACCTGACTTAAACAAAATTAGGTGGATGAAAAAGAAAGGAATTACTGTCCATGAAGGAGGTGGGAAAAACTTACAAGCAGAGCAGGCTTAAAAAGTAGGGAAATAGTAATTTATTACTTTATAGCTATAGCTTGATAAACAACTACTTGACATGGACTCAACTACACAGCTTCCCTGTATTTTAAGGACTAAGTACTTCAACTGCAAGAATAGATGCAACTTTTTTAACATTTAATGGCTTTGTACAAACTTTTTCACTATTTCAGTGTCTGTGATGTGAGGAGTCTTCACACACCATGATGATGATGATGATACAGCAACAGTAACAGCACAGCTTTTACAAGTGCTTCTAAAGCATTAGTGACAGACTTAATGCTGCATGACAGCTCTGTAACAGGGAGTAACATGCTTATAGCATATCAGCTACTGTCTGAGGTAGAATTTCCTGGTGGATCTGAGGCTTGCTGTAAGTTATTAGAGAAGAGCAAGGCATTATGCTTCCAGTATATAGTGACAATACAGTGAATATGCACAAACCACCTACTTCTTTGGTTTTGTTTTTATTACTTGTTTTACATTTGAATTTTTTCAGGAGCTCACTATTCATCCATGCAGGCCTTTGCTTGACTTCCTGCCTATCAGCTGGAAGGATCTTTGAAAAGCAGCTAGATCTTTTAGACCCCTCATTCTTCATTTGTCTGGGACTATCTATGGGACTCTTCCAAGTAACCCCCTGAAGGTCAGGGCTGTGTTTTAAACCTAAAAATTTAGGTTTATTCTCTCTACCCAATCATAGATTTCTTCACAGCTTGTAGGATTTGAAATCTGATTTCCAGTTTGATTTGTAGGAAACAATGCATTAAAATCTTACTGGGAACAGGCTTCCAGACTTGTGAACATATGGCATGATTTGGTCAACCACATTGTATCAGAATAGTAGCACAAAAAGAGTATGTAATAAGATTGTTCTGCATTAAAGGAGTGGCAGGTGTTAGTGTAAGGGAAGGTATTAAAGGGGCCTAACTTCCATCTGCCTTTCTGCCATAGCCTGCATGATATGCAACTTTTATGTACTTCTTGTTGTATCTCTAATTGGGAGATTTTTAAAAAATATCTGTGTAAACTGCTCTGGGAAATGAGATTACACAAACCATCAGTGTCTGGAGAAGATAAGTATTCAAAGGACTGGTCAATGACCACCTGCAGTATTCACTGCTTTCCTCACCTGTCACAGCTGCCTTAATGCAGAGATTACTTTTCTACAGGGTAACATAGTTCTTGTCAGCACTTTCAAGTTACTTGTTGGGATGGAATGAACTTTCCTCACAGCAGCACTGCAGTGCTGAGGCTTGTCTGTGTAGCCCAAGCAGTGTTGATAACACACCAGTGTTTTGGCTGTTGCAGAGTGATGCTTGCACAGCATCAAGGCCGTCTCTTCATCCCTGCCCCTGCCAAAAGCAGGCTGGGGGTGGGCAGGGGGTTGGGAAGCTGGGAGAGCTGTCCCACAGGCACCACAGGGATTTGCCGTACGATGTGATACCATGTCCAGCAATAAAAGGAAAGGGGTGAGAGTGTGGAAGGTGGAAATGGACAACTTGTTTTTAAGGTATTTGTCTTCTGAAGTGACTGCTATAAGTACTGAGGCTCTGCTTCCCAGCAAATGGCTGGACAATGCCCACTGATAAGAAGTAGAGAATAAATCTTCCTCTTTCTTTTGGTATTTGTTTTGCTTCCATGTACAGCATTTGCTTCTTTTGTTAAAGTGCCTTTATCTTGACCCATGAGCTTTTAATCTTCTTTTCTCCCTGCCTTGATGAGGAGGGGAGTTGAGAGAGCAGCTTGGTGGGCACCTGCCAGTCAGACAGGGTCAACTCGCCACACTTACTTAACATAGTTAATAATAGTTTAAATACAAATAAAAAATGAAATTCAGAATTCTTGCAGCAGGTATAGGGGGCAGTAGATATTTATTTGCTTTGAAATGCATCTAGGATGAAATCAACCAGCTAATGAATTTGTTGAGACTTGCTAATACACAGGCAGTCCCAAGAGACTGAAAGTGACTGCCAAATGAAAAATTGGCACCCTGGTTTCAATAATACTTGCTCAGACTATTGATCACCATTAACAGGGTGAGAATAACATATGCCAGTAATGATACCTAGCTCCTTACTGATTTTTAAATAGATTTATAGCAATCAAAAACTTAGGCACATCATCAAATTCCATTTGTAATCTATATCAAATGTGTACTTCCTTTGCCAGTGTTCAAAGATTATGCTGACATCTGGTACCTGGGCCCTGGATATTGTAATAGTAAAGCTGTCTATCTTGAATATAAATGTAACCAATATTAACATCAAGGATTTAACTCTAGGTGGCAGTTTATTCCATATTTTTTTAAAATGCAGTCTTAGCAGAAGCATAGTGATCAACACTCTTTTCTAAATGCTACATTATAAATGCTGAAACAGAAAGTAAATAAATCTGTGGTGACAGTTATTCTGATTTTTTAAATATATTTCTTCCTATAACATGTCACTGACCAAATGGATTTTAGAGGGTATGACTAGAATTTTACTTTCCTGAATTATTAGTCTTTTCTATAATTCTGAGATGACTGGGAAGAGCCTGAGACTGGCTCTAAAACACCTCTGCAATTCTTCTTTTACCATATTTTTGGCCAAACCAGTTGGTGACTACTAAATAAATAGTCTCTAGT
Organism: Dicaeum eximium; assembly: GCA_013396995.1. Lineage (NCBI taxonomy): Eukaryota > Metazoa > Chordata > Aves > Passeriformes > Dicaeidae > Dicaeum > Dicaeum eximium. Next base: position 628,353 of record VWZP01010350.1, on the reverse strand, counting down.
AGTCTTGCTACTGCTCCTTCAAGTATTTGCTGTTGGTTGCTGCTCCTGAGCAGTCTGCACTCTTTTTTCAGCCCTTGGCTGCATCACTTACTGTTGAAGGTTCTGATGTTCAGGATATGCCGGACCATAAAATAATTCAGGTTGGAAGGGAAGAGCCCTGGAGGGTTCTAGTCCTACCTTCTGCTGAAGGCATGGTCAGCTGGGAGTCAGGCCAGGTTGCTCTGCTCTCTGCAGAGAAGCTAATTTTGTAGACTGATGACTTTGGTGTTCAGTTACACATGCAAAGAAAGCCAAGGAAAAGAAATGTCCATCCTTCATTTTAATAGGAAGTAATTACTGAGACTGACAGTGTAACTCATAACTGAGAGACTCAGTGAATACTATTGAGTGGTATGTGTTAGGAAAACTGAACAGGTTTCCTTTTCATCCTACATAGACCTGAGCTATGAAGAATTTTAATAGTGGTCTCAAATGACATACCATGACATTTCAGGCATATATTTGAAATGCAGCAATGATCAAGAACTGTGATTTTCAGTTGGAAAATCTAAAATTTAAAATTCCAGCAGTTATTGCTGATGGACTACACTCTGGTTTAGTAAATAGGAAGGCAAGAAATACAATTAAAAGAAAATGTTGAAAATTAGGTAGAAGAGTATTAATTTGGTATATTTTGAAAGTAGAAGCCAGAGAAGAAAGTAAAATTATCAAGAAAGAAATGTATGTATAAGCTTTTTTTTTTTGCTTTTAATTGATTCAATAGCAAATAATCCCATCCTTCTGTAACCGATGCCAATGACAAATCAATTTGGGATTTCAGCTCTGGTCACATCAGACTCAGTAACTCCAGTACCATTAACTGAGGTGGGAACAGTATACTCTACCCAACCAACATGCAGGGTTTACCATAGGTCAGCTGTTTGGTTTAAACTGGGAGAAGTCCCCAGCCTAGCTTGAAACTATGTATTTCTTTTTGTCTTAAAATCTCTGTTGGACAGTAATTCAGATTTATATACTTTGGATGGTGTTCAGTATTTCTAAAATTAGTTACATATTCCAAAGCTAAATATTGCAGCTGGTCCAAGCCTGTTATATAACTTGGGTCTTGCTGATAAGACTGAGAGTTTCTAATTTTTAATTTAAATAGATTTATAAAGATAATTCGAGTTTTTGGGTAGCTATACGTATTTCAAAATGCAGTGTTGCATATCCATACATATCCAATTCCGAGCTCGTCTCTAATTGAGATGAGTGTGATTACCAAGGAATATAATAGATTGCTGCAAGTGATTATGGGAAGTAGTCCCAACAGCTTACTTCATTTTAAGAGTCAGATCTGTGGATGACCATTGTAATCCTTGCAGACAGTCTAGGATCTTTAAATGAAGGGAATTTTAACTTTTCACAGTAATACTAGTTTTCATTGTTAAGTGTTACTCTATTTGAAGGTATATTAGACTGTACACAATCTATCTGGAATAGAGAGACATGGGCATCAAGCTGGCATGTGGGGTGCCTAAAATATAACCTAATTTCTACTGCTTATGTAACTCTTGGTAAAATGCCTAAAGCAAGTTCTAACAAGCCTAAACCAAGCTTTCATAGATTTTTTTTTTCACTAATGACAGTTTAAGTCAAGGTCCCTAATCTACTTCAATCATCTCTCTTCAGAATCCCCATTCTCTTTCTGCTCTTATGCCTTCTGGGCCCTGACAGCACCAATAGCTATTGAAGTGGTGTCATTAAAAAAGGTTGGCAGTTTGGTTTTAATTCTATTAAACTTTTCCATATGGTACAGGGGTCTCTTGAGGTTCAGCTTTTTGGTTTTATTTTAATTGTGAAAATATAAAAATCCTGATCTCTCAGGCTTCTGGCTTGAAAGGACTTCATTACCAGGGTTTTTTCCATCTCTGTTTCCAGATTCAGAAATTAAGTCCATTCAATACATATTGTCTTGCATGGGTAGACATACTGTCACTTAGTTATTTCCTCAAAAATACATACTACAAAAAAAAACCAAAATTAGGGCCAGTTTAGGTTGTCAAGTACAAGCTCTAGGTGGTACTTTTTCAGTTTTGGGAATTTTGTGTCTATATGGGAACGTGTTAGAAATGTCACCACTCCCATAGCAGAAAGCATGATGGTAAAACATGATTTACCATGGATTGTATTTTCCTGAAATTGTATTTATAGAGAAGTTAAGGTATTGAGAGCTGGCTTTATTTAAGGCACTCTGATTTTAAGATATTCAGTTGTAGGTCAAAACCAATCTAAGCATTAACATTAATTAAAATTATCTTGATTTATCATTACTATGACTCCTCAGAACAGTGTCAAATTCTTTTGATTTAACTGCTGAAATTGCAATATTTCTATTCCTACATGAAAAACAGTGTGAAATTATATTTTAAAAGAAGCCAGCTAGGAAAGGTGCAAATTTCCGTGGAAAACCAAATTGCTTTAAAGTAACTCAGTAGTTAATTTGATACTCTTCTGCAGTTTAAACTTCCATGCTTGTTCCCTATCTCTCATATTCTGTAAACTCCCTGAATTCACACTACTACAGAAACATGTTAGAAACTTGTCATCAATAACCAGAAATAAACAGTCAGAAAGGTAAACTGAGCTCAAGTCAACAGAACAAGTATCCATATTTCTCTTTCTCCCCTTGTGCTAAACACATTTGTTACAGCTACCACTGTACCTTTTCCAATGCTGCAGAATTCCTCCAGAGGCGAACATCTTCAAGTAGATTTCCAAATGTGCTCATAGGCAGCCTTACTCTTTGAGAAGACTCATTTTCCATGTCTCTGAAGGAAATTTAGAAAACAAATTAGCCTGTATTCTAAAAGAACAAATGAGGTTTATAACCTGAAACAGCTTTCTCTGCTCTCCTTTAAACATCAGTATAGAAACACTATGCTGTTATCTTCTGTACAGATCACTGCTCTTAGCATTAGGCTATCCATTGCATGGAATCCTGTGCTCTCTGTCATGAAAATAAGAAATTGAGACCCCAGCTGCCTATTAGTTGAACTTATGACAAGTTTTATTTTGACAGAACAGTTTTGTGGATTGATTCTCCATTTTTTTCAGTTGTGTCTATGATTGACTAATAATTTGTATTTATATGTGCTAAGAAATGAGAGTATTTTTCCTTAGAAGTTTAAGCTTTTAACAGGTTCCAGGGCTATTTTAAAGATATGAAAGTTTCTTATACATGAAAAGTCAAAGACCTTTTGAAAAACAGATTTGATTCCAAAATATTCCTTTTGAACAATAAAACATATTTAAAACATGAGAGATTTCAGCTGTTTCAATAAAGATGGGGCTAAGTATTTTTTTTAAAAAAACAGGGTACAAAGAGAGGTGGAAATGTCTCTCTGAAACAGTGGGAGTTATCAGAGAAACACAGGCCCGAAAATTAGAAAAATCCCAATCAAAATGCCGTTGTTGTTACCTTTACAGAAAAGCAAACGTGGATTCCCAAAATAGAGGAATCTGTGTTGTGAATTGGGCTGCAGCAATCTATCACAAATAGAGGTAATTAACAAAAAAAAAAATCTGAGCTAATTCAAGTATTAGTTATGAGAGCATTTTGACTCTCTTTAAAAAGTGACTAATCTTTTTTCTGAAATTATGCATTTGCTGATGTTCTCTAATATTTCAGGAGCTGCTCAGTTACTATTGACATCCAAACGATTCTGAATTCTGTAGCAGTTGGCTACTTAGGTCTTCTGAAAATTTCAACCTTAAATCAACATCTCAGTGGTTTAAAGGAAAGTTATTTTTCTGAAATAAAGCAAGTATTTTAACAGTGCTTCTGGCAGCATTATAAAGAGGAATGGATACAACCTTGTGAGGTGATCTAATCAATCCATCTGAACAGAACAGGAATATTGTGCCAGGTCTCCTGCAGTCTCTATTGTTGTTAATTGATTCTAGTGTGATGTTTGGCTTTTTCATAGCAGCATGAAACTGCTAACTCATGTTCACTTTCTAATAGGATATAACTCTTAGCTCTTGTTTCAAAGTACCTTAACTGAAATACTGTATTTTTGCACTCTTCTTGCCCAAGCATAGTATTTTTACTTTTGTAATTTTATTTCATCTTTTTTATTTCATGTTTCTCTGCTAATCTCTCAATAGGAATTTGAGTTCTGATTTTCTGCTTCAGCATACCTATGGTTCCTTTTAGGTCTGTTTTTCCTCAGATATAATAACTCCATTCCCTCAGGGCCTGTCACTGGTCCCCACAGAGAAGAGATCATTGCCTGCCCTTCCTCAACAAGGAAGTTGTAACTGCAGTGAGGTCTCCCCTCAGTCTCCTTTACTCCAGGCTGAACAGACCAAGTGGCCTCAGTTGCTCCTTGCATGGCTTCCCTTCAAGGCCCTTCACCATCTTCATTGCCCTCCTTTGGACACCCTCTGACAGTTTAATGTCTGTTTTATATTGTGGTACCCAAAACTGCCCCCAGCACTCGAGGTGAGGCAGCTCCAGAGCAGAGCAGGACAATCCCTCCCATGCCCAGCTGGCCATGCTGTGCCTGATGTCCCAGAACAGGGCTGGCTCTCCTGGCTGCCAGGGCACTGCTGGCTCATGTTCAACCTGACAATGACCAGGACCCCCAGGTCCCTTTTCTTGGCACTGCTCCCCAGCTTCTCCTTCCCCAATTTGTCTGGCATCCAGGGTTGCCCTGTCCCAGTTGCAGAATCTGGTGCTTGGCCCTGTTTAACTTCATGTGATTGGTATGAAGCATTTCCCACCCAATTCAATTTACTTACTTAAAAAGCCTTAGCCACAAGAACCAAACTGCTTGCTTATTCCTCACTGCATCACTTATTCATGTGTGTGAAATACAATCTTTAGACAGATCTAATGTCTTGTGGAAAATTCACACTGGATTACTGCACGGTGTTGCTACATTTGTGCAGTGCTCGTTTCAGAATGTGTTTTACTTTAGGTAAACTCTCCTATCCTGAGTTATGTTGTTCATGGAGCTGAACATTACAGAGAAGAAGCCTTCTGAGAAAACAACAATGAACAGTACCATTTAGGCAAATGGTTAATTTTATCTTTGTTTTGCGAAGTCACAATTCATTGTCCTTCTTGATGGTGCAAAACTAATTGGCTTTTATCACAGTTACATTACCTCCAAAGGCACATAAAATTAATGCAAAATAAACATCACCATGATCAAAGGCAGACTGATTAAAAAGGAAATAGATTCACATGAAGCTGTTGTTGAAACCTACAACAGGCTGTCTCAGAATTATAAATCAAAAAGTTTTTCAGGTTATAAGCTGTGGCTCCAGTTTATTACTTTGCATTTGCTTTAACCTTGGGACACCCTTAATGCATATACTCTGCAGACATTGGTACGACTGATGATAAACTATGTAAGAGCAATGTTATATTGCATGACTAATTACTTTATCAGGTTACTTGTTTACAACTTTTAAAATGTTTTTGTTCATATAAATAAATCAAAGCTTGTTGAGCTCTGTGTTGTACGTGAAATACGATCATATTTAAAATTATACTTTGAACTGCAAAATCTCCAGCCTTTTATTTTCCTCCATTAAGTCCCTCTTATATTTGCTGTGTTTGCAGGAAGATCCTGTTTGAATATGTGAGTAATGTAATTTCTCTCCTCAGAGCTCCCATTAGAACAAATTTGTATATTAAATTCCTTCTAAAAATTCTCAAATAACTTTGGCAGTTGCTATTGAGTCTAAATGAAAGAAGGCTTATTAGGCATGACCACTGAGGGGGCAGGATCATAATTTGACTTTTTAAATTTAAAAATCAAGATGCCCGTGACTTTATGTAATCCCAGTCTGCAAAGAAGAGTGCAGAAACATTCTAGGAAAAACAGACATTTCAACTTGAAGGAAATAAGTTATATTTTATCAAAAGTGGCAGGTAGTTTTATGTGAAGCAAGTAAAATTCTAGAAATGTTGAAGTAAGGTATATATTTATATGGGATTTGTATTTGAAGATTTGACAATTACTCTGTACCGGATAATTGATTTTAGAAAATATAATTCATAATTAAATTGAATGGCTTAGAGGCTGTTATTGGGGAAAATAGCAAAGAGCTATTGAAGCATACACAGAAGTACAAGTTCAGAAGTCATTGTGGTCTACAAATTCATACACTGACACTTAACACCCAGACAAATATGTAAAGACTACAGTAAAGAGGAAAGAAATTAATTATCCCTCACATGCACTGGTGATTGTACAAAGAGTCTGGAACTTAAACTTTGAGAGAGGGTGCTCATATGAATGTACTCATTTCTTGAGAACAGGGGAAAGAGAAGCTTCTCTTCAAATTTTTACTGGAGAAGGCAAAGCCTTATGACTTTCATCAGAGAGGATCCAAACAGGACATGTTGTCATCCAGTAAAGAATACATTGGAGATTACAGGCTTAATTAGAATATCTAAATTTAATATTTTCTATAATATTTAATATGTGTGATATTAAATACCTCAAAGAGAATGTGTTAGGCATTGATGTGGGTGCCTGACTGAATCCAAAACATTAGGCAAAACGGGGATTTGGAGCCTCCCTATGTGTGACTGTAGGGAGCAATGGGGAGAAACACAGAATCTGGGGAATGAAAAAGTTGCACAAGGAATTCAAATATCCATATGCAATTTTCCAGAAGAAGAGCCTGTAATTGTTTTAGGTGAATTCTGTTTATTTTATATGCAGTTTTTAATTTCCAATGTTTCAAACAACAACTGAGGTATGCAGTTTTTTATGTTGTTTTACCAACAGCTTTCCTTATAACAAGGTGGGTGGGTGATGTTGCCACCAGTAAACCGATCGTGTTCTGTATTGTCAAAGACAGAATTAATATATAAATTTTGTGCAGGCAACCTGGACACAACTAAATTGTAGGGGTTATGCTTTCTAAGCTGATGGTCTGCACAGCATTCATTCATAGTTTCCAGAAACTCAGTATAGAGGCTACATGGTCAGATAGTGGCTTTGAGGTTTGGTGGTTTTTTTGTTTTTTATTTTGGTAGGTGAAAAGAATTGTTCCTTTTGTAGGTAACAATGAATCACCAAACTGTCTCAGCCCTTCTGCAAAGCAGCAACAGAGAAAGTTTAAATTAGACAAGGCCACTCTTGTGGTAAGGATTACTAAGTACTAAAATAGATGTCATGGGAGGTTTTATAATCGTTGCCTTTGGAGCTTTTTGAGAGCAACGATAAAGTAAAATCTCTCTCAAGTCTGACAAGGCACAGCTGATCTATTTTTCTGTGATACCTATTTTATTTTCTAAAATCCAACATATATAGCATTTTATAGAAAATAAAATACACTACATTTAATATTGGTGATATGGGGCATTCAAAATACTCACTTCCAGTTTGTTGCCTTTCCCATAAAACCCTGAGCATGTGATAAAGATGAACCGAACTCTTGTAGCTATTTAACTATTTTTTAAATAAATAGTTTAATCTTAGAGAGAAAAACTGCAGAACAGAATTAATTTGTTGCCTGTGTATTTGTACAGTCATCTTTTTATAGTTACAGAACACGAACATCACTGTCTTTACAAACAATAAACAACCACAGCTGTTGAGTTCAACCTGCAGTTGAATTAGTAAACAGAAGGCAAAACTTTTCTCAAAGAGCAGCTAAGTCATCCTGTAATGAGGGAATTGATGTGGAACAAACATAACTGAGAAACATAGCCATCTGAGATAAATATGTTTTCACGTAAGTGCTTGTTAATCTATTATTGGCCCATTCCAAATCTGAAAATATTATTGTTGTCTTTTTGACATATTTCCCAGTTCTTTTGCTCTTCTTCAGCATATTTGTAAGGATTAGAGAGCAAACCTTTCACTCCCTTTCCATCAAGATCAGTTCTTGATCTCAAATAAAGAAGCTTTCTTGCAAGGGCATTCAGCTGAGGCCTCTGACAAGCATGAAAACAGATCTTCCCAAATGCCCTTCCTAAATAGCCCTCCTCACAGACAGCTGAAGCCAGGTCCTCTGTGCTCCTCTCATGGCCATTAGCCTGCTGGCACCACTTCACTTAAAGGTAGCATCTTTGTATCATAGCAACACAAGAGAATGCAAAGCACGGATAATACAGCGGTGTTTTGTTACAAAGAATAATTGGAGAATTCCTGAATTGACTTTTGTGTTTGAATGGTTTTTAGGTAGAAATTCATGAAGCAAGTTTCCCATCAGATACATAAATAATGGCATTCCAGCATTAAGTCAGCTTGTAGAAGAGAGAAACGGCCTCTTTTTTTCTTAAAATATATGCCTATGTCACCTGCTCTTCAGTCACTCAAGGAGAAACAAGTTCCACAATGTTATTGTGATGAGGGCAGGTCAGCTGGTTATTTTTAGCTTGAGCAAACTCCCACAAGAGGAAACATTCTTTACCTACAGCTTATTAGCATTCAGAGCTGCACAACTCCATCCATTTGAGCATCAAAACAGCTATTTTAGTCTTATTTTTACAGCCAAACGCTTGCTGTTCGGTATTAAGGAAAAGGTGACTCAGAAAAAAACAGCATAATATGTTTCTGATCTCAAAAGCAAAATGCAAAGACTGATTACTAAAGTCTCTGGCAATGGAGTAATTAGCACATAAACATAAGGACAGCTACTACCAGATGTTAATGACTATAACCATTAAAACTCCCCCGGAGCAGAGAATGGAATTTTCACTGCATTTTTTTTTTAAGGTTTCTTTTCATTTTTTCATACCTACGTAATTAAAATTTTGATGGAAGCTAGCATTTAGGTTCAAACCCTTTTATTTATGTGTAGTGAGGATGACATTTTAGGATAGGCAGGATCTTTACTATTGTGCTCCTTGACCTGGCTGCAGAGGTTCACAGACCTAAGAGTTTATCTTTCTACTTTGCTAACTAGACACAGGTACCCCAGAGAGAATTCCAAATTAGCATCTGGAAAGGTTTGGAAGTACGATCTACATTTTAATACTTATTGCATACCTATACAAAGTCAGATGTGGGAATATTCTCAGAAGGAACCACTCAAAAACTCGTCCTTGCAGTCATCTCCTGGATGTATTCACACTGCAAGGTTAGATGCTGTCTGATTTAGCAGACACATAAAAGGAATCATAAAAATAAAAATAGACAGTGAAAAAACAAAGCTTTGTTTAATTACTATACTGCACTGGTGTCACAGTTGACTAGAAATGTAAACCTCAGTCAAATTTTTAAGTTGTTCATTGTTTACCAGTAGAGAGCAAAACTTTCCTTCCTTCAAAAAAAAAAAGACAACTTAAAATTTCTAAAATATCTCCTTTTTAAAAAAATTATTTTCAATTCTCCTTATAGATATTTGTTGATAATACTTCTGACTGTAAATTCCAACCTGACATCAAAAGGGCTCTGTCATTCAATTTGAATTTGCTGAAAATTCTGAGTATTGCATTTATCACAGACATCTTGAGCTCCTAGGTGATTCTTTCTTACCCTCATCCCACAGAAAATACTTCCATTCCCTCCTCTTATAGTAGGATTTCTCTTTTCCAACTTCCCTCTACCACTTTTTCTTTTTTAGGTAATTCAGGATGCTAGTGTTTACAAGCTGCATAGTAGAGATCAATAGAGAGAGGATGAAACAATACTTTCTCTGGAAGAGTTTACTAACTGGCAAAACCTGAGTCATCCCTCTGTTTTCAGCTGCAAAGACATTTGGAGCTGCTGGAAATCTGATCACAATGTCAATATCTAAATTTGTCCTTTATTTGTAATATTTTCTCCTCCAGCTTCCATTGACCCCAGTGGCCACTCAGGGGCAGAACTCAGAAGTTCTGTTACATTATGTACAACAGAGGAATCAGAACATGTAGGTAGGAGGCTGGCTGTGCTAAGCAAGCAACATCACTGCAACATAAGAATGTATAATCTGAGACAAAAGGAAAAAAAAAACAACCCTGCCCAACGCCTTCATTATTAATTGCTTCAACTGAGTCTGATTTATGGACAGATATTTGCTTCAAGCAAATCTAAATTAACCAGAAGTAGTAATTTCATATGCCCACATAAATAGATCATACAAACAGATAGACCTGAATCAGTTACTTAGTTTCTTCCTGAAATAAGTTTCTATTTTTAAAGGATACTCCTAAGAAAATGTACTGGTTGTCAGTATCTCAGTGTAAACTCATAAAAGCTGATAGGGGCATCAATTGGTTTTCTTCCTTTAAGCACCTGAATGCCTCACTGCATTTGTGGATGTTGGAGATGTTGGACTGTCCTTTCCAGTCACATTTAAGGAAATGCATTTGGCTAATAGCAGTTAGTGGTCTGTGAGGCTTTTCCTGTTTCTAACCTGACTCTTTGGTGTCAGATTATTAATTTATGAGTTGTGTGATCTGAAACTGAGCTTTAGATTGACTATACAGTTTGGCCATCCTACCTCTCATTCAGGATTGTAGTGTGGCATCGCTGTGGACATCCATTATGGCCAATTAACTGTGTAAGAAAGAACCGGTGATAGTTGTACTTTGAAAGTAAGAGACCCTGAACTGGCAGTTAAAAGAATTTAATGTGTAGGAGTCTTGCAATTAGAATGGAACAGGTGAAGAAAGTTACTCAGTGCAAGCTTGTGCTCTTACTTGTCCAGCAAATCTTTTTCTTTTGGCTTCCCAATCCATCTGTTACACAAACTCCAGTCAGGAGGAAGTGTTTAGCACATTATTGACCCCTCTAGCTAAAAGAGGAAGAGTTTACCATGTTCTTCCTCGAAAGCCCCATGACTGCACAGTACAAATGTGTCAGGTGACAAACAGTTCTCACCAACAGTGCACCTGGGAAGGGCAGGCCAGGCAAGAATGCGCAGGTCAGGACTGAGAACCCCCAGGACTTCTTTGTATGCAGCCCTGCTGCCACGTCTCCACTGCAGCCACCATGTATGAAAAAGTACCTGTTCTAGTAACCACACTCTCCCAAGCACAGATTGTTGTTGAATTTTGACAACGTTCCTGTTAATAAAATTTGACTGCTGGATTGTTTTTGGTAAATAAACACAGAAAAACCATGTATGCTGCCAGAAAGAGTTGAAGCAATACTGCTGGAGAGCGGTTTCGCTATGGTAATAGGGAGTTTTAGTGCTCAGTACTTCAAGAAAGTACAATTAAGTCATAGGCCTGGTAACAGCTTGTGTACTACTGATCCATTAGGGCAGTTAATTGGTTATGCATTGGTTGCAATCCTGACTACATGGGCTGTTAATGCCCAAGAGACAGGTCTCATTTCCCTCATCCAAAATGTTCTTTCAATTCTCAGGCAACAGTTCCCATCATGGGATGGGGGCATATCATCAACAGCTCCCATCTCTATCTTGTACAAATGTTTATGGTCATATTAGGATGACTATATGCACAGATTAATACTATGTAACATTTATCCAGAGTAACAGAATGGCAAATACTGGGGTACTCTTCCCCTTTTTTGACCTCGGTTCGTGTTGTGATATTCAAGAGAGGGCTTATCAAAACCAGCTTGACATTCAGAAGTTTTCAGTGGTGACAGTAAACATCCTTTCTGTTAAATTGCTATTGGGTTCCTCAAACTAACCATTCTTTTAGTCTGAAAAGTTCTAACTCTTGTCACTGGAAAAAAACTGAAAAGAAAAAAGAAACAAAAAAAGTCCTTAAATCTGACTTGCAACCCCTAATGAGAAAAGAAAAAAAAAATCTGTCATCTCATTCAGAAGAAAGAAAAAATGCTAGCTTTTTAAAAGTGAAATAAATGCTTTCTCTAAACATGATCGCAGTTGACAAAATGCTGGATGTTTAGGTGGCAATTATAGCCCTTTCAGAGACTGTCAAATCTTGTCACAACACATGTTATAAATGAGGACAGATTTAGACATCCTTTCTGACAGTTATGTGTAGGATGTGGATGGTTGGCAGTTAAATTTCAAATGCAGGGAAATTTTCCTTCCAATAAATCTTTGCTTGTTTATTAAGAGGGAGTTGCCGTGCACTGAATCTTGTATCTACCATGTGCAGCTTTTCATCCTTACAGTTTTTGACATTTCACTTTAACTTTCTTTGTGACAGCCATCTGAACATTGTTTTAGGTAAAAGTAACCTACGGTGCTCTGAAGATGTAAGAATTCTTTTGGTGTTTTCATACTGAGATGAGAGTAAGAAATGTGTCGTATTATACATGGATGGATAGATAGCAAGAAAGCAAATAACTGAGATTGCAACAATGCTGATTGAAGGGAGCAGCTTCATGATGCACACAGAAAATTGATTAATGCACTAGCCCACATTCATCATGTGAGTTTTGCAAAATGTTGATGAAGTATTAGTAATAATACTGTGCATAACAAAGCACAATTCATGTGATGATAAACTTCTTCGTGTGTCATTAAAGGCCAGACCTCACGTGCATTTCAAAATGTTTTTGATAAGAGAACAAACAGCATGGGGAGAAGAGAGGTAAGAGGAATTGTGTTGCCACGGGCAAGAATCCTGGCTGGGCCAGACAAGACAGTTTTTGGAAGCTCTGAAGGTGAGCATGCTGGAGCAGCCTCAGTGTTGCGATGAGTATGGCAGAAGCCTTGTCAACTGCCTAAATCTGCTAACCAGCACAGATAGGGGGAAGCTTTGCATTCACCCTTTCTGCAAAGGCTCATAAAGAGGTGAGAAAGAGAGAGGCAACATCTCCCAGTTAGGTGATGTCCAGCATACATTGCATTATATACAGTTAATGGAGAGAAGGCAGCTACAGCTCCCTTAGTACCTGCTCCAAATGCCAATAATCCCTCCAAGATCACAGAAACATCTCCTCCTGGAAGAAACTGGTAAGAGGAAAAAAAAATCTGATTATCCATTTTGTAGTCCTCTCTCACTGGAATATGACACATTAGAGACTCACTTTTATGAATGGTGGTGTATAAAACCCCAGCGAATTAGGTAAGTGTAAAGCTAACATTTCATAGAGACAGTGAGGAAGAGATGTAATCTATGATATCAGGACCTTGTGATTCTCTTATTTAGCTGTAGTAGCAGTTTAGCATAAGACAGTTACTCACGTGCAAACTGTTGAGCAGATCTATGAGTTGTTTGCTGGACCAGGACCAAAGTGCTCATTGCGTTGGAGGATGGAACCCACAAACTGGAACACTGTGGGCAGCTATACCTTTTGCAGAGCTGAAGTTTTAGCACTTTCTATTTTCATAAGAGTGACAATGTTATGTAACTAGCATACAGATGAACTTGTGTTCATTCCTAAAGATCATAAAATATTCAAGAATATTTGTGGGATTCTATCTTGAGTAATACAGCTTAAGCCCTTGAATTCTGAATGGGTAGCTCTCCTGTTTTTGTCTGGTTACAGACCATTCACTTAGCCTTAATGACATGCATTCAAATAAATGCTTGCTATTTCACAAATGTGAAAATAAATTTACTGTTTCCGTGCTCCAAGACATCAGCATTTATTGCCTCATTTGGGAAAACAACCGAGTTATTTGGTTCATTTATACTCCATTCAAATACTGCTTTGAGAACAGGGACCATCATCTTGCATCTCAGAGCTCTTCATGAATAGGGCTATACATTCCCAGGTATCTCCCCTTCTATTCACTTGTATGAAAAAATCTTAGGGGGTAAAAGATTACAGGATGTCTCAGGTGTGCATAAATAATTTGCCCATAAATTACTGAAATGTAACATGTCAACATTTTTAAAAATTTGTTCAGTTCCTTACTCAGCTGAGCTTGTATATATCTTCCTGACTTAATGGGTTAATTTACTATATGTGAATAAATTCTACCTGACTATGTGTGAATAAATTATAGTGTCTCTTCTTCACAATAATTTAACCCATGAATCCTGGTTGGCAAAAAATACTGCAAAATGTTTGTCTGTTCAAGAAATATTTCTGATTCTTTTAAGGAAATGTCATATTTGCATGTATGCATTCAGAAATAACAAAAAAAGAAGAATTAACTACTTCAGAAGTAATCTTCACATTATTGGATTGCAATGGGAGGACACCATCTAATTTTACAGCTTTAGGCAGTAATTCTGATTGTTATGAAGCTTATCAGAAAATTAGAAGCACCAAAAATTTCAACTCCTTTTAGTGTCAGAAAACTAATCTTTAGGATTATAAGTGTTTGAGGTTTGTCAGACTTGATCTCCTATATCTACTGACATATTTCTAATCACAGTAAAAAATAAGGAAAAAATATCCCATCAGGATAAAATAACCAACATGTTCTCAGATAATGTCTATAAGGGAGCCATTGACCGGACCTAGGAAAAATTAAAATTCAATAACAAAATATTCATGTTTAGATGGAAGCACTGTAAGGGTCTTTTCAAGAAATGGCTTTTCTTCAAGGCAAATACATCTTTCATTGTTGAGGGATATAGGTATTTCTGTAATGTACCTGTTCAAAACCCTGACCTCCAAATTCTTACATTAGAGACCCAAACATGCCAGTCAATGGCACTGCTGTTGATGCTGAGGAGGGAAAAGGATATTGTGGCATTCTGCCACTGTCTGCTCTGAGTGTCACAGAGGCCACAGGGATCAAGAGGGTACTCTTCAATGAGTGGGAAAAGCAACTCATGTGGGTAGAAGTTCCTTGAAGTTAGTGCTACCATAATTAAACACACAGATGTGTGGCAGTCCTGTTCTATTTTCAGGCAGCTGGAGACACTACCAAGCTTTGCTAAGTCTGCCTTCCCTTGGAGCTCACCTCAGCCTAATCATAACTCCATTTCAGTCCTTTCTGAGGCTGTCAGTCCTTTAACCCATGAGACAATGGCATGCTGTGCTGTGCTGCCACAGCCCTGCCATCATTGACTCCACTCCCCACAGCTGCATCCCCAGGAGCCTGCAGTCCCAGGGAGACTTCGGCCCATATGTCCATAAGGCACCCTCCATTATGTAAAGAAACCTGAAAGGTGAAGAATCAGCAGCATGAGGAATCATATCTGGTCTCTGGCAAGCTCTAAGTGAACTGCATGATGAAACCAGAGAAAAAATGATCTGAGCTAATGTCACTGTATTTCATTGACATCGAACAGAAAAACATGCAACTGTAGATTTGGGTGCTCAGTTCTATGTTCCTGTATTTTAAAGGATTTAGTATAAATCACAAGATCATCATTCTGTATTGAAGAAATGACTGGATATCTCCTCCCCCTCCAGCTGCCAACAGCTGGAATTTGAAAGGTACTTCTCAGCCTTCAAAACTACCCGCAATTGCAGGTAATCTACTTCTGCATCATGGGCCAAAGCACTGGCCCAAACTTCCACAGGATGTAAGATATTGTAAGATATTCATGCCCAGTATACAATCAAATCCTAGTGAGTTGCTGATTAGTTTTCTGCAGGATTTGGGTAAAAATGTAGCAGCCATTCCTTATGTGAATGGTGTACTGGGAAAGACCAACAACTTAACACGATGCTGCTAGGTGATTTCAGGTAAAGAGAAGGTAAAGAGCAAAAGAGAAAACACCAGAAAATATAGTTGGGATGATTTTGTTCAGACAGAGCAAAGAGAAAAAAACAAGTTCTTTGGACCTAATGATTGCCAAAGATAACCGTTGTTCTACTGGTCGCTGTTTGAGGTGTCACAAGTAGATCTGACACATTTTGTATATTTTTACAGGGACTATTACTGATCACTTTTCATTAACAATCAGAGAAAGTCAATAATATGAAGAAGCACTGAGATACTAAATTTGATACCAGTCCCTCAGTTTCAGCTAAAAAAGTACTTTTCTACATGTGCTAAAATAATTCTCATTCAGATGGTTCTATTGGCACTGGGGTTCTGATGGGGTTCTAAAGAAAATTATTTTTGCATGGGCTGATGTTAAGAATCACCTTCTTCAAACTCAGGAATGATGCATCCCAGCAAAGAGGAAGTCAACCAAAAGCACCCAGAGACATGCATGGATGAACAAGGATCTCCTGGACGAACTTGCCCTACAGAGGGTGGAAGCATGGACAAAGAACCTGAGGAGAATACAGAGAAATTGTTCAAGCAGACAGGGATCAGGTTAGGAAAGCTAATAGATGTGAAGATATAATTAAATCTGGCCAGGGACATCAAGGGCAACAAGAAAAACTACTACAGGGATGTCAGTGGTAAGAGAAAGACTAGGGGAAAAGTGTGCCCTACTGGATGGAAACAGGAGATGTGGTTACTTGGCAGGTGGAGAAGGCTGACGTACTCAGTGACTTTTTTTGCCTCAGTCTCAATTGGCAAGTGCTCCAGCCACATCAGCCAAGTCACAGAAAGCAAAGACAGGGACTGGGAGAATGAAGAACCACCTGCTGTAGGAGAAGATAGGTTCAAGGCCATGTAAAGAACCTGTAGGTGCACAAGTCCATGGGACCTGAGGAGATGCCTCTGCAGGTCCTGAGGGAACAGACAGATTAGGTAACTATGCCACTATCCACCATACTTGAGAAGTTGTTGAAATCTGGTGAAGTTGCCAATGACTGGAACAGGGGAAATGTAGCCCTTACTTTCAACATAAGAAGGATATGGACCTGTTGGAGTGAGTCAGGGGAGGGCCACAAAGATGACCGGAAGGCTGGAACACCTCTCCTAAGAGGAAAGTCTGAGAGAGTTGGGTTTGATCATCCTGGTGAAGAGAAGGATCCAGGGAGACCTCACAGCACCTTCCAATACCTAAAGGGGACCTACAGGAGACCTGGAGACTGATTTTTTACAGGAGCATGTAGGGATAGGACATGGGGTAATGACCTTTAACTGAATGAGGGTAGGTTTAGGGAAATATCTTCTTCCTTAGATATTATCATCCAGAAAAATTGTGGAAGCTCCATCCCTGGAAGTGTTCAAAGCCAGGTTGGATGGGCCCTAAGCAGCCTGTTTTAGGGGGTGGCATCCATGCCAAAAGCAGGGAGTTTGAAACAATGTGATCTTTAAGGTCTCTTTCTACTCAAACCTTTCTCTGATTTTACAATTCTATGATTTCCCATACTTTATCATGCTACCAGGAATAATGCTTCATCATTCTGCTTCAGCAGTGCTGACAGTATTTAGCTTGTACTAGATCCTGCCAGACATCAGCCATAACTACAGGAACAGACTTGGAATTATAACAGCATGACAAGTTTTATAGGATACAATAGTGAAAAAAAGCTACTCTTATTTCAAGATAACCAAAAGTTTGGTCATTGCTGACCAGTACATCACCTTTAAAGACAAAATGGGTTTGAGTCATCATAATGAAGTAGCTTCCTCATAGACTTTTTATTATAGCAAGAACTGTCTATACTCCAAAATTTTAATGGTATCACTGTGTCAGAACATGAAGCAACCATCAAAAAATGCACAAACACCTTTGTAAGGCACTGGCAAGTGACCAAAGCATGGCTTTCTACAGAATGGACAATTGTCCTTCATTGCATCCTAGACAAGAAGCTGTACAAATTCAAACTTAACAGGGAAGGTTTGGAGAGAAAACCTGGGAAATAGAGTACTTGAATTTTGTCTTACATATATGCTACTGACAAATAAGTAAGATAATAATTGTTCTATTTAGCAACAGCTTTGACAGTTTATGTCATATATAGGCAGCACATTCACACAGAAATATGTATGTATTATTGCTGAATATTGGTAAAACCTGACAAAAGGAAGGCCTTGTAAAACCATGGCTCAGGCCTGCTACTTCGGCTAAGCAGAAAAGTGAATGAACGATGGGAAAGTGATCAGCCGAGTTAGAGGTAGAAAAACAAGTTATGTAACCATCATGTGTTCACTCTGTGGTGTATGGTGGTTTGTTGGATTATGTTTATTATTTAAAGCTATGTAACTGGTAACCAGCTAATTGCTTAAAAAGGTCGGGTTTTTGGCATAAAGCAGCTCTGTATCACTACGGACCCTCACCTCACGTATTATGTTTTGCAAATATCACTAAATAAATAGAAACTTTTAAGTGAATAAATCCTTGCTTAATATGAATCTTTATAGGTGAGTTTAAGACTTTCTAGAGTTTTGGTTATAGTGATTACTTAAGTTGCATGGTCTTAACCCTCAAGAAAAAGTCAAAACACTTCTCGTTTGAACAGAATTACAAAAATAAATGTCTGTTAAATGAATTCTGCAATGAATTATATTACTACTATTTTACTAGTCTCACTTTTTAAAGTAGATGAATGCTCTCTAATAGCTACATTGTATGCAGAAAAGATTTAGGGCAGAGATCAGAATTCCTCTCCCTTACATATAAAGACAGAAATCCAGAAAGAACAGTCTTTGTCTACTTCTCTTCTTATGTAATTCTAATACTGTGACTCAGTGGAATAGGAAGAGTTCCAAAGGTTATGTACAGGTGAATTTTGTTATAATCATGAATTCTTTTTATACAATAAAAAGACTGCAGGAAGTTGAGATAAAATTTTACACTTTGTGTAGGGGGATGAAGAGGCAGCTTTCAGCTATAACCTGGAATACATCTGTATGTTCATGCTTAAATATTATATATATGCTTATACATACTTATGTATAAATATGAGATATATATTTACATGGTACACCCATGCTAGAGATCCTATGCAGGTATGCATATATATTTATATTTATGTATGTAAGATCTTACACTGTAGTGCATAATTTTTAATAACCATTAACACAAAAAATGTATAAGGCTCCAAAATGTAGAATATGTCACTCCTACAGAATAGGTGGCATTCAGTGAACAAGTACATTTTTTTTCTTTAGGGTACAACAGATTGTGTGAAAGCTTTCACAAACTGGGAATTCATTCAGTAAAGTGACCTCAACGAATTTATTCGGTTACATGAGAAAGAAATAGTAGGCTCTTTTCAGCAACATTTCCTGGATTTCTGTAGCTGAGAGATAATAATTGTCATGATTGATCAAAAAGAAAAGAATGAAACTGTGGAGGACACACAAAAAACCCAGAGTGGAATATTTGAAACAGACTAATTACTAATAAGATTTTTTTGTAAGTAAAAGACACCCCTTGTTTAATCCCATTTCTGACTCTTCTCACCCTCAGATTTTTCAGGAACCTATCAATATCTCTAAATTGAATGTATTAGTATTGTTGATGTCCACCTCATCCTGTAGTGTTAAAATTGAAAACCACTATAATTTTAGAAGGAGTATCTGTTTGATATTCTTGAACACAATCACCTTGATGGCACATGAATTTGTAAACTAATAATAACTATAAATCCAGAATTTAAGTAAGAGTAGACATGTGTCTCCTTTGTGGTCCACAAATAAGATTTTTTTTCTGGCCACTTGACTGGTAAAAACTCCCCTGTGAGACATAATGTAACAAAAAAGAAACCTGTAAAGACTGAATAACAGACAGCAGACACTGCAGGTGTGTTCAGCACCTACAGCTGAATGAAAATTTGTTCTCTGAAACTATTTTTCTCTTTTGCTTGAACAGGGAGCTGAGGGCAATGTAGTCACCTAAGTCAGGGCAAAAGAGTTTCACTCCTCTGAAAGCAGGATGCCAATACAAGTTGTGGTTTGGAGGATGCATCTGTTGGAGTATGCTGATCCAGTGTGAGAGAGAAAGAAATGTTTTTTTGCATTTGTTGCAGAATGAAAGGTTTGATGCTGCAGGTGCCAAGGCCCTGTGACTCCCATTGGCTTGGATGAGCATGGATGGTGCTTTTCACCTCACATGATTACCAGGTCACCTTCCTTGGGTGTGCTGAGCATCTGCTATAAGGTGCTGAGCAACCTCAAACCTCATTAAAGTCACTGGATAGAGCCCTGAGCTATCTCATGAGATGAAGTCGCACTATTTATACTGTGAGAACATATGTATACTGTACTATTAGTGCTAATATTTTTGTCAGAACACTTTCTTAAAGCAAAATGTGAGAACATTTGTGGGCAGTAATCACAAAACAGGGTTGACAGCTCCTTCCTTCTCTTACTCAGTCACAAACGTTTTTCCTTTCAACAGATGATGAAATGTAAGTGGAACTGGTCATTTTCAGAAACTAGTGTTATTTTATTGATAATACATGAACACCAAAAGGGAGCTGACAAGGCTGCTGCCAAGTAGAACTGATAATTGTAGGGTGTCTGTGGCCCTACCTTAAATTGAAAGAGGAGTTACACAGCCTGACAGTAATACCTGTAAGCAGGAAGTGCATACTGCATTTGCAAAAGTTCATAAAAGACAAAGGGGACTAAGCCCGTCTCTTCCATTTCCAGCAGGTTAGCAGTCACGTGTCAAATTTTATTTTATCAATAGCCTTCCATATCATGGAAGTCTACCCCTGTCTGAAAATCCAAGACCTTTCCTCTTGGCTGAAAACTGCAGGAAAAGGTCTCTTTCTGTGAACATCATGAGTTCATACTGCCCTGGTACTAAGCTGTGGGATCTCAGGCAAGAAACAGTACTGGAAATTAGCAATTCAGAACAAGAAATTACTGGAAGGAATAATAATGTCACCAAATTGTTTTGTACCCCAGGAAATGGCTTGCTCAGATACTCTCATGGAGTTGTTTGTTGCACTTGATCATCAGTGAATCATCATCAGGTCCAGGCTGCCTGCATCAAGCTTTTGACAAAAGCTCCCAGCAGTAACTTCTGCCTGTTCTCCATCTCACCTCTGTCATCACTACAGAGCGTGGGATAATAATAACAAAAAAAAGATAAATCAGAAACCTGAAACTAATCCTACCTGATGAATCATTATAGTGAGGAAGATTTGTGTAATTTCAGACTCACTCTTTCATTCAGAATCACATATTATCTGTTATTGCAGTTAATTGTAAAAAATGCATAACAAAACCTGACACAAGCATCCATCTGAACAAGCACGATCTGGACAGGTTTAATGACAGGGTGTTCCTCAAAGAGTTCCTCTTCTCAACTTAAACAGTTTGTTCAGTTAGGAACTAAAGAAATTCACCTCTGTAACATTCTTCACCCTCTAACAATGATTATGAGCAACAAATAAAACACCTCAACTGCAAAGGTCAGTCATTTTATTTTTCCAGTTATTAAGCACTTTTGCAAAGACTAATACATCTGGAATTTTGTAAGCTAGATATATTTATGATCTGTAGGCATTTCTTGATGTAGTTGTGGTCTATCCTTCCATCCATGTTTTGTTCAGGGTAAGTAAAGAAAAGCTTTAATGCCTGCTACCTTAGTAACGGCATAATGGAATACAGAGTACCTTCCAAACTGAGGATCATCATAAGACAGAAAAAGGTGCTCAGTCTGTAAGCCAAGATAAGATGTGAATACAAATTCATTCCTTTGCTGGAACTGTACATATTTATGCCAGGAAGAAGCAAGGACATCAGAAAATCAAGGAGACAGTAAGAAAATGCCACGAATATGTAAACAGGGACAGAGTGACAGAACTTGCTGCTCTGCCTGAACAAGACTCCAGATAAGAATATCACTGGACTCTATTGTCAGATGACTTTGAGAAAGACACCTGCTCCAGAATGAGTAAAAGATAAAGTCGGAGATCAGAGCAGGGTTAGGATATCTGAGGATACCTAGGGTCCCTTGCACCAGTATAATGGGACATACCAATGTCTTCAAGACAAAGCTAGGCAACATGAGAAATAGGAAAAAAGGATTAGGACTAAAAGCAGGCAAAACTCAACAATCAGAGATGTTTATGATATGGACAGAAGAGGAATCAGGATCAAGAGCAGTATAGGAAAGCAAGGACAGGACACAGCTTCAGCTCCAGTTAGTCCAAAAACTAATAGGAAATCTTTCAACAGACACCCAAGCATTATACTTAGATCCCCTTTTTATATGACTGTTTGTGAATTCTGTGCTGCTCACCACAGCATTAGAGGACACTTAAACACCCTTGCTTGTGTGAGTAAAAGAACCACTCTGGGGGCATGGTTGCGTGCAGGCTTGGCATTAGGAGTGAGCAGTCCAGTATGGCCACTCATTTAATGATTTACTGCATTCACAGAAACAATATATGTCTATATTCTCTGCATACAAATAGGTCAGAATCAAACACCACTTGACTCTATCATGTTTTTGAAAAGTAGCCCACAAATTTCCAAATATTGGCTAACCACTAGCACTAAAACAAATGTGTAATAACATGTTTAATTTTAACCACCTGAATAGTCCTGTTGAATGTAGGTCTGTGTACACATTCCTGAAAGCCCAGGCACTGAAAGCTAATCACACATTAAATTATCTCCACTGTGTGGGAAAGATATTATCATAAGACATTTAAGTATATCTAAAACAATTCTTTCTTTTTTTAATGTTAGTCTGAAAAATCCTATTATCTTTAAAATGTTGGAATCTGTGTTAATTTACTTAAATTGCAATTAACTGTAGCAGTTAAGAGGTTATTTACAAATTGTGTAAAACTGATCAGCTAAATGGCTGATCCTTTCCCAGGAAAAAACCCAACCACTTTCTGTAAACAAAATCAGCAATTATACCCAATCTAAAACACGTAAAAATGTTTATGAGCTACTGAGCAAGATACTTGCTAAAAGACTGGAAGACTCACCCAAAAGAAGAGCTTTTAACTAATTCTCAGTCTAACTAAGAGACATCATGAATAAGTTACACCCCTTCACCTCACCAAGTTTTGATGGTCTTCTTAGGGAAGACAAAATTTAAAATTTTAGAGAAGGATTTAATGCAAATATTCTTAGTAAAATAATCTTATTCAGATCCACAATTTAACAACTATGTGTACACTGGAAAGTCCAGTTTGGTCTTGTTAAATGTCCAAGGATTTTTCTGTTCATCTTGATTGGTTTCACCTTTTGTGAAATGATGATTTATGAACTGGATTGGAAAGGGATATAGCTGAATATCATCTTAACTTTTAATGGTCACACAGTACAGAACATCCTAGATGTTCCCTTTCAGTATCATAGTGAGGGAATTGCTCACCACTTGATGTGTCTTGGGTACTGCTTGATGAGCTGTTATACCTCAGGGCCTTTTTAATACCTAAGTTAGTTTCCAGTGAAAGCATGAAATTTCCAAAAGCTATTTCTCCACAGTATTAACCATACTAAAATATGTGTCAAAGGGTTTACTGAATGTTACAGTGTTTTATGTATATTAGTTTTCAATATTTTCAGTGTTTCTATTTGATTGGGGAACAAAAAGAGAAAAAATGTTTTTTTTCTCTCCTAGTGGTTTCACTAGGCACTATGTAAAATAAGGAACCATAGGGAAGACAATTTTTCTTTTTCAGTGTGGTTTCCAAAACTGTTTGTAGCCCTCCCAAAAAATGACTGCTCTAGTGGTCTGTGTGATAAATACACAAGTTTTTCCATTCAAAAACCCAGTAATTATTGTAAATCAAAGTATATATGAAGGGCATCATAGCCTTCAAAGTCAAGACACCAGTTCACAATGTGGCAGAGATGAAGCTGCAAGGATGATGTGTGTCTCTTTTTAGGGATAAAAATCTTTTAAAGATTTCAGCACCCCATCTCAAGTTTTATAAATTAAGCTTATAATGCAAGCACAGCACATTCTTTTGTCATCCCCACGACTTTCAGTAAATGTTTGTAATAACTCAGAAAGACAATGATAACATAGGGAATGCTACATTTGAATGAAGAACTGCACATATTCACTCCAGCAAGTCAGTCAAGCCTATAAATCATTTTTTGGTCTGTAGGATTAGAAGTAGATAATGAAGAAATGGAACAGCATGAGTAGATATAGCAAAAGCAAGATAAAGACTGGTGAATATAACTACCATGCACCACCACTTCATTATATTTATTTGCACCAAGTGGAAATAAGTGGGGCAAGCACCGCAGTAACCAAACATGGAGGTGTCTCAGAGATGCCTGTTATTTTCTAAAATAAATTCAGGAGCTTCCAATATAGCATTAGAATGGTGACCAGTCTTTTAAAATCTAATTGTAATGCTGATGCTTCCTTTGAGTAGACAGAGGGCAAGAGTATATAAGGAAACAAAAGTTATGGATCAGTTTGAAGTGTGTTGTTCTGCAAGGAAACAGTGCTGTGTGATTTCATTAGCCAGTCTGGACCTGGATCTGTCCCTTGGCACTCCATGACTTGACATCCAGCAATGCTACTGAAACTGACTCCCAAACTAAAACACAAACCAAAACAAACTAATGAGATTCCTCTCCAAATTCAAACATACTCAGACACAGTTTTATTTCTAGTTTTGAGAAGTGAGATTCATTTAGAGGGTCACAAAAACCACTGCTTACCACAGCTGAGTTTTAATCTATTTTTTTCCTTGAGCAATAAATGACATTCAGGCCCAAATTCCAAACCTCTTTTTTTTTAGCAGCTTTACCCTCTTCTAACTTAACTAATTCTTCACCAGTCTTGGAAACAACAAATTTTAAACACTTTTTTTTTTCAGAAAAGCACATCTGAAAGAGATACAATCTGGAAAGAATAAATACAATCAATCTCAAAAAAAAAAATCCATCAAGTAAAATGCCCCATGAAACTTCCAAAGACTTTAGGTGGAATACAGCTTTTTTTAATTTTTTTTTTTTTGATTGCTTAGATATCCAAGAACTAAACTCCTAACCTTTTCCTAGAAGGGGAGAAATAAAAGGTGACTGACACATCCAAGCCTGAGTAATGAAGAGATCGACCAAAAAAATTAGATTAGATAGATTAGAAAGAAATGTGGCTAAGACAGATTCCATTGACTACATTGACTAAAGTACTATAAATGCTGTATAAAACAGTATTAGGAGAACAGAATTCTGGAGACTCTTGATCGCCAGCAAACAGACTTAGTGTGCTTTCAGACAGGTGGGCATCCTCTAGTTGAGGATACCAAGAAATATTGAGACCGATAAGAAGACCATGAGAGGAAAGCAGCACTAGAGAAATGTGCAGTCATCCCGGGCTGTGATAGCCCAAGGGAACAGAATCACATTCACAGCCTGTAACACCTCCTTTCTCCCGGTGCCCAAAGCCGGGACCCGGAGGAAGCAGCGCGGGTGCCGTCCCGGCCGCGTGTCCTCGCTCCACCCTGCGGGCCCCGCCGCCTCAGCGCCGTCCCTCGGCTGGCAGGGCGGGCAGGTGTGTCCCCTGCCCCGAGGAGCCACCAGCGGGACGGGTGCCGAGGAATAACCCAGGGCTCCGCCGCCAGCCGGTGCCTCGGCGGGCCCGGGCAGCGCAGCCCCTCGGGCTCCGAGCCCGGAGCGCCGCCCGGGGCGCGCTGTCCCTCAGCCCNCGCCGCGCCGAGCCGAGCGAGCCGCTATTTTTAGCAAATCCTCCCCGCGTCGCCACGGGCGGCGATCGCAGCGCGCAGCCCCGCGCCAGCTGCCGCCGCCGCCCCGCCCGCCGCGCACGGCACAGGCTCGCCCCGCCGGCGCGATGGCCACCTAATCGCCACCTAATCGCCACCTAATCGCCGCTGCGCCCGCCGCCGCATCAACTTTTCCTCTCCGGCGCCGCGCCGCTCCTTCCCCCGTGGCTCCGGTGGAAGATGGCAGTAGGGGGAAGCGCTGGAAGTTGCAGCCCGCGAGCGAAGAGATAAGGCGGAGGAGAGGGAAGGTGAGTGGCACCGGCCGGCCGCCCCTCCGCTCCGCTCCGCTCCTCCCGCCCGGCTGCGGCGGGCTGCGAGTGCGGGCCGGCCGGTCCCGCCACCCGGACGTTGTCCTCGACCTGTCGGGGCGGTATTTTTGGGACCTTCGGGAAGGTTTCGGGAAGTTGGACCGTGTAAGGGCTGGCAAGGTGGCGGGGGAGGGAGGACGCAGCCGCCCCGGGCAAGTTTTACTTCGCGGGAGGGTGAGTGGAAGAGCAGTTCCCCGAGCGCTCGCCCTGCCCGGCGGGTGGTGCGTCTGTGGCTCCGGGGGATCCTCTGCGACCCCCGCGTCCTGCGGGGCCGGGGCCGAGTCGCGGGTGCCGGCCGGAGAGCGGCTGCTGGAGCTCCGCGGGCGGTGCCGGCTCCCCGCGGTCCCCGGGACCGGGAGCTCCGGAGGGAACCGGGGGAGCTGCCCCGAGGAGGGCGAACAGGTGGGCGACACCGGGTGCGCCCTCCTCGGGCACCGCCGCCGGGACTGCCCGGAGCAGGCGGCAGCCGCAGGGCGGGCGCGTCCCGTCCCGTCCCATCCCGTTCCCGTGCCGGGTGGGTGGCCAGAATTTTGTACGATCGTATTTACGGTGGCAAAGCGGTGTGTGCATGCCGGCCGGCACCTTCCCGGTTGGCAGCGCAGGGCATGAGGAAGGTAGTGTGCAGCAAAGGTACAGTTGTTTTGACTCATCTAAAATGTCTGAGTTTTGATATGAAATGGAACGTAATAGCAATCAGTAATCATTCATGCTTATCAGTCTTATAGAAAAAAGCAGGTATTACTCGTAATGCACAAAATGCGTATTCATCTTTGAATGTCTACCCCGAGCCCACAGCAGTTTATTTTTTTAAGTGCTCTGATGAGGTCTAAACGCACAGTTAAACAACATGAACATTTAAGTGTAGACAAATATTTAAAACAAGCCGATCTTTGAAGAAGTAGTGAGGTGAATTGTGGAGACCTTTTGACATATGAAAATGCATGAATGTGCTTTTTTGATGCAAAAGTTGTTGAGATTCTCTGTCACAAACAGCACAGAACAAGCGCTGACACAGAAACAGAGGAATTTTAAACATTTGTCTTTCAACATTGTCAGCTTTAGTTCCTTGACATTTTGTTTTCTGTGACAGAAGAATAGTTTTGTGACAATTGTTCAGGATTTAATTTGCAAGCTCACAAAGGCCTGTAGCTGTGATGAGAGCTCATGAACAAAAAAAGGAAGGTATTTCATGTTAGGTTTTTTCAAACGTCCTGTCCTACTCAAATGTCTTGTCCTACTCCTATCTTCTCTCCCCACACACCTAGCTCCACAACAGCATCCCAGTATCTTTTGAAGTTATCTTATTGCTTAGTGTCTGTAAATTTTCTCTCATGTCCAATACATTTCTGTATCAGTGGCCCCAGCTCATATATGTTTTGTACCAGGAACACCTACTTTGTTCTGAAAGAGATGCCAGCTTGTTCTCTGTCATAACACCAGAGCGGTCTTGGAAGGCAATTCCATCCCTTCATACACTTAAGTTGCATTGTTATTTGTGTAAAATAGCTATGCCTCAACTGCATAGAACTTCCTACCATGAATGATGCAAATAATATACTATTTTAACACCTCTTTTTCATTGTCATGGCAAAGATGTGATCCAAAACATTGGGAATAAACATGTCATTGCTCTAGAGAAAAGCTGCAGTCAGTCATGTTTATGTACCACTGGTGCAAGTTTCTTCATATAAATATTGAAATGGCCGTCTTTTTAACAAAAGTGTCATTGTCAGTTCAGAATTCCAAAAAACAGAAAAACATGGCATTATACTTCTTGGTGGCCAACTTGATGCAAACACAGCACCATAGTTAAGCCTACCCAAAGCACGTCTCAGTGTCAGATTCTTCTGTAAGTCTGTGTAAATGTGTAATAAACCCAAATGTTTTGAATCTGACTTTAGAACGTTAGTTTTGAAAACAGTACTGTTTGGTTTTCCATTAAATTGCTTTTCCGCAAGTGAAGCTTGGTCTACATGACTAAATGGGAACAGTAATTTGTAAGCTGCTGTGTATCTTCAGTTCACCAGCATCTTCCTGCTCCCAGAGCAGTTTAAGAACAAGAGCAAAATAGTGTCTTCACTGCTGGAAGTCAGTACATGCTTCATTTAGAGCAGTTGTTCCTATTACAATTTATTTCTGTGAAAAAAAAAAATAACACTATGATTAAGTGGCATATGTATTTTCTAATTTCTTGATAAAAATAACATTGAAAAGAGATTCAGTTATAAAAATCATATACTTTCTAAAAAGCATGAAAAGTGGAAAATAACTTTCAGTTCATCTCACTGCCTGAAATAGCCTCAGTAGAAGTTGCTGTTAGAAATATTACTTGCATATTGAAAATATGTGTCAAATTTAAGTTTACCTGTCCTGAAAATTATATGAATCCTGGTATGAGTTACCATGAATACTGACAGAACCTAAATGTAGTTGCAGTAGTTAGTTTCTTAGTATTCAACATTAGTAGTATTTGATTGCTTTCAACTTTGATTGAAAGTAATCAAATCCTCTTGTGAATGAACAACTATAACCAATGAAAAATGACAAAAGAGTTGGGATGTAGTCTAGCTATTTCCAAATTGGTAAATTTAGCACATATTTACCAGAGTGTGTGTACTAATGTTGTTTTATATTCATCAGTATTCAAACTAGCTAATTTAAAGCTACTTAGGGTATGTGTGTTCAAGCTGCAATAGAAAGTACTTGTGGCTTGCAACATACTCATAGCTGAACCATTTAGCTGAGGGAGCTTAGTGCATCACAGGAGTGAGGCTTTTTCCCTTTTACAAAAGAGTTCTGGGCCAGATTTGTTGAGGATTATATGCTGTGTCCTATAAGCATGCTGTTTACATGAATTTTCCATATAAATTCCAATTAATGAGTATTCATCAGAGTTTTCCAGTCTCTTTAAAAGTAAGAAAATGTTATTTAAGTTGCTGCAATTAAGTAGAAGGTACATAATACATCTGTTGAGTTAAATTAAAGATAGCTCTCATGTAAAGACAGAACATTAGTTCATTCTATGATAAAACATATTTGTCATGCTTCAAGGCTTCAGTAATGATTTCTGGATAAACAGGCAGAGAATGTTGCATTGCTGAATCACCTAATGTTATACTGTTTGTTGAAACTGATAGATGAGTAAGGCATTTTAGAGCTAACATTACTTGATGAAATCACCTTTCATTTTCTCCTTTTGGTTTTGGGTTTTTAAATTAGGATGATCATTCATGACCAAAGAATTTTTTTTCTTACTCAATGTAACTTGTAATGAATACATTGTGTTGTGAACATCAGTGCGTGCTGGGTAAGACTGCACTAGTGTTGAATTTATTCTTACATCTTTAATAATAAATTACAAAGTTTATTTGTGCTGTTAATCTGTAGCTTTATCTTCAAGCAGCTAAAAAATTACAGTGAAATAGTGCTTAACTACTGTTCAAAACTCGTGTTTCAGAACTTTGAGGCCAGCTTAGACCTTTCCTGTGAGGACAAAGCCGCACTTCCATACTTCTCCATTTTTGTACAATATATAATTGTATAACTTTCTGCCAAAGAAATTTGTCAATGCAAAAAGTTAACATGAGTTAAAAAAAAAAAAATTGGACAAATTCCTAGATTAAAAAGAAAACATATCAAAGGCTAGAAAGCAGAGATGTAATGCTTCTGAATCAGAATGTCCCTAACTAGCAAATATTCTGGAGGCTTCAGAGTATTTCAAGAACGTACCATTCACATGGTTGCATTGCACTTCCTCACTTTTCCTTATGCATTTGCTGTTGGACATCTGGGGAAAAAGTGGATTCTGAACAGGTCTTTGGTTTGGTTAGATTTTACTGTTCATGCATTCTTACCCAGTCAAGGTGGACAAGGTGATACTCAATTTAGACATTCCTTTATGGGAAAAAGGGATTTAAATCTTTTGTTACACAACCTTCAAGCAAATGTTTACTTGATTTAATTAGCAGTAATTCAATGTATGATGTTGATTATGAGATGGAAAGGTAATAGGAAGCAAATATTTGTTCTTATTTTCCAGTAATTTATTGTTAATGGTATTTTTCAATATAATGTTAACATTGGTCATTCACAAATCATGATACATTGTTGAAGTTTGTTTTTGATATGTAGCAACTATCAGGAGAGTTTGTTTTAAATCTATTGCATAACTGTAAACTATTTTTGTTTAAGAAAATGAAATGCTTTTCAGTAAAGGTAGCTCAGAAGTGCCGGTAAGAAGATGACTCCTTACAGGATGTCTCTTATTAGTCCCTAGTTCCTCAGTTTTGGAGTTGAAGATTATGGAGTCTATATCTCTTAATTTGATTTCTGCTCTGAGATGCTCTGTCTTTTAGTTCTTTTCTGTTCCAAGATACAGAGTGCTCCTTCTCTAGAATGAATGATTGTCACTCTTGGGACTTTATTCAGACTTGAATCTGGTTTTCTGGTTAAGTCTGAGCATGCATGAGCCTCTACTGCCATGTTCACTGAGTCCAGACTTTTCATTTGTTAATTACATTTGTAAGTTTAATTTAAGGGTATCCACTGTAGTGCCAGCCTAGCAGTCCTTTCCTCTTGCATGTGTACATTCCATGCTTGAAGGTGGACAGTCTGCACAGAACACCAAGTACTGTTGAGCAGTGTAACAAAGAAAAGATGAGTAAAATCTTTTAGGGGTGCCAGCTCTCCTATTTCAAACATGTTAGTCTCTTATGAAGACTGTGAATGAAGAAACCACCTAAGAGAATATTCAACTGCTCTCCAGGTTGCTTACTCAGAGTCTCTTGGAAGACTGTGAAGTGTTTATATGTATTCTATGACATCACATACACCTTGTCTTCCACTCCATCTGGCTATATGCTTTGGCCCCCTCCAAAAAAAAAAAAAAAAAGAAATTCTGTTATGAAAATGTGGTTAAATATTGTTATCTTTTGAACAGTAGGAACAAGAGTTGAAGGCTTCCTTTTGACTGGAAAGTGAAGTTACTAAGTGGATTTTTTGGTCAAGAGGCTTTCTTCAGAAACTAGTGTAAAAAGGTACAGATTTAATATCATTAATGGGTGTATAACCCTAGGTTTTTGTAGCATTTTAGTGAGATGCATATGAGTGGATCAGTATCAGCCTATTAATGTAATGAGACTTCCTTTAGGACTTCTGAGAGCTGATCAAACATTCTTCTTCCTTGTGCTACTGCATGTCATTTATACTGATCCAGATTATGAAGAAAATGTAGTTTTCAAAAGAAGGGGAAAGGAAATGGCATCTTCTAAAATTTGCTGAGGATGACACTAATATTAACAGTACTAGGACCTTGATTGAAGAGGTCAAAGATTCTACTTGTCTGTGAGGAGTTTTGCTATTGACTATAATGAGGTCAGGATGTCACCTTTGCATGTGAAATTTTCACCTCTTTGATGGGCAGTTTGTTGTTTGTTGTTGAAACAGATCAGATTAAGAGGAGAGCCTGTGAAAGCCCTGTTCAAGGTTGAGATCTGCTGAAGACATGCATGGAAGACTGTAGTATTTTCCTACTCTTTTCCTTCCCAGCCAGAGCAGAAATGTCACGGAGCATGGAATCTGCGATTGGAGCTAGCAGCAGTTGGTTGTTCTTTAATTCATTAAGGCAAGCCATAGAAGCTGATTCAATTTAGACAGGTACTCAAAGCAGTGGAGGAGCTAGAAAAGTGTGTAAATGATAACTCCTGATTATTCTTTCCTGCCATCTTTTGCAAATTACCTTTAAATAAATTTAGCAGATTTTGGCATGCACTCTGGGTACATTTTCCCTACATCAAACTGTCTGCACGCTTCTATTCCCTCCATTACTAGTTTTCCTTAGTGATGCCTAAATATAAGTTTGTAGCTTCTTCAGTGTACTCTGATTACATGCAAACAGAGCATGCTGGTATGCGTAGGAGATTTTTATGGGTGTCTGGCAAATGAAATTGTTTTTCTTTAGGCCACAGAGTAGCAACTGAGCTGCTTCCACAATTTCACTGCAGTTTTTCTGGGGAGTCTGTATACAATGCCTGTGAGAAATCTGCAAGAGCTTTGTTGAATTGACTTTGTAGTGACAAATTGAGTGTCATTTCTGACTCAGCTTCACATTTACTTATCCTCAGAATGGTCATCCATACTTTTGGAGAGAGTTGCTGGAATGCTGGCTGTCTGTGGAGTCTGTATGCATCATTTTCCCTCACTCTTTATTTCTATGGAGTGTTTGTATTGCTGTCTTTGTAAAAAGAGGCTGAGCTGGGAGAGACAGCAGGAGACACAACTGAGAGTCTTTTTCAGTTGACATTTGGACCATAATTTAGGTTTTATGCATAGAAATGTCAGCTCAAAAGACACTTCTGTGTAGATAATGAAGCAACATAATAAATCCATTATCATGTTAAGAGAAAAAAGATATGGATTTTTTTCAGTGATTTCAGCCTTAGTATTTCAGGAGAGAGAATTAAAAAAGGCATTTTTTTTGTATTTTAAGGCCAAAAATATAATCAAAACAAATTAAAAGTATGCCACATTTAAAAAAGGTTTTAAATTCTGCTTGCTTACTCTGATTGAGGGTGATAATCTTGCATGAAACTGATTAACTATGTGATGTGTAACCTAAAGTAGTTTTCTTAAAACATCATAGGATTGCCTCATCTTTAGGTTGCCATTGCTGTGTTATGTACATGGTCATTTTATATTTCTTACCTCTGTGAAAAATAACCCTATATAGCTTCCTGTTCCAAATATGTTGAAGTCAAAATGATGAAAATACCAACATCTGTAATTTTTGGTATGTAGTTATATTCCAGAGTGAATGGGAAATGAATAGATAGGCAAGGCCAGAACTGGGGTCTAATATATGTATCTTTTTCTGTTCATGATTGGGTTTTAAGTCCAACATCATAACAGGATGTGGACTATGTGCTAAGTATGCATAAAGCAATGCAAAGACAATTATTTTTCACCCTTAAAGCAATGGTCTGTCAGATTTTCATATGCAGGCTGTTATCCTTTTGTCTACAGACTTTTCCCAGTAATGTTGCTGCTTCAGTTAGGCAAAGAAATAATTAACTATACCAATCTTAACAGAACTGTTATTGCTGATACATATCAAGGTAAAAAAAATTAAAATTTGACTTGCATCAAATGTTAAAAATGTGTTAGCTATTGGCTCAGTCTAATTATACTGAATTAAATCTAATTGCATATCGTCATCCAGTCCGCAGAATTTTAATAGTAATTGAATTCTTGTAAAGTTGTAAGGGTGATTTAAAAAAATAATGTCAATTCCATGGAACTTTCTCTGTAAAATTTAATTTTCTGGAAAAAACAAAGACTGTTTAAAGAAAATAACCATTTTGGTGAGGAAGTTTTTTTGTCAGAAACCACTAATTACATATAGGGGATTAACATGAACATTAAATGTATACCTCAAGGTTTTTCACCTATTTTTTTATTATCTATTTCAATAATTTATTATATAATACTGAATTAGAGAAGTTTCATAATCTGTTATGAAAGAAGGTACTACTAACAATATTTCTGTTTTAAAAGATGGCTGCTACAGCTGAATTCTCTACATTTACCCTGGTATAGAATAGTGTTGGTTATGGCATTACTAGAAGTAGAAATGTAGATACAATTTTGGTGTAGTAGATAGCTGAAGAAACAATCCTCTCTGGATGAGGATTTCATTTGGTTCTGACCATTTTGCAGTGGTTAAAGTGAAAGTAATACTGTAATGCATATGGGCAGACATAGCAGTTGGTGTTTGAAACCAGTTATGTTTCATTCTGCATCAGTCATTAAAAATTGTATTGATTGTACAATAAAACCAGTGCTGCTAGAAGAAATAAAGGGTAGATTAAAGCAAGAAAAAAAGATCTTTTTTCAATTTGCAATAGATGAGGAGACTCTTTAGTTTAGTAACTGCAATGTTATTCAATGCTGTGGTTCTCATTTCCTAATAGTAATAAATTGGAATTATGTTATTTCACTTTACATTGATCTTTCTTTTGCAATGCATCTGAAAATTAACAGAAACTTTGCCTATTTTATTACAGTTCTGCAAAAAAAGGAGGAGAAATAAAAATTTCATGTGAGGATAAAGCCCGTAAATTCTTGTTGTAAAATCTGCCATTTTTTAATGGAATGGGGTGTTTTTTCTCTTGTTTCTTATTACTGGCCCACAGAAGGTAATTGCAGCTTTTATGTGTAAGCATTGGGGACAGTTTGGATAATTGAATTGAATAACTGAAGTAAAGTAGCTGAAAGAAAGAAGGCATATTCAACACTTCACTTTTGGAACAGTGGGTTAGAGAAAAGCTTTGCCTTTACGGAACCTATAACAGAGACCTAAACTCTTTATTCCTTTCTACAATAATTTGAAATGCAGTCAATTTAAATGTGCTGTTTCAGCAGCATGATTCATGCAGAAAGAATGTTTGTTTCTTATTCAGGTTCCAGTAACCCTCTAGTCACTGTGTCAGGTGGGCATAAATTCTATTTAGATAAAGTGGAGTACTGTGGCTGTGTTTAAGACATAGAATTCTATGCATGATTGTTCATAAAGTCTGGGATTAATTTTACTGCACGGAGAAATGTTAGATGCCACTCTAAAATGATGAATCTGAGTTTATTTGTGGGGAAATTGCACTTGATTGTAACACCAAGCTCCTATGTGTACAGCTTTGTATCCTCTAGATGCTCAGGCCTACATCCCCAGCTGTGACAGCTTCCTGCAGGCTCATCAAGGTGCCTAAGCATTTTTAAGCATGCAAGATGCTGGCTATATTGTCCAACAATCCAATTAATTTTCTACTTATTTTCTTTCTTCTTCTGAGTACTGCATTGCGCCATATGCTGTGGAGAAGGGCACTGCAAGGTATCTGTGTACATTGTCTCTTCTCAAACCCAATGTAAAATATCTGGTTAAAATAGTGATGAGAGGAAACATTGCTCAGAGAACACAGCTGGCTGTTGTATTGGCCTGGTGACTATGAAGCCATGGGTAATCACAATGGTATTGCCATTGATATACACAATAAAGGGACAACACTGAGCCAATATTGACACAGTCTGTGCTGGTACAAGACCTTCCAACACATGATGGTGCTTCCTTTTGTGAGTAAGGATGTTCTTCCTTACATTTTTTCCCCACAGCTTTTTCCCACTCCCTGTGGCAGCCTGGGTTCCAGTCAGTCTCACACCTCTGAACAGAAAGTCCTCTACCAACCACAGACAGCCAGTACTGACAAGTTTTAGCTGAATTTTTTTCTTCTTGCTGGCCTGAATGATGCAGATTTTTGGATTACAGGCCTCTTAGTGATTCAGAATCAAGAGGGACAAAGACTGAAGGAAAAATAAAAAGCTCTTATTTTCATGAGACAAGTCCTGCTATGATGGGTACCCAAATCACAAAAACCTGGTGGATAAGTGGATTCTTCCCAGTTGCAAAACATGCATCAACCACCATTCAGCCTGCAACTTCTAGTATTTCTTGTGTAGTGTTTGTGGAAGTCCAGTTACAGGACAGGTGAATGTCTTTTTGTAGCCAACCTTTGCTGGCAGGAAGGAGATGACAACCATAGAAGCCCTGTCTTGACAGACTGAAAACAGTGAAGCTTGAGCAGCATCCTGCCATTGCTCAGCATGCAAGAGATGGCTGGCTCATCATGCTCAGAGCACACAATTCTGGACAAGCCAAGCATAAAACTTGGAGATAATGACAGACATGAGTGCCTTCTCAAGTGTCTTCCATACTTGGTGGTCCATCCTTCACCTTTTATTGGTGAAGGATGCTTAAGCAGCATGAGTATGTGCTCCTAGCATGGACAGTCAGCAGTTTTGGCCAGGTTCTGCCCATGTTACACATTCAAAACCAGCTTAGATTTCCTATTTATTCCTCAAGTCTCTGTTTCTCCAGTGTGATCCTTTTCCTGTTCATGACCAGGAGAATAGGTCTAAACAGTGTCTGAGGTGTTTAAAATATGGGGAAGTGAGCAGGTATTAAGAGACAGTAGTTGTGATGTTTGGATTTCCAGACTGTGAATTACACACTGGATGGGAGACCTAGAGATAAAAATAATTTAAAGCAACTTGGTAATGCTCCATCTTTATTGTGTTTATTTCTAGACTGAACTGAATAAGTGGCTTGAGACACTCAAGTGGACACTGGAGTGGACACTTGAATTGAGCAGTTGTGTGCTCTCTTTGTTCATTACAGTGCTGCTTCACTTGATAGTCTGTCCCAGTCATAGCCAGAAGAAAGCTGACATAGCAACACCAGGAGTAGGATGGCTGTGTTTGGTCTGAAATCAAGGCTGGATGTCCTGCACTGTAAGAACTTTTATGATTTTTGCTTTCTTAAGTAGCTAAGCATCTACTGGGTGACAGACAGCAGTTTGAGTAGAGAACAAGAACGCTGGGAGAGCTGGAGTCTCTAGAGCTGTCCTCTGGAGGTCGTGGTGGTACCTGAGTGCAGGGCTTAGTTGCCTGTCTTGCATGGTGGAATTACAGGTCATTATTTGTAGGTGCACAGTTTGTGGTGATTGGAAGTGGGGCTGCAGCCAAGCCTCATCCCTAATGGGCTTAGACTGTGAAAAGCAGGTGAACAGCACTGAAAGCAATGAGACAGGGAGTGCTGAGGTGTACTGAACAACCACGAAAGGGAACAGAAGGCACATAGGTGCAAAGCATGTGAGATGAAGAATATAAAAGGTTGGTCTAAAGAGCAATAAGGGCAGACACTTGTAGCCCTGTAAAGTGATATCAGTCTGTATAGGCAGATGCTTGAAGCCTTCTGGTGTGGTATGGTGTTACTCTGTATGGGCAGATGCTTAAAACCTTCTGAAATTGTATGGTGATACTCTGTATATCGTGGCTATCTCAACTGGGATGTGTGCTGAGACAATTATTTTCCTCTTATCTTGCAGCTGGGGAAAGCTTGTGTCTTCTCCTCCTGTTGGATACATGTAATAGGATAGATCTGAATTCCCCTAATTCTCAGGGCTGGCAATTGGTCAGGATACATAGCTTATGAAATCTGGCTTTTTATTCTGCTGCATCAGCCTAAGTTACTTGTACATGTATCTAGACTAAAATTTTGGCATCTCTGAGATGATTTTCGTGTAAGAGCAAGTTTGGGAGTGATGAGTGGAAAGGGACTGTTCTGACTACTTCAAGTGTCAACTTTCATGTTTTTTACTGTTTGGTCAGGTTCTCTAGCAAATATGTAAAGGAGCATGTGTCCTCTAGGCAGAACATATATATCTTTATCCCTCAATTTCTTTTTTGCCCAACTGGCAAGAATTAGTGGCTGTAGACACAAATTTAATCTAGTTCTTCCTTGGTATCTTCAGGGAAATCAGTGAGATCCAGGAAACTTGTCTGATGGCTCTGTGAATTTTTCTAGGTTATGCCTCTGGTATGGGTCTGGAAGAAGGTCCTGAGGCAGGAAGAGGTTATCTGAAGTAATTCTGGTGCTCCACTGAAGGTGACCCAAGGACACACTACTAGGGTTTGTGGCAGCCTTTCCATCTTCTTCATGGAAGGGGCAGGTGTTACATGAAGTACTCACAATTTCTGGGACTTCTATAAACTTCAGTTTAGAATGTTCCCTTGTCCTGGAACACCTGACATTATTCATGATCCTGATGTATGACCATGAAATCTTAACTGTTAGCAGAATTATAAATCCACATGTGACCTTCCAAATGTGGTCACATATGGCTCCCAGACCTGCAGTACCCTGCAGTAATAATCTGCCCTACCCTGACTTGTGCCAAGGGATTTCTTTTAGAAATGAAATGGCTGTATGTCTCATTTTCCTACACAGCCTTTGGCAGAGGCTTGCTAAGGGGAGGGTGAAGTATGATGGCTTGGCAATGGGGCAGCAAACTTGTTTTAAATCTTATTCCTTGAATGTTTTTTATCTAGTAAGTTGCCTTTTAAGTGATATGTGTTTCTTCTTGAATTGAACATTTGAGAAATTAGGAGAAAACAAAGTGTCTGACAAGTGCTAGAATGTCTCACATCCATGAGAACATCAGTGAAGAACTTGTTAATATCTGCTTGTAAATATAACTTGTAAATACTGCTGTTTCCCTGTGGCTCCAAGGGGTGTACCGTGCTGTCTTGAAGAGCCCACTTCTTTTCTTTGTTCAGAGTGATCATTACAAGTAATCCTTTCTCCTGTGGCATTTATGGATCCCTTCTGTCAGCTCTCATTTAGATTTGATACACCATCAAATGTTGATATGCAGGTTATGATATGAAGAAAGACCACAATTTAGCCTCTAAAAGTGGCATAGATAAGTGAAAGCATGAAGCTTTCTGGGCTTAAGTCAAACATATGCATCTAAATAATTTAAGACTCTTCTTAACAGTTTTCTTAGATTTATAAGAAAATTAACCTGCAGTTGCTAGGAAATTAACAGTAAGCATATAACCAGATTAAAACCAAAAGTGCTGTTTTACCTCTTTCCTCAGAGTGAACTTTTAATTTTCTGGATGAATGCTTTTTCCAAAATACAACTTTTGTCTTTCAAATTCCTCTTTCTAACTACCTGTTTTAGAAAGTATCTTTCTCCCAACTCTTTTTCTCCTT
The DNA here is from genome assembly GCA_013396995.1 of Dicaeum eximium. Lineage (NCBI taxonomy): Eukaryota > Metazoa > Chordata > Aves > Passeriformes > Dicaeidae > Dicaeum > Dicaeum eximium. Next base: position 590,131 of record VWZP01010350.1, on the reverse strand, counting down.
TGTGCTCTGTAATTTCTTGAAAGGATTGTAAAAGAACTCATGCTGTGGTCGCAGTTCCCTAGAGCAATTTCCATGGCATTTTGTCTTTATATCACAGTTGTTTGTCTGAGTTGTTGTACCAAGCAGGATTATTTTTTCAGTATTTGTGGCTTAAATACTCATAGAGATTTCACTTTTCTTCTCAGGTGCTCCACAAAGCCATGAAGAGTTTTTTTCCTCAGAATTAGTAAACTCAGCATTTTCTGTAAAACTGTTTAGATAATCTGCAGTTTTGAATGCTGTACCTTTTTCACTTGATTTATAAAATCAGATTCTTGAAATGGTTGGAAGGGACCTTAAAGATCATCTGTCTCAATCCCCCTGCCATGGGCAGGGACACTTTCCACTAGACCAGGTTACTCAAAGTTCCATCCAGCCTGGCCTTGAACACTTCCAGGGTTGGGGCATCCACAACTTTTCGGGGCAGCCTGCTCCAGTGCCTCACCAGCCTCACAATAAAGAATTTCTTCCTAATATCTAATGTAAACATACATTCTTTCAGTTTGAACCCATTCCCTCTTGCCCTGTTACTACATTTCTTGGGGGAAGTCCCTCTCCATCTTTCTCATAGGCTCCATTCAGGTACTGGAAGGCCACAATTAGGTTACCCCGAAGCCTTTTCTTCTCTAGGCTGAACAATCCCAATTCTCCCAGCCTTTCCTCATAGGAGATGTCTTCCATCCTTGTAATCATCTTCTTGGGCCTCCTCTGGATTCATTCCAACAGATCAATGTCCTCTCTGTGCTGAGCATCCCAGAACTGAATGCAGTATTCCAGTATTTCAGGTGGGATCTCATGAGAGTGAAATAAAGGGGCAGAATTACCTCCACTGACCTGCTGACAGTGCTTCTTTGGATTGATTTCACAGGCCTTTAAACATGTACTTGCTTCTAAGATACTTGTCATACTTGTTAAAAATCAAATTAATGCAATTGAAAGCAACAGTCTCAGCAGTAGAGTATGCCTAAAACTGTGTGCAGCAAAGCCACTTTGGCAAAATAAAAATTAGGCTGTTATTTATTAAAGCATCTGGTGAAAAGGATTAAATACATTATTACAATACATGCATGCAATATTTTTGAATACAATGTATTTGTTCATATGTACAGAACTTAATTTCTTCTCTGCACAATTCATGTTCATCTGTTTTCACATTTGTTTTAAATGCTCACATAGATGAAAGGTGTCATGCACCTAGCACCAGCAAATGGTATACAGTAAACAGATTATAGTCAGTAACTAAATTTCTTATATACTGTGAGTTGCTATTATCAGAAATAAATGTGTCTGTTAAACCTGGGCATGTACACTGAAATTTGATACTTTAAAACTTCAGTTACATGATTGAGATCTCAGTCCTGCTCAGCATACACTGAAGTAACACAAAGACAAACTACAGGCTGGTGCCTTTCAAAGTACCCGTGGCAGATACTAGACTCCAGCTCTCTGTAGAACTGTACCTGCCTAAATTTAAAGATGCTTACCCTGCTGGTTTTGATCTTTTCCTGTCAGTTTGATTATAGTGATATTCTTTGAAGATTTACTCAGTGATTTTTTTTTAAATGTAGAGAAATTAAACGCATTTTCTCCAATAGCCTTGGTAGACAGTGCTCAAAGCAAAGATGGCACCGTTTGAGAATTTTACCTGTGTCTTCAAACTACAAAGACCTGTTGAAGAGAAAATGATGACACATATCTGGATGGAAAGCTCTTAGATTTACTTTTTGAAATTCATTTTCTTTTATGCTTTTTCTTTTAGTTTAAGTGATGAATGTGACTCATGTGAGATGAAGGAACCCTTTTAATATTTGTGTTTCAGCAACAGTGAAAGTATACTAGTCAAGGAAAAAAAACCATAGATGGGGCAAGGCAAATCTTAACATTTGGTGACAGCAATGGGCAATGTTGAAGTGAGAGGATTTTTAAAAATCAGAATAATGGATTTGCAGCTGGGAAGCACATCTAAAGGGGACTATCTTAATTATATTATTAGCAAATAAATAGATGGACTGATTTATGTAAATATATTAGAGGAAAAAAAATCATGTGACTATAGATTTAATCCTTTGTCATAGATGGACATAGGTTGACATAGATAACCAGTCAAAATATTATCATGGTTGAAACAGATTAGAGAAGCCCAGGTAGAAAGTGGTGCTGGATCAACACTTGGGGCACTCACCAGTTAGATTCATGGATGTAAGCAAAGTATGGAAATTATTCATCTATATCATCTATGAATGGCAATATGCCAGTAAAGAGAGGAATTAGGGAAAGTTATTAAAGCATGACCTGAGGAACAAAATTATTAAAATTAATTGATGTGTATAAGACTAAAATTCTTTCTCATTTTGAGCAAGCAGAGCTGTGGTTTTAAATGTCACTTTTGCAGGATGAAGGTTTTACTTTGGCCAGTAATAGTACATATTTTTCATCAGAGTAGTTGCTGTAGTTTGCAATGCACTTTCTTTGGCAGATGTCAACTTTTAATTGCGACTTCTGTGCCTAAACACAGGTAACAAAAAACTCTTAATTCCAAGGAAAAGGTGTCTTTCTCACTGACAGTACCAGCAGATATTCTTGGCTTGAAAAAGGTCAAGAAATTGTATAATTTTTCTTTCTGAACATCATGCCTAACTTCCTTGTTACATGCAGTACATCATGAAAAAAACTCCATGTTTCTGGTATCTTATCAGAATCAGGAGGAAAGACAAAGAACTTCTTCCTGAGTCTTGGCACATCAAGTGTTTTTTTTTTCTTTTGTCTGCATGTGAAGATCCTTTATTTTTGTTAAGGTAAGAATCAAAAAACATGCAACTTTGAAAGAGGTGATAAATACTGCTACTTTTTTTTTGTTGTCCAGCATTTGAACTGTGTCAATAAATGTTAAAATGTTACTAAATGGAAGCAGAAGGACATTCCTATAGATTCCAGCGGGACTGAATTTTTATTATTGCATTGATTAATATATTTGGCACTTTCTGCTTGCTGAAATGGAAATGTTTGCTATCATGCTCTATTTAAACTTAAAAAAGTACATGAAACTGAGGGTTCTTTGATTTGCCTACTTCATGAGTTGCCTTGCAGCTCTTTTTTTATTTTCTTTTTTATTTTTCCTGTTTCCCTTGCCCCAAGCTGATGCTGTCATACTTACATTTATTTCTGAATGGAAGTTCTGCTTTTCTGTAAAGCATTCTAACTTTTACTTACTGGTTATTTTCCTTTCTCTTTATCATAGTAATTGGCTATTTTAGCTGTAGGCATGTCTTGGGATAAAGTTCAGTTCCCTTCATCATCTTCTGGCAGCCTAGCAGATTCTCTTAACCTTTTCCATGTCCTCTCCTGTCTCCTGTTCTATTTCTCAGCTTCTGGGCAATTTTTTCTTGACTGGCTGCAACTGAATCTTTTTACCTGCCTCTAGGAAACTGGTATTCTTCCTAGTTCTACTAAAAAAGAGGGGTTGAATATGTGGCATTCCACTTTTATAGGGCTTTGTCAGTTATAGTGAGAGAGAAGCTTCTTTTTGATTTTTCCTAGGCATTAAAAACACCTGAAAAACTTTGCAAGGTGATTAGACTGAACAGTACTCATGGACTAGTGCAATGCATGCACTGCATAGCTGCAGCATCTGTACAGCTTTTTTCAGCCCTTAAAAGTGAAAAGGCTACATGCAGCTAACTTTCATATGGGTAGCTTCAGTTGTGTGCCTATGGAGTTTCTTGTTGCAGTTCAGAAAAACAATAAATAACTGATAAGGCTTTTCTTTGCTTCACATTAGTAGCTGTTTTATTAATATTTAGCTGTTTTGTCAGTACTAAATCTCAAGCCAACCTCTATAACAACTTGAAATTTTTAGTGGAAGTATCAACTTGTCTTTCTTTTTGCATACTCAAAAATGTATATAAGTCTGAGCTTAGGATCATTGAATGGTATGAGTTGGAAGTGGACCTTGAAGATCATCTGGTTCCAACCCTTGTGACATGGCAGGGACATCTTTCACAAGATTAGGTTGCTCAAAGCCTCATCCAGACTGAATTTGAGCACTTTAATGATTGGGCATCCAAAACCCCCCGGACAACCTCTTCCATTATCTCATTACCCTCATCAAAAAGAATTTCTTCCTTATGTCCAACCAACCGTCTTTCAGTTTCAAACCATTGTCTGTGTCCTGTCTTGGTAAAAAGCTTCTCTGATCTTCCTTATAAGTCTTATAAGTCTCCCTTATATATACTAAAGGTCTGCAGTAAGCTCTCTCTTAACTTACTCGTGATATCAGTTCTGTGAAGCTAATTCTTTATTTGACTTCATTTGACTTCTGGCAAGTGAGGTTGTGAGCTAGTCCTGAAATAGCGGAATGCTCAATAATTCTCTCTGTAGGCAAGTAGAAGGTAACTATTATTATTTTGGTTTCAATTTCACTACATCACTCATTATCTTATAATTGATATAATAATCAGAAAAATCTTCAGTCACAAATGCTGGATGTTGCTTCCGAGTCTTACTCAATGTTTTGCTAGTCTAGGGTAGAGATCCTTGAAAATAAAGCTACATTTGCCTGGTTGCTGTTTTTGGAGCCTGAAATGACCTGAGATTTGGCTCAGGCAAAATTTGAGTGGGTTTTGAAAGGAGGTGACGTGACTGCACTCATTTTTTGGGAAACCTCATCCGGTTTTATACAGGCTATTTTAGCCACAAGTTTATGGTTAGGGATTTTTATGTTCATGAGGAAAGTAGCTTCTTCCAGCTGTGGGACAGTGGAGTTGTTCTATAATTACTTGCTTTAAGCTCAAATTTTATATTGTCAATAAAGCATAGTTGAACAAAGAGATTTCTTATTGTGAATGTCTGTGCCTTTATTTAAGTCATCTATCTTTATTAAATGAATAGTTTTAATTATTTAGTAACTAATTAGGTTAGGCATTTTTTACTAGGTACAGCAGATTTTTTTTTTCTGTTTTGCTTTCTTTCAAATTTTTTATTCGGTTTTACTTTGTGTAGCTCTGTTTAGAAAAATCTAACCATGAGGATGTTCATGTGTCCGAAAGTCAAGAGAAATTTAATTACCATGCTATTAAAGTTTAAAAATAAAATAAAAATTATAATGGTATCTTTATACTAAGTAAAAAACCCCCTGGTTACACTGGAAAATATTTCAATGTGGTGTTTATTTACCAGTCTGTGGTATGGCATGCATAATATCCTCAAGCATAATGATGCAGCTTGTGTTGAAATTGTTTCTAGTTGAACTTTCAGTATGGTTGGTGTTGTAACAAAAAAAAAAAAAAAAAGAATTAGGTATCTGCAGTGAGGAGTCTGCAGCAGGAAGTATGCATCTGTATGAGCAGTCATGGACTGTGGACAGGTTTTTGGGACTTTGCCAGTAAAAATAGTATAAAATTTTTTCCTGTTAGTGTATCTGGACTTGCTACAAGAATTTGGCAGCAAATCCAAATGTAACAATATAATTTTAATTATATTCTCTTATGCTTCTTGTTATGGGAAAAAATCTAGGGCTGCTTTCATTAATGTCTCTTTTACTATGGAAATATGGTTACCAAAGTGACTTCTGCTTAATAATTTAATTTTGCTTAAATGGGAGGTGATAGTTCATTTGGATACATATGTGATTTTTATACAGGAAAAAAAAGAGTGAAAGTTATATTTCTCTCAGTTTAAAACTTGAGTTTTCCTAAAAGTGTGGACTGTTAAATTCTATACTGAAAAGCTAGTAAATTCCTAAACCCCCTTTACTTTCTGATGTACTCACAAACACTCTGCTTTTCTCTTAATTCCAGTACATTCAGAATGTACTAATATTTGTATTTGGAATGACAGTCTGTTACTCCTGTGTTGGTGTTTTTTTTTCCTTTGGTTAGTTGGGGCTTTGTTTGTTGATTTTTTTTTTCCCTTACTACTGGACGATCCCTCTTACTCAAAGTTACATAGAAAATACAGAAAAGTTGCCTTTCACATTCCTTACCCCAGCTATGTGCTGGAAGCCCAGTTCTGTTTTACTTCCCCCATTTATTGTGTCCCTTCCTGCCTCTGTGCCTTTGCTAAACCATCTGTGCACTTTCCTTTGAGTCCCGAAGGCTTAAGAAATGTCCTATTTTGTTTGACATGAGTTTTGTTTATATTAGTTTGACAAGTGATGGTTGGACTTAGAATTGCTTCTGCAACCTGAAAATATTTTTTAAAGGATGACATATTTGCCTTTCAGTTTCAAATTCTATTGGCCTCTTAATGTTATGCAGCAGTAATTAAGAACACTGCATTATCTGAAGTTTGTGATTAACATGATAGATTTGGATAAGTCACAGACTAAGTGCTATGAAACTTCCCTGCTAAGACAGGGATGAATACTCACTTGCGTGTAGAAAAAGAGCTTTTGCTATTCTTTTACCTGTTTTAGAGGTAGCAGCAAGAGGAATGGTCTCATTGAAGCATAAAATGAATTCTGTGATTCTGTTTGACTGGTTGGCATCTGCATCTTCTCCAAGCCAAACAAACCAAGTGACCTTAGCTGCTCTTACAAGGCAAGACTTACAAAGTCTTGCCCTCAAGGCCTTTCACCATCTTGGTCCCCTCCTCTAGACACATTGTAATACCTTGGTGTCCCTCTTACATTGAGGTATTTAAAGCAGCACACAGTGCTTGAGGTGGGTCCAGTCCCTCAACCAGCTGTTGATGCTGTGCTTGATGTGCTCCAGGAACCTTTTGGCTTGTGGGATACACCACTGGCTAGGACTCAACCTTCTATTGACTGGGACCCTCAGAACTCTTTCCTGGCTGTCCACAAGTGCAGCCTTTTCCATGGATATTCAGAAGGCTGATGTTGAAAGAATAGGAAGAAAAAATAGCCAAGCTTTTAATGTATCTAACAGCATCTTTATATGTTTTGTATCTTTGTGGTGGCAGGTGCAATGCTCTGCATTGCAAATATTTGCCAAAACCAGCAAGTTTTAATTCCAACTGTTTTCATCCACTCAGGCTTGATGAAAAAGCATAGGGTCATCCTTAGCCCTGGGTTTGCTTGTTGTGCTTTTGTTTTCACTGGAATCAAGTGCAGTTTTTTGTATGGGCATAGAAATTGTTTTGGGTTTTTAGTTTTGTTGTGTATGTGTATTTTCTTGGTTTTTTTTTCCTCCCCCAAATAACTTGAGTAAGTCAAGAAACTTGGTGATTTTAGCTCAAGGTGATTTTTCTTGAGGTCCTTAAATCTGTGATTGAAAAATTGAGTGTTGAAAGAAGCCCACACAGATGAAACTGAATTGATGGTGCATCAGTACTTTCCACAGTTGTAATCCTAACAAGAAGGGAAACTGAGTCAGTTGATAAGAATTCCATTGTTTTTGTATGTATGTAGCTAGATGCAAAAGTACAGGGATACAGAATTCATTTTATTAAATTGGGAATTTACCTGTAGCTTGTTGCTAGGTATAAATTTTAAACTTTTCTTTTTTGGAACTGACAGTGATATTTATGTCTGATCTTTACAAATGTGTAAGTTTGCTTGTAATTAAGTGCAGGTACAAAAAAAATTTGCATTAAAAATCATTGCAAGTATATGCATATCCATATATCTGATGGGGGCAAAAAAAAAGATGGTTGATTTTGTGTGTTGAGTCTTACTTTATTTGCTCAGCTCTCAGACACTGAGCAAGAGTGGGTAAGAGCTTGGTCAGAATGTGGGTTGTGTTGAACTTTTTCCCCCTCCACAGGATTTACATTCCATGAGCTTCATGAATGTCATTAACTTTTCCCATTATTATGTGCTACTGCTAAATGACAATACACACTTGCAGCAGAGGTCAGAATTTTCTTGAAAGTTTTGATTTACGAGTTGAATTGATCACCCAGGTGCATTAAGAAGTCTCTTGCATTGCTGTCAACTTCCAGTAGGAAAGATGTACTGTAATATGAATTTATAAATTATCAAAGATATAGTTTATTTCTTTCCCAGTGACATTGGTGAAATCACAGAAAACTAATTGAGCATGAAAATAATCTTCAGTCTTCAACCTGTGATACAATTTAACTGCCCGATACAGGGACTCTTTTATTGGTTTGTATTCCACTGCTGAAAATGCCAAAGTATTAATCAGACTTCCACATATCATTTAATCTCTGCTGAATCATACTCTTAAAACATGTAAGTTTAGAATTAAACCTTGTCTTGTGAAAACAAGTAAGGCTCTACAGTAAAGAAATCTACTGTCAAAGGACATTCAGTGTAAATGTTCTTCAAAGCATCAGCTGCAGTGAAAGGTTTATTTTCTTGTAAGACAAGCTCTACAAAATTTGTTACTTATCAAACACTGCAAGTAACTATTTCAACAATTAAAGACTTTGTGATAAGTCCTTTAGAATTGAAAAGACAAAATTGAATGTATCTAGAAACTAGTGTAAAAAAAAACTTGCCCAATCTTTGATAAAATTCAATGACGGCAAAAAGAAGCTTTTCTTGCAGGGTAAGTTTTCATAAAATAATTCAGCTTCTGTCTTCTTCGGCCACCTATATGCTTTTCCTAAGGAAAATTTGACTGAAGCTTGTTTATAATGAACAGAAAAGTACTTGGCTGTTTAGCAACTGAAGCTAAAGAAATCTTGATGTTTATAAAGTCAAAAATCATTTTGCTGCTAAGCAGATAAACCCACTTTTCCATCATAGATATAAATGGAAAATTTTGACTCATCTCAGTTACTTTTAATACATGAAATAACATTGCACATCAATCATCTCATGTAATGAATCACAACTATGAAAATTTTACATGGAGAGGTTGCTTCTACTTCATTCTAAGTTGCTGACAGCTTTTATGTACCTATAGACCCTCTCTTGTGTCAATTCTCTTATTAATGTGATTTAAACACTTTGTAAAAATCTTGAAGATATCAATCTCCACTCATCACTGTGCTTGGTACCTGCACTAAGCTCTGTTTTCCTCTCTGTCCTGTTTGCAAGGTCTGTAGGAGAAATTCCTTTAAGTGGTACATAAACACAAGAAAATGTTCTTCTCACATGGGATCTCTGTGTGCTACATAATGGAAGTAGCTGACTAATTCCTGTAGGTGATTGCCATGATTCTTTGCTTGTGTTTTACCTGTTTGTAGGCGTGTCTGTTTCTTTGACCTCTGGGGACTCCTGACCTAAAATTAAGTTGTCGTGAGTTTGTATTTTCTGTATCTTACTCCTGTGTGATATTTGGTTTTCTGGAAAATTGTCTGTCATGTACAAGTTGGAATTACTAACAATCCAAATATGCCTGCAGATTTGAAGTTCTCTGCTTTATATTTCTTCAAATATTTGTTTCTCAGATTAATATTCTAAGATGAATAAGCGATAAAATTCAGAAACCTTTTAAAAATACTTTTTTTTCCTGAAATGATGCCTCATATCATAAGTGGCTGAGACTTTCCCAAAATCAGAAATATGTGTGTATAGAAGAGTACAGGAACTTACCTGTAAATGAGGTAATACTTCTACAAGTTTTTGAGTATGCCTGTGTCATTGAAGTAATGCATCTGAGACTGGATGCCCTTTCTTTAGAGGAGAAAATGGTACACGTGAGAAGGTCATGTTTGAGACCTGTGTATTGAAGTCCACAGAAGTTTACTAATTCAAGGCCATTGCAGCATGCTCTTCCATATTTGGCATTTCAAAAAAATTTTGATGACTTTTAGAGGTCAGTTAAATAACAGAGCATTGAATGTCTTATTAAATGGTTTGAATCCTGGATGGGACATCTGGGTCCTAATTTAATGGAAGTAGCAAAAGTGGTTCAGAAGAAACCAAAGAGTTTGGTAGCCTCTGTGGAAGGGCTGGAGAGCAACAGAAGATTATGATGATTCACCTTGAGGTTTGTCTGGATTCATCCAAACCAAGTGTCAAAGCAAAGCTTACAGAAACATATTGTGTTCTAAAAATATGAACACTTTGTAGATCAGGAACTCTTGACTATGATTAGCCATGCTAATATCTGTATTTAAGCATACAATCGAACACGAATATGGATTTTTCAAGGGTATTTTTTAATAACTCGACTCTAGCATTTATGAAGGCAGTGGTGATATTCCCAGGTGTTTTAGATCAAAATGATTAACCATTGCATACTAAGGAAGGCTTCAGTGAGGGAGAGTATCTCTTTTGGTCTTAAAATCAGAAAAAATTTATTGAATTCCAACAGTTTTACTGAAAGTAAATTTTTGGGGATTCCAAATTAAATTTTTACAATGTCAGAGGAAGTTTATACATGAAGCTGCCCTTCTAAAATTGTATTATATTTTTTTCCTTTTAACTTAACTTGAGGGTATGTGATGGTTTTCTTTAAGAGCTGGAAAGGAAAGCAAGACTGATTCCTTCAGAGAACCATTCAGATCACAGGCCAAGGAACTGAAACTGCCTTTTGAGACTTTCTTCTAGATAAGTAGTCTCTGCTTGTTGAGTCGGTCTAAAACAGACAAACTTCCATAGGGAGGCTGATAATTCTTGTTTGAGAGGTGTTCTGTTCCAGAAATGCAAAAGTGTTTTCTTGTATGAAGGAGGCTTTGATGTTCTGATAGGTTCTAGTTACGAAGTCCTGCTGTGGTAAATATTCAGGTGCTGTGCATCTTAGTTGAAATTCAAAACATAAAAATCTAGTTGTTATATTGCCCTTCATGGGACAAGATAGAGTTTAAAAAAAAGAGTAGGGGAAAATCATGTTGCTATCTCTGGTTCTTTATGGTAGCTATGTCAGTTACCACACCATGCAACAAGGTCAATAACAGCTGAAATACAACTCAGTCTAAGAAAAAAGAAGGGGGAGTGGTTGAGGGAAAGTTAGATTGCATCTGGTGAAAAGGCAAATATAAACCAAAGTTGAAGTACTGTGAACTACATATTATAGGCTGAAAGAGTTTCAGAAGTGTTCTGTTCACGGTCTGCTTCTTGTTCCTTTGAAAGAACAAGTTTGTAGTTCTAGTGCACTGAACTATGTTGGTTTACCCAAACCCATGGGAAAAGTTATATTCTAATGTAATGTTTACCTACTTATATTTTTGTTCTTGTGTACAGGTATTAAGAATGTGTTTTGTAGTGTTTTTGTTTTTATTCTATGTGTATACAGACATAGAATAAACAGTCTTCCTCCTTGTCTCCTTCCCTCTACTGTAACCCATTGTTAATAGTTTACATGGGTTAAAATTGCACTTAATCTCAAGCATTTTGAAAGAAATGGATTTTCTTGGACACACAGCAGGTAGAGATGGCAAGAGTATGCACAGCAGGGTTATTTCTTTTCACCTTACTTGAAAGGGTGGGTTTTGGGTTTTTTTAATTTCTTTTTTGCTTTAAGTACCAGTGACTAAGTTATTAATGATGATTGATAATGAATTACTGATTATTGAAGAGTGGCTTTCCTGAAAAACTCCCAGAATTATGCACAGTATAGCTCCATAGTGCAGAGCTCACAGGGCTCCTTTATGTCTGTATTCCACCTGTCACTTAACTTTGCCTTTGCTCAGCACTGAAGTTCACTTAAAATTTATCAAAGGCAAATTTAAGAATTTAGAAAGCATGAGTTTTCTGATGGTTTCTTACCAGGAGCTTGGATAATTAGTCTTGATAGTGCTGGGAAAGAGAGTCAAAATAAAAAAAAACAGAACTTATGATTTCCTTCAAAGTAATCTGGACTTTGTAATTTCCTGTTGTGGCTCACTTTGTCCAGCTTTTTGAGAAGTTTTAAGGGACAGATTCTTTCTTCCATTTGTGTTCATCTGGTGGAAGTTTCTCCACAGTCTTGCATGTGGAGAGAGGACTGTACTCACTTTGATACCACCTGCAAGGACTGTTCTGTATGTGTCTTGTGGCAGAATGGCTGAGGCTGGAAAGCATCTCTAGGGATTTTCTGATTCAATCACAGTGAACAAAGCACAATCAGCTACAGTAGACTGGCCAAAGCCATTTTCACTTGGGTTTTGAATATCTCCAAGGATGGAGATGACATGTGGACAACCTGTTCCAATGAAAAAGGCTTTTGTTTCTTTGTTTCTTTTCTTATGTGCTTCAGTGACCTCTGAATTTTAAGTTTGATTTTTCTCTATAAGAAGTTATTTTTGTTCTCAGTACTGATTAAAATCTGGCATAATTCGGAAAAAAAACCAAAATGTGGACCTAAATAGGCCTGTCTCATACTTTTTCTGCAATGAAAACATCATATAGACCAGTCCCTCACCTGCTCTGGTATCTGCTACTGCATGGTTGTACTTGATACTGGCCAAATCTTGTACATCAGCTCTACTTTGTGAGGGCACACCTGAATATGCACTCTTTTTAATTCAGACAAGGGGCTGGCATGGAAGAGGAGGACAACTTATGCTGCAGCAGAAGTATTTCTGCAGTATTTCTATGGTGAACAAGTTCCAAATCCTGATTGAGCCTGAAAGGAAAAAAAAAATTTTAATTTTTTTAATCTATATTGCATTTCTAACTGATTTCACTGGGAAACAGAGCAGAAGCTTGTGCCAATTTGTTGTAACTGGCGTAGCAGAAGTCCAGCCAGCAGCTTAGCAGCACATTATTTAATCCTGTTGATGGAACCCTTGGATTCTTTTTTGGTGGAAGACATCAACTCATCTTGATTTTTAGAAAACTTACTTGCTTCATTTCTGTAGTAGGCAGTGAATGTAAAAGAGGTTGTTGAAATAGCTGTATGGCTTTATTGCTTGCTTTAAAGAGTTTTGGGAAGGAGGATTTGTTTTACCAGGCAGAAGTCTGAGTCTCTCACAATGGTGTGAGCCGAGTGCTCACAGCGTGTGTGAGGTCTAACACTGCTTAATATTGCATATGAGTAATTGCTAAAACACAGTGATTTAACTTATTGGTCAAAATAAATAGTTGCATGTTAGAAGTATAACTTAGGATTCTTCACAGATTCTGTAAGATGTACTTTTCTCATGGGCACTGCATCAAAAATTACTTTGGGGAAATATGAAGAGTATGAAATTCCAGTACTTGCTGCTGGAGTGGTTCTCTAATACAAAACCTTCAAAGGTATGTACTGAAAAATGGTTACAGACTTCAAAAAGTAGAAGTTAAGAAAAAGAAGTAGAAAAAGAAAATTTAAGTAGATACCTAGTTAAGCATAAGATGCCTGAATACCTTATGGTAAAATACTTAATCCTGCACTTAGTTCTGGATTCTGAAGGCTTTGCTGTGAAACCACTAAATTCCTGCTGAAAGCAGTTATATACCCCAGTGTCCATTGGACTAGCATTTGGTCTTCTTACTGCAAGTGAATCTGCACTGTATTTGCATATAAAGGTCACTGCATAATTGCATGTGCTGCTAATGTCCTGGTTTTGGTTGAGTTTTAAATTTTTAAACCAATTATAATAGCCATTTGCTTTTTGAACTGATGTCTTTAAGTGCTTTGTCTCGGAATTCACACCATTCCTTTACACCTTACCACCTTTTCCATATGCCAGCTTACTTCCTAATCAAATTTAGAAGTTTGATACAAGGTTAGAAGGGTTTGATTTAGCACTCTGGGTTTGGCTTACATGGGTGCAAATCACGTGAGTAAAAGTTCATGGTGATTTGTCTTCCAGTCATTATGTTGCTGTGGATTTATTATTATTTTTGCTAAGATCTGTAGCTTGATATCTTTTTAGTCTGATTTTCATTAGATACTGCATGAATACCTATTCAACAAATTTCTTTTGAAAAATATCTTTCATTTAAAAAGATGTATTCTTTTTTTTAAGCATCATGCTTTTCATATTCTCGCGAGAACAGCTATTTTTTTATTCTTTTTTTTTAAGCTTTCATATTTCTTTTAATTGAGCTTTTTGCTGAACTGTTCATTGGACAACAGAATTTGTACTAATTTTTACAGCTGTTTTACATGTTTGATTTTTTTAACACACAAACTGTTAATGTGAGAAGTGAATATTTCTTTTTAGTGACACTTGAGCATTTGTTGCACTTAATGGCCTCCAGCATTTTAACCTCAATTCCAAACTACAATTTTGTTTCTAAGTAACTGAAAGCTATTTTGAAACAATATATGCAGCAGATAAACAACTAGGTGTGTTATTAAGGGTGCTGACCTGTCATTTTCAGAATTTAATGAAGCGTACAATTCTATATTTTTATCCACAAAATTTTTCATAATCATTTTCTAGACCCCTTTGCAAATAGAGGTATTTTAGGTAAAAAAATCCTCCTGGAAGAGAAAGATCTGGAAGATACCTCCAGGATATAGTTCAGAAAACTATGAATTCATTTCAGAAATTCTTATGAAAAATTCATCTTGGGCACAGGGAAAAGAGAAGTAGAAATATATTTTTCATCTGAATTCTGTTAATTTGAATTCATTGCATCCCATCTCAGAAACTCAGTTCCCTGAGGAATTTTGAAGTTTAGGCACAAGATAGAAAAAATGTAGTCAGTGAATATAGTTTTGGGACAACACAGCAAGAGATGACATTTTAAAGGGATAGTGTTTACTTGAAATGTTTATTTGTGTTAGGAAATGCTGTACCTACAATGAAGTCATGAGAAACAAGGTTTGTAGTGGCTGGTGGGCATGAAAACCTACATTTCTTCTTGCACTCTTCTTTTGTAGCAATTTCAAAGGTGCATCAGTCATTGAAGCATATGAACTATTGAATTTCCTTTGAAGAAAAAGGGGGAGGTTTATGGTTTCTGGATGAGCAAATGCAAGTTGCTAATGTGTAGCATCACCTCCAGTGATATACATAAAGGTAGAAATTAATTTGCTGTATATTGTTTTGTAGACTAAAATGGTACTACTCATTGTAGCTTGATAATGAGTAAAGAATGAATTATCATTCAGTTAAAATGTAGTTTAAAAAAAACAAAAAGAAACCCCAAAACCAAACCCTTAGAATGTTAGTGTTGAAAAGTTAGGAAGTGCACTTAGTCTGTCCTAAATCCTGGAGCCCCTTGCTGAACCTTAGTATCTTCAGGATTTGGCCAATCAGGAATTGTGTGCTGTTTTGTGGGTGGAGATGGAGCACAAATTCATATCCCAGTGAGCAAAGCACCCCTCGTGAAATTTTAATGCACATAGGTCTGTGCTGTGCTTTTTTAAATTTTCAGTGCTAACATTAAAAAATATGTGGCGCTGCAGTTCACGGTGTCTCATTTGCACTATGACATTCCTTCAGAAAAAGAAAAGAAATGAAGCATGTCAGCTTATCAGTAGAAGTGTATATGAATGAGAGTGTCTGTGTTGTGAATATAATTCTGTATGTGGTGATGTGGAATTTTTCATGTTCTAGATTGGAGCTTTGACAATGTGAGCCTTGTATCATATTTACAAGGAGTTGTTAAAACTGAACCTGAACAACAACATTCAGCTTAGTGAAAGCTTTGCATTTACATGAAATATATGGGAAGAGAGTATCAGGAAAGATGCCAACTGCTACTTCATTACATATAAGACTACCAGTACAGTTGAATTTACAAAATTCCTTAACAGCAATCTTTTTATGGGAATCCCAGCAGAACGCTTCCTTGTACTGGAATTATTCTCACTAGGTTTAAATGCAATGAATATTCAGTGCTGATGCTGTCTTTGGTGATCTTGAAAAGGAAAAATCCTGTAATTACAGAGTATCTCCAGACCTATGGAGGTACCTGGTCCACACCCCTCTCTAGGCTAGATCAGCTGCAGCAAGTTGGCCAAGACTGTGTACAATCTCCAAGGATTGAAACTCAAGAAAATTGCTGTACAGCCTATTTCTTAGATGTTTGGCCTCAATAACAGGGGAAAAGTACCTTCTAGTGTTGAAATGGAATTGGCCATATTTCAGTTTGTGCACATTGCCTCTTCTTCTATCTCTGGGGATCACTGAGAACAGACTTGTTCTGTCTTTACTGCTTTTTACCTAGCTACTCTACAATAAAGCGCCTAATTTTCTTCTGATCTTGGGGATTTTTGTTTCTCACTTTTCTCCCTGCCACCCACCCCAGCCTTGGAACACACATTCAGTAGATCCAGTTTCTTTAGCCCATTGAAGTCCCTCTGAATGACAGCAGAACCATCTGCTCTGTCAACCACTCCTTCCAATTTGGAATTGTCTGTGGAATTGCTGAGGTTATGCTCTGTACCATGAGCCAGGTCCTTAATGAAAATCACTGCTGGCACCAGTATTGACCGCTGGGGGCTCCATTGGAGGGACTGGCCTCCAGCTGGACTTTGGCCTGCAGATCACAGCCCTTAGAGCTTGGCAGCACAGACTGTTTTCAGCCACCTTGCTGTCCACTTTGCTGTGTTTCACAGTTTGTGAGGATGAGAACATCCTCAGTGCTGAAACCTTTTCTTTATTCAAGATAAACAACATTCTCAGCTCTCCCCCCATCTATTTTCTAACTATGTAATTGTAGAAAATTTTCATGTGGGCCAAGCATGATTTTCCTTCATAAGTAAAGGCTGCCTATGTCCCACCACCTTCTTTCCCTTCACATATTTGGAAATTGTTTCCAGGATTATTTGGCCCATTGCCTTCCAAAACATTGAGTTGAGGTGGACTGGCCTTTGGTTCTCTGTATTCTCCTTGTCCTTCCTGAAGACAGGAGAGATATTTGCTCTCTATTTGAACCTCCCTTGATGGTCATGACCTTCCATAGCTGTTCTTAGAGTGGCTTTGAAGTGATGCTGTCCCTCAGGACAGCAAGTCACATGAATTTATGTATGGCCAGCTTGTTCAAATCTTCCCTAACCTGATTCTTCTCCAGGGGTAAATGTTCCTTGCTTCAGAAAAGCAGAGAAGAACTATGAAGCAGCAGTTTCTACAGTTTCAGCACAGCTGGTATCCATAAGCCAGTACAGGATTGGTGGGACCACTGTTTTGAGTGGGAATGTCACTCAAATGGAATATTTGCACTGACAGGAGCATGGCAGTCGTATCTACTGATCTGTCTCTCACACACAGCTATCCCAATTATTGGAAATTATCTTTATAGGGGGGGAAAGTGAAGATTTTTTTTTTTTGTGGAGAAGGCTTGCCCATTTGAGAGTGCAATCAGAACTGACCATGTGTCCTCTGCTCTCATGAGCTTCAAATGTTTACTTGGATGGGAGGTCAACACAAAGCAAACTTACACAAAATTATAGTTTCAGTTATAGGGATTAGAAGTGAATTTCAAATGTTGAAATATTGTAAAATCCTAATGCCCAGAATTTTCCTAATGCTGGAAAATACTATGTTTACCTTAAATGTAAGCTGAAAGTTCACACAAGTAAAGCCCACAGTTATGCATCAGTGTCCATTTACTACTTTCTGAGGGAAACTGGATTGTCCCAGCTGAGTTTGGATACTGAATGAATGGATGTTGCATTCACTGGAAAATATTTTTTCATGATCTCTGGAGCTACTAATAAAATAATGAGCTCAGTGAAATTAAGTAGAATCTTTAAACCCCTGAATTGTGTATTGGTTGTACTTTTATTGATAAATCTTGGAGCTAT
This sequence comes from Dicaeum eximium, assembly GCA_013396995.1. NCBI lineage: Eukaryota > Metazoa > Chordata > Aves > Passeriformes > Dicaeidae > Dicaeum > Dicaeum eximium. The sequence continues at coordinate 572,612 of VWZP01010350.1, read as the reverse complement.
ATGCTTGCCACAGCCAAAGTAAGGATCTGCTCAAATGTATGTTTTGGATAGGACTTAACAGTAGAGTCTGTTCAGTTTTATAATGGTTCCATCTGATATTTGATGAATTTTGCTGCATGAGGCAAGCAAGGGAAAGAAGGATTTTCATGAAGTATCCTGAATTTTTGGTTTTACAGGTGCTGTCTGCTGGAGTGCTGGTTGTGTCCAAATATCATGCCTGTCTGAGCAGTGTATATCCAGCTTGCTTTAGGGGGCATAAAAGCAGAAGTTACTTATCTAAATGTGTGATTTTCCTTTCTTGATATATCTTGAATGATAATGATGCTAAACTTAACTGATTATACTTGGTTAAAATGTAATTTACTATCTCGAATTTGGCTGAGCTCAGCTTGAAACTAAATGTGCAGTTGGTAGTTTAAAAAAAGTGACAAAAGCTGCTAAAATATTCAGCACTAAGAATATCTTTGACTACTTAGATACTTCAGGAGCAGTGGCTGAATAGGATAGTCACAGTCGTAATGCACTACAACCTTCTCTCTCATTATGCTGTTTATATCATGCTTGAATGAAAATATATTTTAGTTCCTTGAAAGCCTCTTCTCTATAGCTTTAAACTCTCAGCAGATGGGAGTATTAGAGGAACATTTTTGCCTCTGATTCTGTATTGAACTGAGAATGCCACAGGACTGTGCAAAGATTTCAGCCAAATTGCAGAACCTTCCTTGCCCTCCTCTCCAGCAGCAGACACCATTAGCAGCTCTCTTTGTGATGTCAGAGATGTCATTAGCTTGTTGTGGGAGATCCCTTCAGCTATGCTAATTATTTCAACAAGTTCTATTCATGAGCTGTTCAAACACTGGAGCTTTAGGAAGTAGTAGCTATTCCAGAAAGACTTTTGAATGCAGATCAGTTTCTGCACATTCATCTTTCGATGCTGACTGCAGTAAAAATGAGAATTGACCACTTCTTAGACATAAGGATGTAATCCAGATATTTGTATCTCATGTCCTCTATTTCATGTAATACCCTAATCACAGAGGAAAGGGCACAGTTCATCCTTTACTTTCTGGTGCTCTTATGTGACTGTAGATGGGCTGTAATGCAAATTTCTAGTTGAGCTACTCTGAAGCTTTAGGATTTCTGAATTTTAGTCTTGTTTTCAGTGGTCATAAGCCCTTGAAATTGCAGCAAAACAACACACTATAGAAAGAACCTTTGGGTGAGAGGTTTCAAATGTTCTTCTGTTTGTGTGTTTGACATAATTATATTATCTTAAAAATATTATGTTGTCAACAAATAGTCAAAGGTGTTTTTTTTCTTTATTTTACTCAGGTTTACCTCGCTTCCAGACGAATCTCAAAATCTGAACCTCTGCCACAGTTTGCTTTACACTTTAACAAGATATCATTCCATTAAGAAGAATGAGCTCCACAACACCAGGTCGGTTTGTTTATATTTATACCTCACTCCTGCAGAAAACTGTTTTTTTAAGAAAATACATAATCCTTTGTGTTGATGAAATTAATTTGGAAATGACTGATATGCAACGCTTCTTATAAAACAGGACAATGACTATATAGGCAGAAAAGGTAACTTTGGGAATACCTTATCACATTTGAATTTTAAAGCCAGTATAATCCTACAATACATTTCAAATATTTTTTCTTTTTCATAAGAAACTGATTAGTCATGATCTGTTATGAGTAAGTATTTTGTAACATTTTAGTTCTCAATATTTGTAATTAGACAGTAATTTATTTTCTGCTTTTGCACAGATGCTTCTTTTAAATAAAAATTTCAAATGGCATCTTGTATTTTTCTGTTTAGCTCCAAAGTCATCTTTGCCCCTAATAGGCATTCTTTGCAGAGCTTCCTCCTTTAAATATGTGTAATTAGCAATGGTCTCTGAACCTGCTTTATCCAATGCCTGCAAAATGAGTCACTGAACTGCAGGTTCACTTGATAGAAAGCAAACTATCAGTAGCTGTTTAAACTTCCAAGAAAACAGAATGCTGCATATGGAACATGCCTTGACTTCAGTTCTTTTGAGGAGTGAGAGTCCCCAATTCAAATCTCTGCAACGTCCCATATGGTTCACACTTTGTTCACCCACACTTGAAGTATCTATTCCTAGTACCGTCGGTAAAATAACCCTTTACAGGTGGCTTATTTTATGACTGCTTTGGTTTTGTGCAAACAGCCTATAAAAGCATCAGGGAAAACACTGTAATACTTCGTGAGCTGTATTTATCTGTACATGCCCTATTGCATAGAAGTTTAATTCAGTGAGCATTTTTTGAGAATTGTTGATTGTAGTATTAAAAGCTGGCAATAGCTTTTACATGAAATGGAATCAAGCGTAGCTGAGTTTCAGACTTGGCCTCTCTCTCTTGCAGTGCAATTTGGTGCATGCAGTGAATTATCCATACAGAGCACTACAGGGCATCCAGCAGAAAGGCACATCTTTATCTCTATCACAGTGGTGCTTAAAAGGAAATAATCTTGTACTTTCCTAAACATACAGTTCAAATGCCAAGATACTCCAGCTGATTTGGTATCTTTCTTCTAATGCTTCTTCTTTTGTGTCAAGTGCAGGCTGCGGAAAGAGCCAAAAATTAAATTGGCTCTCACACAAAAAAAGTAAATTTTCCACTGCTCTTATTGGTATGAAGAAAGAAGATAGCTAGTGTGAATGCATATTTATTGTCTGTTTCTGCAGGCTACATCTAATGCAAGAAAGGAGAAACGTTCAGTAGAATCAGATCACTTGTAAAGGTATTTAGATACTTCAGGAAATGACTTTTGGTAGGAGTTAGGTGCCTAAATATCTTCAAATCTACTCCTTAGTGTCCCCCATCATTAGGTTTGTCTCTGAAAACTGAGGTGCTTCATGAACCATTACAATGTACCTCTGACATGTACAGAAATGCAGTATTCAAGGGCAGTGTCAGCCTTGGGATCCTCATTTTTCTTTCCTTCAGTGAAACAGCAGTGAGGCAGGATTTATTTTTACTTTAGTCTTGTATCCTGCATAAAGTTAATGCCATGAACTGGAGGAGGATGAGTGTCTCCATGTGGCATCTCTTCTGTCCCCTAGCTGAGTGAGGCTGAGATGTGTTTTGTGCAGTGCTTTGTCACCTTTAGGAAGTCACTGAAATTTCTGGTTCCAGTGCAGTCCCAGCAATAGACTGGTAGGGAATAGAATGGTAGGAGAAGCCTGCCATTTCTCTGAGCAGATAACATTTGATTGGAATTTCTTAGAAGATAAACATCGCTAAATTTTCTTATTGCATCCATAGTAACTGAGTTCCCCTTTTCCAGTCCTCTTCAAGTGTGTGTATTTTTTCATGCATGGCCAATGTCTTTGTCCCATTGCAATTGTTATTGCTACTTTTCCTTTCTCATGGAGTTTGTTTTTTATGAAGGTTAACCTTATAAGATGAAGAGATGGAAAGGCAGTTCCATCCAACTTTAAAGGTTCCTTCCAACCAAAACTATTTTATAACTGTGATTCCTATGATTCAGCTTCCAACTTAGATCTAAAGTATGTATTAGGCTGTAATTGTTTCACTTCTAAGATGCTCCAGTAGTTGCAAGTGTCCCTGGTATTCCGAAAGAAAAATTAATGAATTGCCAGTGACATGAGCAGCTTCTTCCTCTGATGGCGAGCCTGTAGTAGGCAGTTCTTGTATTTATGGCTTGTAATTTAAATGGCAAAAGCCTGAGTGTTCAGTAGTGTTAGAGTTGGGGGTTTTGTGCTTTTTCTTTTTTTACTGCTGAGAGTCTTGAATTTCTTCAGGGAATAGGTTGCTATGTTAGGTTACTTCCAGTGGTTAGGACAGTTTGAAATAATTGTTAAGCAGGACACTTTAATCACATACAGTATACAGACAGTATTCATAACCCTTTTTTTTTGTGGTGTAACACCAGGATGCTATCTCATTTGAATACCAATCTGTCTGTCTTGTTCATAAGACCTGTGAAAATCTTCATAATATATGGTAAATGTTCATTTTTTGGGTCATGGTTGTAAGTTACAACAAAATGGTGAATGTACTTTTTTTTTTTACAATATATCTAGCCCACATATATATAGCTTGTGTATGTACATTCATACATGCTGTTTACACAGAAGATAAATATATTTTTTAAAAAAGAAAAAAAGTAAGAGGCAAATGGGTAAAGCAGTACTACTCTGTAGGTGAATAGTATGGGCCAGCCCACTTCATGGATGACTTGTTCTGTCAATGAAAAATTCTGAAATCCTGTAGAAAGGATTGTGTGTACTATGCTAAATTTCCGTGATTTTATAGCGGGATGTGCTAAGTGGAAAAAAAAAAAATTATTTCTTTGGAATTGCTTTCCCTTCCAACCTAAATTGTCTGAAAGCCTATTGAAAGACCTAACGTGGAACAAGCAAAAATTATGCATGTTTTATTCAACCATTATCCGAGGAACCTCCTTGGGTAGAGTTTGTTTATAGAACCAATGCACATGAGTATTTCCTTATGTTGTATGGCGCAATGAATGTGGAAACTCCAGCACAGCAACATCTACTTGCAACAACTGTGCAGCCTATTAAATTGATCCCAGCTCTTTGAACCTACAGGGACCTGGCTCTTGCTAATTTGTAAAGCTGTTAGTTGAACACTGAATCTCAACAGGGAAAGGTGCTGATGTTTGCTTTGCTTGTTGTGTATTGTAAGGTCATTAAGGAAATGTTTACTCGGTAGCCATTGCATGTTCTGAACTGATTACTGTGTGTAAAAAGTGTTGGTCAGAAAAAGAAAATATTTCTTTCACAGAATCACTGAATTAGAGTTGGAAGGGACATCTGGAGATAACCATTCAAATCCCTCTGTCAAGGCAGAGTCATGTAGAGCAGGTTACACAGTAACTCATCCAGGAGGGTTTTGAATGTCTCCAAAGTGGGAGACTCCATCACCTCCCTGTGCAGCCTGTTCCAGTACTTTGCCACCCTCAACATGAATAATTCCTTCCTCATGTTGAAGGGAAACTTGTTTTATAGTTTATGGCCTTTGCTCCCCATCCTGTAGCTGGGCACCACTTAAAGAGTCTGGCAGCAACCTTTTGGCACTTAAAATATTTGTATGCTTTAATGAGATCCCCTCCCAGTTTTCTCCTCTCTGGGCTAAACTGGCCCCCACTCTTATAGAGAATAGTTAGCATCAAGTTTTGAGAGAGACTTTTAAAAAAATACTAATACTTTACAGTGTTGAATTAGTATACTCACAGGTGTATTTTGGAGCTATCACTCTCTGTTCAGTATTTTGAAACACATCTTCTATTAATATGGTGGTGTAGTTGGAGATTGTCTGTTGTATGCCTACCAGCTCAGTTCCCAAGGATTCCAGCCCTTGGAAAAGATGCCACTCATCTGAACAGGAGAGAGATTACTTCATTTAAAGCATGTGTTGATTTAATGCAGTATTTTTTACCCAGATTTTTTAGAAGAAAAACAGCATCTGTAAGGAGCAGTGGATTAGAAATATTTCTGTGAAGATAGAGATCACAGGTTTTCTTTTTGTAACCTGAGAAGGGGAATGAGTCCAGAGAGATCTCATTTCTTCTCCCCTTTGCTTCTGCTGTCATCCAGATAGTGCAGATTTAATGCTCTACCGTTCCCCTTGAAATTAAAAGCAATATCAGAATAGTTAAATGAAAAGAATTCTATTAAAAAACCAAAGCACCAAAACCACTAAAGTTGGTCATGGAATCATTTTCTATTAGGGAAGAGAGACAAGTGATATTAATACATGGCACTACTAAATTATGAAGAAAGGAAAATACCTGAAACTCTTGACCTTTATGGAAGTTTTCTAGATGCTGCAACTATTACTAAAATAGCAGTGTTTGGTATCACAGTTTCCTGATAGAAAACCATACATCCAGTTGATCCAGTTTCTTGCTTTTAATATTGCAAGCAGGTGAAATGCTGTTGTTGTGGAAAGCTGGTCAGAGAGTTTTGCTGCCCCCGGTTTTCAGCAGGATCTCAAAATGCCTGCTGCCGAAGACAAGTTCAAAATGTGTCTGGTTTACTTACCTGCACCTAGGTGAAATCAGCTCTTTTATCTGTCTGTAATTACTGAACTGAAATCCACTGAAATCCAAGTGTGATATATAATATTTTGGAAGTTGCTGTCCAAACTTCTTTCTGCTCTTCAACAACATTACTGATTTTTTTCAGGTCTTTAGTGTCTTCTAACAGCTGCTATAATCAACAGGAAGTGATATTTCTTAATAAAATGAGTGTGAGGGAAAGGAACCCTATGCTAAATTCTGCCAGCTCCTACTTTTGGATCACTTTTCTGTCACTTTGAGTCTGAATTTCTTTGATGGGCATTTGTTTGTTCCTCATGAGAAATAGCTTGTTTTTTCTCACTGCAAAGCCGATTCCCTGTTTCCTTGTTCTGCTTTTCTGTGCATTTTTATAAATAATTTTACTCATATTAGTAAAGACTAAATATAGAAAAAGTTCCAATGTGCAATTTTCACTACTGTTGTAAAAATAAAATGCATTGAATGTTTGTTGCAGTCCAGTAACCATCTCTTCACCAGCAGTAGATGCTGTGAACAGATGCATATTTTGATGAATAATCATGTATCTTACTTTAAAATGTATTCTGTCAGCTTTTTGGTAAAAAGATATAAGAGAACTTTGAGTCCAAAACAAAGAAGTAAATAAATACCAGAAGGCGAAAACCTCTTCTTCACACATGGGTCTGTTTTGGCAGGTGTTTAAGTTCCATTGAAGTGAAGTGCATGGATCTTTTTCAGATTTCTGACTGTAGACTGAAGGAATGAAATACATTTGTTCATTGTGATGACTCTGTGATGAATTTTCCTTAGATTAAAAAAGAGCTGCATCACAGGTTGGATTAGGTATATATGGAGAATTCACTGAATATGGCCCAGTAAGATTCAGGATTCATAGGTATGTTATCTATGTCTATCTGTCTATGTATGACAGAATCCTCAGCTCTTTAAGATCTCAAAAAGGGGAAAAAAAAAAATCTATGATCTCAGCCTTAATATAATGTGTATAAAAGAAGAATTCTTGCCTCACAGCACTCCCTGCTCTTTTAAACTTTTAATGCAAAGCATGACTGAGATGTGCAGCTCAGATTTTGACCTCTTGAATCTCCTTGCAGAACTCCAAAATAGCTTCAGTCTGACATAAATCTTAAGTTTGCCTTCATGAAAGGTAAAAATGTTACTATTTAGAGACTCTGTATTTTTCTTATAATAATTTAAGCCTGATATCTTTATCTAGGTATTTCTAGGTAAAATCCCAACACGCTTGAATGAAAAATTTAGATTCAAAATGTGTTCTGCCTCTGGGGATTTAATGTACAAGACTACCAAATAATGAATAAAATGCTCTGTGCATGCATTAGATAAGAAAGCATCACCTTGTTCACTTGGTATAATTAGTTTGTAAATACCTTGAGCTACTTAGTGTGCTTTTTTCCTTCCTCTTAGAAATAATTTGCACCATTTACAATGGAAATTGATAATTAAAGCATTAAAGTGTCTCTTGTTTGTGCTTTCATACTTGCACATGTTCATGAAGTTCTATTATTTTGTATGCTAATTCTTCAGATTTTAAGTGAATAAATGATGACAACAGCTTGGCAGTGGCTTGTGGGATCAGTTACTACTTTCAGCAGATTTAGGTTAACTGGAGAAAACAAATCTGAAGAGTATTTTTGGTATAACTTTGTGGTACTTTATGATGATACATACATACAAACTCTAACCTATACATGCATAAAAGATTCCTATATCTTCAAACAGATACTGTGCTTGACAATTAGAACTGTATTGCTATTTTCTTTTGGGAGTCAGTTGTAAATGTTCGCTGCTAAACGGTTTTTGTCTGGGAATTTGTCTTTCAAAATAACTACTTTGTTGGTCTGTGTAGCCAAAGCACAGGTCTGACTTTCTGACCATTAGCACCTTAAAAGATAAATTAGTTTTCTGGAAATAAATCTTGGAATGTTTATAAAGCTTGTAAAGATTGTTTAGAGTGGCTTTTTAAAATTAGAGATGAAAACATTTTCTCATTTTAAGTATGTAACTTATCCTCAGTGCTCACTTAGAATATGCACCTCTAGAAAGAGCCATCAAATTTATTGTTCAGTGACAAAACATAGTGTTCCATTGTCCTTTCTTGCTGATTAGTAGTTCATTAAACCAAGGTGACACAGTTATACTTTAATTGGAGTCTAGTGAACTTTAAATGGGTAAATGTATATGTTTATATTTCCAGTCACCTTATAAAAGCAAATCAGAAGATTGCATTCTCTCTGGAGAGTGAATATATGGTGTGCTATAACAATGTTGATAATTAACCATTGAAATATGCTGGAAAATAGTGGAGAGGCTGATTCCTCATGTGGCTCATCTTTACAAGCTATGAATCCCAACAGCCACCTGGAAGTTGCTTTGTCACTAAGTCTGTGACAAAATTTTCATGTGCTTTTACTGAATAGAAGTCTGCAATCACTTTAAGTGAGTTTGGAAAGCCTCCAAACTCAGAAGTTTGGATTCTCATCTCACAGGAAATATTTAACCAACTCTGCTTTTATTACTTTACTGTCTGTAGTCCTGGAGTCATTGTGCTTGCTGGAAGCTTACACAATGGGAGCATCCTGCATTGCCTCATGGAAGCTTGCCTTTACTTTAAGCAAACTCTTTAGCATAACCTGTAAAGCCTTTCCTAAGTATAGGAATTTTCTCTAGGAACAAAAATTGTGTGTAATTCTAAATCAAGAATCTGAAGCTCAACTAAAGAGATGTCCCTTCCCCATCTCATTTCAGTAGTTGACATGTGTCTTCCTGTGCTCTAATTCCATATGGTCCAAGGCCTAGATTTTTATAGTATTGGAGGGAGGAGGGGCACACTGTCCTCTCTGAATTTCCTATCTAGGCAGCTGGATTGTCATACATACAGAGTATTCCTTGGACTGTGCCAAGTATAAGAAATCCTAGTTCCTTAGTGGGTGAGACCAGTCTTAGGTAAGTGCATCTACTTTTGTTGTTACTTTTAAATTTTTTTTTTTTGACTTTTTTTCTCAATTTTTTTAACTTCTCTCCCTCTCCCCAGCATCTGAATTCCATTCTTAGTCTTGCCATACCAAATAATCTGTTTGTTCTTCTACAGATGATATTTGCTTTAATGTGCTGTCTAACATGTTGTTTAAGGAGGGTTGCATTGTGGGGGGGAAAGTTCAGGGTGTTGTGTTTTCAAGAAGTCCTGATTAATATAGCTCAAAGACTATAAATAAAAAGTTTTGCCTCTCTAGGTGGTTCATTGCTGTACTCTATTTGGCAGATCAGTTGGTTTTCCTAATTCTTGTCTTTGTCAATTTTCACATTTCCTTGTGGTGAATTGCTGTTGCAGTACCCAGATAAACAAAAATCTTTTTACAATGTCATTATTAGCAGGGTTATTTTATACATGAAAACACAAGTAGTGTGGAAGAGATTGATGCTTCCTGCTTTGCTGCAAACACACTTTACCTCCTGAGAGGTTTGGCTTATCAGATAGCTCCTTCACTTCAATTACTAAGCGATGTGGTGTCAAGACTCACTGCTGTGTGTTTGTCTTTGTGGGAGGAGAAGACAGGACAGTGTCACCTCCAGGACAGGAGAGCCAGTGGAGCTGCATGGTTCAAAGAGCCACCAGGGGGAGGTTACATTTTGAGAAGCCTTTTTCAGTGGCAGTGCCAGAATAAGCAACTCTGGTGACTGCCTGCCCGTTGTTCTTGCTCTTCTCATGGCTTGCTCAGCTGTGCCAGGTACACTTATTTGTGTGGCCACAGGATGAAATGGATTCAGGAACTAATCCAGGCTCAGCTGTTCCCAAAAGTAAGGGTTGTTTTTAGCCTGGATTTGTTCCTCAGTGTGGTTTACTACATAGCCACACAATGGTCTTGGCAAAGTTGGGAAGGAAGAGGGAAGAGAAAAAGTACGTTTAACTCATGTCCTGCATTGGAAAGAAAGGATCACAAGTCATCCTTGAGCAAGAGAGGCATGGTCAGCCTCCATGACTGTGGGAGTGCTTAACCATAGGTAAAGCTGGAGAGAGGTACTAAGGACTTCTTCACACGTCACTTTTCTTCACTTTACTGGTCATTTCTTATTGATGGATTTTAAGAATTATCTGTTCTGTCCATGCAGAATTTGGTGAATGAAGTGACCAACACAGTCACATCATCAGTCACATTATACAGCATACCACTTTTAAAGGGATAGTTCAGCATCTGGCAGTGGCATTCTTTCATATTCATCAAGACATATGCAATGCAAAGCAGTTAGGAATATGTGAAATGTGCTTTGTTAAAAGATCATAGATTTAATATTTACCTATATGAATTGTAACAACTACAGTTTGGTAAGGCTATGTTTCTAAAATATTGCACTATACGGGAAGTTAGATTAAAGTCCAGGAATAAAAAGTTTTTGTTTCTTCATGTGTTAGGTTAGCTGTATGAATACTGGTTATATTGAATACCCTAAAAAAGGCATGTTTGCCAACTTTTAATGTTTTCACACCCACACACCACCTCCTAATTTTGTCTCTGGCAGATGTGTTTCTGCAGAATAAGTGTTTCTGCAGTGATAATTATAATGCTTATAACAGGTAATTTGCAGATTTGGTAACTCAGAAAAAGCAAGACAATTTTGTTGCACCTTAATTTTGAAGCTGGTAGCAATTTCAAAACTTCATGGCAAAATATGAAATGTTAGAATGTATAGAATATCTTAATGTAGAAATTAAGCACTGCTTTTATAGCATTTAGCAAATGAATGTCTAAAGGGAGCTCAAGGTATGATTTAAATTAGGGAGGGGTGTGTGCATACTTTACTTCAGATGATGATGTGCACATTGTGGGTGGATCCAAGCCCTGCTGAACCAATGGAACTCATGGTTTGAAACTGCCTTAGAGTTTGTTTTTTTTTTTCTTAAGTTATCATCTCTAGGAAGACAAGATGATTTTCAGTTTTAAAAGTTAATGCCACGGTAAGTTCCACAGTCCCCCTTGATGACCTCTTTCCATGTGTGATTTAGAAAAATACTTAATATATATTATATATTTATATTTCTACTAGTTAAATCTATTTCTATTTAGCATTGCAGTTTAGATATGCAAGATTTGTAAACGCTGAGAATTTATTTTGAAAGTTTAATGAGGCCTGGAACAGATTAAGACAACAAAACAAACAAAAATTAACAACAAAAGATGTTGTTTTGGACTGCTATTCTCTGCAGAGGAGGATTTTGATGTCATGTAACACCTAGAGTTTTTGTTTGTTTGTTTGTTCTTTTAATAATGACAAGGCTGGGCAGCTGACAGGGGTCCTGAGGTAGTAGCTAATTTTTGTGATGACTGTAGTTCTAAGGGCTGTGATGCAGGGTGCTGATGTTGTCAACCTCAATGTCTATTCCAGAAGGGAGTTTCCTTCAGGTATTGACCTCTGGCAGGAAATTCTGACAGAAAGAAAGACAGCCTGTGATGATTTGACAAAACTCCCATTAGTTAAACATAAGATATTTTGAGTTCAAAATTTCTGGTTTAACAATTTGGCAGTTTCTGCCAAAGCAAAGCACTGAGCTATTTTAGGACCCCTGAATTCTTGCTCAAAGTTCCCTTTGTTATCAGTTGTAGTTAACAGCTGACCTGAAGACATGAGGACTAGTGACCTCTGCCATGCTATTTTATCCTCTAGCTTGTTCAATGTTCTTCTCCTAGGATATCATTTGCTAGTTGTTCTTACCAGTCCTCTCTTAACTAAATTGTAAAAATCTGTTGCTTTAACCTTTTTCATACATAATGATTTTTAATCTCTCCATGTTTGTTCCCTTAGATTCTTAAGGTACCACCTGGAAGTGACTGAAAAGTTTCTGTTCCATAAAAGTAAAATTATGCAAGTACTTTTTGTTTATTAATCTCTCATTGCTTTGTAACCCTCAATTTGCAAATACAGTCATTCTCAGTTGTCTGGATTATGGATTAATAAGGGCTTGTACCCCTCAATGCTTGACTTCAGGGTATTGCTTTGATATGAGTGATGGAGATGAGAACTCCTTGCACATGGCTTCCTCTGTGTACTGCTCTTTAAGGCTGCATATGTGCTTTGCAAGAGTTTACAGATTTTTTTTTCAATATTGAATGTTCATGACATTCATTTACACAAGTTTCATGTTGTCTGTATTCTTGATTTTTCCCATGTTGGGAAATAGAAAATGATCTGACCTGAGTGAGAAATTCACAATGGATTACTGGTCTGGGGCATGGTAGAGCAAAAAAAGGTTTTCTGGAGGTATAGAGACAACGAGGTGGTGTATATACTCTGTGTTGTGTATGCCTTGTGTTGTGTGACTCACATCACTTGTATTAAAAAAGCATCTCCTCTGTATTTTAAAACAGTGCTATTTTGAGGCAGTACCCTGTAATAAAGGCCAGTGCACAATACACAAACTTTAGGCTTCATGGAGAAAGCAGATATCAGGTATTTTTCACAGCTCCCCCTAAGGTGCTTGCAGCTGTTTCTCTAGCCTTGAAGTATATCTTTAGTGACTTAAAGTGAATACAGCTCATTTAGATATCCCCAACTCAGCTTTCAGTAGTTGCTGTGGGTGCAAAGAGCACTCTTTTATATTGCTCAAAAGCTGCCTCAGATCCTGACGAATATATTTTTTTCCTCTATTGAAGCATTCAGCTGTTGCCCTAGGCAATTTTTGTGGACAAATTCATGAGTATGTGTAAGCTAAGTCAGGAAAATCCTGAAATAGCCACTGAGTACTTTGTCTTTTCTGTTCTATTGTGATTTTTTTAAGAGTAGAAGAAGAGAGAGGAACTCAAAACACAGTGCTTCTACATTAAATACTGCATCACCTTTTCCATGTGTTATTTCTGTGACTTCATGAATGTCTTTGCTTTTCAGTCTGGTGTATTAGAACATGCCTTTTGCACCATGTTATTGGATACATTTGAGGGGTCTACTTGCCTTTCCTCACAAAACATACAACAAAGCTTGTGTCCCTTTGTGCACTCCTTAAGCTATTGCCATCCAAGGAATCTGCGCTAGATGAAAAAGAATGTTTTGATTTCAAATAGCTGATAAGGAGTGCCTGTAGACTTTTGCAAGCACCATTCATTTGTGAATGAGGGAGACTAAACTGCAGTGGCTCTCTTTGGGGTGCAGACCCCCAAAAGTACATTGGACTTTAATAAAATGGTCCTTTCAGTAAGAAGCTCCCCAGCCAGGCAACTGAAAAATGAAACAAGCCCAGCATTGGGAGGCAGAGGATTGGAAGAAAGACAGTGACACAGAGGCTTGAAGGCAGCATAGAGAAGGGAAAGTGAGAGATATAGTGGAGATATTAAGAGCCTTGGAGAGGGGGGAAGCTCTGGACTTGGATTAAAAGAATAAGGAACAAGAATGTAAGAAAAAAGGTATATAGAGAAGATATATGCAGAAACCTAAGAATACATGAGAATAAGTGTGTCTAAAGTGTGAGTGAGGAAAAGAAATTTTTTGAAAGAACTTCCTGGGGAAATAGCCTCCCTTCCTCTTGGCACTGCTGCTCAGTGTCACAAGGGAGCTGGGACTAGCTTCAGTAGGGCTCTGCATGCCTAGATGCTGAAATGGAGATTTGTTTCAAAGTTGACTAAGATTTTACAGCTAGTCAGTACTTTATGGTGCTGAAAACATTCCCACTGATAGGTTTCTAAGATGTTTAGCTAGCACTAGCTTCAAAGTTGGTTATATTAGTGATGTAGCAGTAGATATGGACTGGAAGAGCAAATTGCTTTAATTGCATGCTAAAAGGAACTCTGGATTACTTTTGCTGTATGTTTTGTTTTCTTACCTTTGGGAAGTGTTTTTGGAAGAAGTAAAAACCTTTTACATTTGGGATTAATAGTCCTTTTGGTATAACTGCCCAGAGCCAATTCTGGGAGCATACACTCTTGCAGAGTGCCAGCAGGTCCCTTTGACAGCTCACACTGGCTGGTGCAGCTGCCTGCTTTGGCTGGGAAGAGCAGGGATCAGGGATGGAGGATGTCACATCTACACAGGGGTCTATGCAGTACAGTAAGTTGTAAGTTCATGCAAAATGGAATTAATACTATAAAACTGAGAATGAATTAGCTTTAGATTAGCTGTATTTGACTTCACTATACCAGTTTGTCTTGGCCTCCCTTCACTCCCCAGTTATGATGTGGCAATTCAGTTATAGCATGGAATGAAAAGATAAGAGATCTTAAAAAAAATCACAAACTTATTCTACATTTAATCTTTCTAGTGCATGTGTTTAACATCCTTTTGAGAGGGGTGTTTTAATGGTACAAGTATAATCTGATGTTTTCCAGTCAAAAATCAGGTATAAACTTTGTGTGCATGTGTGTCTATCTATAAAAAACAGAAATATGATAATGCTTCCTGGACTTGCAGCATCCACTGTTCTGACATTTTCAGGGCTTTAGCAGCAGATTTCAGTAATTTTGAGTTGTATGTTGATAATTATTCCAAAAGAAGAAAAAAAAGATTTTTCTGGTCAGGGGTTGGGTATGCCACCCAATGTTACTTGGGAAATAAATAATCCTGTTGTCCATCACTGTCTTCTTCCTGCCATTCCAGCTCTCCAGAGATGCCTTCTGCAGTCCTGTGAAGAGGCAGGAGGTGCACAAGGTCTCTTTAGTTAGAACACATGATGTTTTATTTAACCATCCATCTCTGTTGCACAGTGACTGTGCCACAAGAATTGCACAAAGATTTTCTTAACTGTAGGCGGTTGTTCATTTATTAATGTAAACACCATGTGCCTTGGATGTGCGAGCACTAAAAATAAAAGTTGCAGAGTTAAAAATAGATCTCTGGGAGTACTGAGATGCTGCTTAATCAGAACCAGCTGCAAGCTGTCTAGAAACTGTAAGTTATATGGAGCCAGATGGCTTTTGCCCTTTTTGCTTTAGACAGCGTGTAATTTGGGTAACTGCAGCTACAGTAATGTATTTTCCCAGTCAAACTGTTTGATAAACATATTTGTTTCGAAGAGACACTTCCAATTACAGAGCAAGTAAAATGTTAATTTATTTTAATATTTCTCCATGTGGGTAAGCCAAAGGAAAGTTACATAATAATAAACTCAAAGGCATGCACAGTTACTTCTCACAGCTGTATTCAGCAGGAGCTGGATTATGACTATGCATCTTTTTACAGGAAAGCTCTTACTCTGGGAACAATCCCACTGAAAGCAGGGGAAGAAGGATAGAAATTAAATTAATAGTGATCAGTGGGAGTCATGTGAAGTAAGTTTGCAGGAGTAAGACATTACACAAAGCATAGGAAGTGTATCAGAATGATATCTGGCAAGTGCACATCAAACAACAGCCCATATGACTTGAGGAAGGGTTTCTTCCACACTTGCTTAAGTGATAGTATTTAAACCAAAACCTCTTCTGAGGCTTGGCAGTTTCCACAATTCACCAGCCTGTTGTTAGGGTCCTGTGTTCAGACTACATTCAGGCACCTCAGTGACTAGCCTACGAAGTGGGAAATTGAAGGTCAAGTCTGCTTCCTTTGATTTGGAACCACTTGGTGGGGGATTATGCTTTGATCGGGAAGCTTAGAGGCAAATACCTCAAACTGCAGGATCATCCTAACTCTGTTATTGAGGTCTCCTGGTCTGCAGCTGTGAAATTGCAGAGTCTCAGACCACTGTAGCTGTGTGAGTACAAATTGCTGTTCAGTCTCATACTTACATAGCTGGGCTGGTGTGATGATTATGGGAAAACCTGGGGGAAGCAGACGGGATGCATTTGAGGAAGAAGCCTCTTTTAGGAATTATTGTGACGAAAGCCAAGCCCTACAAACCTGAGAAGCAAGTGACCAGCTTGCATCCTTTTTAGGTAGGGATGTCAGATGAAGATGGTTGTGCAGAAGATCCAGAAAATGAGTCTTGGTTTAACCAAAGGCTTTTGAGAGATGGGATTTATTAAGGTGCCTGTTTTACAGGCAGATAATACAAATTACTTGAAGTTGGCATAAAGTACTCATACTGAGTGATTAAATCTCTCCACATCCTTCTCCCATCAGTGTTTTACATTTTCTGTGATAACTGGATTTAGTTACAATGTTGATGTTCCTTTTTTTTTGTTTTTGTTTTTTTTTTTTCCCTAATCTTAGCACTATTAGGTGTAATTAAATGAATAATTGAATTTTCTGAATGAAATGCCTTTTTCTCTGTAATGTTTTCATTCTATTCAATAAAAATTTTTCTTTCTCTGCTTCATCAAATCTCCCAAAATTCTTCAGCTTCAATATCTTCTATGCAAATTGTCATATTACAAATTTAAGCCTCCCATGAGAAACCACACAAAAATTCCAACCTGTTCCTGAAGGTAGCACTAGCTGCCTGAACTAGCTTAGTGGTGGGTTGGTTAGATGTGTTTGTTTTATTTTCCTAAATGCTTATATTTAAATATATTTACAATGCAAATCTGTCTGAAATTGGTAGTGTGGCATTCTCTCCTCGACTTTAATTCCTTTGCACCTGTCATACCCATGAGTCATGAGATTTTTTTTTAGCTGCAAGAAGTAGTTTAATCAGTTCTTTGTGGCCTGTAATTTTTTATACTAGTTGATGCCAAGCAGAGTTCTGTGTTACAAGGTTTTTTGGACACATTTCAGTATTAAATTAACTTTTTAAAGTGCTTTGACAATGCAATTATTGACTTAAAAAAAAAAAAAGTTGCTCCTGTTTGGTCTGTTTGATTATTGGCTGAAACTACTAGCAATTAAAAAACTTGCAAATCTGTCCTTGCCTGAGCATGATTGCAGGTTCAATTTACAAGTGGTTCTTAAAATAGTAACACTTAGAGCCAGTTTCTAAGATGTTTTAGGCTGAAATCAAATTATAAGAATTTATTTGTTTTTGACAGCAGAAGTGATAAAGCTGTGCAGATGAATTTTTAAGTAGCTGTATACATGACATTCAGTCTTAAATTGATGAGTGCCTGGATTTAGATCATCCCAGCTGTAGGAAAAGCTTTGTGATGATCTGATTGTTCCAGGCTGTCTCACTTAAATCTTTTGTCAGTGACCTAAAAATGGTTGCTACTCTATTTGCCTTGGGATAATTATACCCACTCCTAAACAGGAGAGCAAGAGAGGAAGGGGAAATAAGATTACCCTAGTCCCTTGGCTAAGACTTCAGTGTTTTCTTTGTTAGGAATCTGGTAGAAGAGAAAATGTATTGCTTATCTACTATTTTCCTCCCTTTCACACTTACCTATTGTGGAGATTATGATTAGACACAGCTTTATGTTGGTTGTGCTGTTCAGCAGAATGGGTATAAGCAAAAATATATATTGTTCCAGTAAAGATATTTGCAGTACTTAATGGGAGGCAGTTGCTTTTAAGGGGAGGAAAAGCAGGCAGCCACGCTTTTGATCAAATTTAGAGCAAATAATTGACTTCTGAATTTGGTGGTTGTGCTCTAACCTCTAAAATTTCTACTAATATCCTTTACAAATGCCTCGTGAAATATCTAAATATTTCACTTAAATGGCATCACAAGGAAGAACTTCTCATTCCAATGCATTTAGCACAGGGCACCTTCCACTAGACTGGGAAGCCCTATCCAAACTGGCCTGGAACACTCCCAGGGATGGGGCATCCACACTCCTCTAGGCAACCTGTTCTAGTACCTCACCACCCTCTCAGTAAATAATTTTTCCCTCATACCTAATCTAAACCTGCCCTCTTTGGTTTTAAGCCATTAACCCTTGTCCTGTCACTGCATGCCCTTTCAGAAGATTGCTGTCAACAGTTCAAATATTAGGGTTTTGCTAATCTGGTACATTTTGACTGGAATAGCATGGCCTGAGAGTTATTGTAAGCCAGGTAATCTTGGTTTTCCCTGTAAAAGATGGATAATTTTAGAATATCTTACTATCTGCTTGAATTGGTACATGGAATTAAATTAACATATTAATTCACCATGTTTAGGATTGTTTTGTGCCTACATATAAATTAGGGCTGAATACTGAAAACAGCAAATGACCACAGGCTGCACTCTTTCCTTTTAGATTTTAAGAGTAAAAACCTGTGTTTTCCTGGAAAATGCTGAATTTCCTATATAAAAATAAACTTTCCTAAACGTGGAAACGCTGGTCTGTTATGACAGTTTCTAAGCTAAGTTGGAAATCTTGCTCTGTAATTGCTTTTAGTATTAATCTAAAAGTAGATCCTTGTCCTCATTTTAACACTGCTACAAGAAGAGGGAAATTGATTTACTATGGGAAAAGAAAATCCAAGTTTAATAATTTAAACGCAAATGTCCCCTTTGAAAAAAAAAAAGGCAGGAAAAAAATAAAGCTGTAATAAAGGCTTACACTTATTATACAGGGTCTTGCATAATTATGGGATGTGCTCTTAAACCTCCCCAGGTTTTTTTTGCATGATAGCATTTCCGGGGTCTTTGGGTTGGTTTACACAAGGACAGGGAAAAAATTAATATACACTAACCAGATTTGAAGCAGATTCATGAAATTGCATTAAATCCTTGTTCAGAATGCTTTTAAAATTAGCTTCCTTAATTTAATTTATACTAATTTTTTTTGGAGGTGACCTTAACAGTATGGAGTTAATTTAATCCTGAGTGAGTATCCATAATGGGGTTGAACTAGTTTAACCATGCTTTTTAAAAAATAAGTCTGGATTGTTTTCAAATAATTTGATATTCCTTTGAATTCTGTCTTCATTTAAAATGAAATGTCTAGAATTGCTTTTATATGTGACTTTTTTGGTGGTTGGGTTGTTTGGACTTTTTTGATTCTTTTCATCTCACTGTTACTGTAAGCAAAACCATAATTTTTTGATTTAAAGTGTGTTGGTATTTGTAAGTGAGAGGACCCATTCTATCTATTCACAGTTAGTGACCAGTGGACAGATGATATGAGAGTCTTAGGCTAGTTCTTGGAAAAGTGCTGAGCTTTTTATTCCATCTGGTAATATATTCCCTCCTGTGCAATGGATCTGTTAAGTGTACTGTTATCTGCTTTTTTCCTAGCTTTTCTTACAACCTTTAAAGTGACACATTTCCCATTTTGTGTTTGAAAGGATGTTGATCTTATGGCAGAATTTGCTGAATGATTTCCATATCATTTGTCACAAAAAAAAAAAAATTAGGAAAAGAAGAAATAGATCTGTTAGGTTCAGTAAATGAAACTATTTTAATGTTACTTAGGGTAGATATGTAGCTATTAATTACTCTCCAAACTAATTAACATTGGAATAAAATTTTAATGTAATTAGAGTTTTCCTCAAATATGTATCTTTAAGCAAAAAAAAAAAGAAAAAATTCTCCATGCTTCTTTAATAGTATTAAATTTTTAAAATAAGGAAATGCCACAAAAAATCAGGGTTGGTATTTTCTTTGTTGCCTCTGTTACCTCTCAGAATCCAGTTATTATGATTATGATGGAAGAGGAAAATGTCATCCCTTTTCTGGCCTTTTCTATATATGCTAAATAATTAAATTTTCAACAATTTTACTTTGGGATTTTGATATTTGATTTGTAGCTAATTTCATTAACTATAATGGTCTGTGTGAACATATTAATTCTGTATGTACAAAAAGCAGTAGCTTTTAGTTCTGTGTCAGCTTCTGAGTGCTCTTCCACTCTCTCATCTCTATAAAGCTTAACATATTTGAATAAATGATTGTTGCCACTTTTCCTGTCAGACAGAAATAAAATGTCTGATGCATCTGACAGATCTTTTTTCTTTTCTTACATAAAATATCTCTGTGAGGTCTTCTCAGTCCCAAGTAGCACTAGGACTTACCTGTGGCTCTCATCTTTCTTACATCATAAATATTCTAATTTTTTTTAAACTGTGTTATTGTGTATTTGGCTTGTTGATGAAAAAGTTGTTATATTTTGCTTGATTTTCTGATATTTGAAAATTATTGTTGCTAGTCCTGGACAGAAAGGCATTGTGACCCCTGTTGGTGCTTATCTGATGTCTGTATCCTTAGAAATTCTCATTTCCAAGCTGCCACACTAATACTTCTCTACATTCTCCCTCATGTTATAATAATCATATTGGAGCCTCATTGCAATTTTCTGTGCTCAGTGTGTGTTCAAAAGATTTATTTGCATTTCTATCCTGAATAAATTAAAATAATTTTGTTGAAAAATGGCTTCACAGGGCTTGAGTTTTCATATATTTCAATTCCTGCATACTTATATTTTAATCTGCTGGAAATGCCAACAACTTAAAGGTAAAAGAAATGCAAATACTTCTTAAACATGCATTTAATATGTCTCCTGGATGCTTGAAGAGATAAATTGCTTATTAAATTATACTCACAATCAAACTCAAATGTTTGAATTTTGTCACACCAATGTACTTTTTTTTTCTATCGATAGAAGATCTCTTTACCAAAAAATGCAAGACTTGCAGGAGTTAACAGTATTGATCAGGTTATATAACAGCAGGCTGAATATGAATTTACAAAAAGTTAGTTTTCTCTAGCTGGAAAACTAAATCTGGTTTGTGATGTAGAAATATACACTTAGAATGAATATATTCATACTTTATCAATAAATGTGTCATTCAAACTCCTAATACTTCTTTGCATGCCAAACTATGTTTCTGGTATCTGCTGAATAGTTTGTGATTGACAAATTCTTGGATTATTTCAATGTGAATGTAGGACTGTGAGAAAGATGCTTTCCTTAATAAGCAATATTAATTTCCTGAAACATTTGTTTTACATTACAGGCTTTTTAAAAAATATATGCAAGAAGTGTGAAGTACGCTGGGTTTGTGGTTCTGTTTTTTGTACAGCATAAGAGATGCAATCACTATAATGTGTAACATAGGGATTGAAACAGCACCTATTTTAGACAGGTAACCACATCAGGCTCTCATCTGAAGAATTGCTCATTTTCATAGTGAGGCAAAATTTATGAAAAGTCAAAGATCCTGAAGTGCTGTTTTACAAGAATCTGAAAGTTTGGCCATCTTCTCAGAATTTTAAAGAGCCAGCAGAGCTGGACAACAAAATCACTGAGGATCAGTTCTAGTAAACCAGGAGAGTGAGTCCCAGACAGAATTAAATGATGATTCAAATATTCTAGTGGGTTTTCTTTGTTGTTTTTTTGTTTGTTTGGGTTTTTTGTTTGTTTCTTTTGTTTGGCTTTGTTTGATAATTCAAGCACATGGAATAAACCAGCTCTGGAGGTATTTTACAGTCTGGTTTCGGCCAAATTAACATTTCAGGGGTCAGATTGTCAGGGTTTTGATTGGCACCCATGAACGTAGCCAGGTCCTTTGCCAGTTGTGGTGGGTGGATCCTTAGGGGTACCAGGTGCCCACCAAAGCTGCTCTATCCCTCCCCTCCTCAGCTTGTCAGGAGGGAGAAATACAGTGAAAGGCTGGTGCACAGAGATACAGGCAGGGAGAGATCACTCACAGTGACTGTCACAGTCAAACCAGACTCACTTGGAAAAGTTAATTTATTCCCAGTCACATCAGAATGAAATAATGAGGAAGTAAACCACAAGCCTTTAAAACACCTTTCTGTTATTCCCTCCCTTCTTCCAGGCTCAGTTTCACTCCTAATTTTATTTTTCATGTTGGCTGTCCTTCAGGAGCAGGTTTAAACTATTTTGGTGGAGCACCATAAATGTCCTGTTGTTACTTTTCCCTGGACAGCTGCTTGAGAATAGTGATGAAGATAAGATATTGGTCTTTACCTTATATTTCATCTAACAACCAATTGAAGTTGTTGTATGTTTTTGTTGACTTCCTAATTCTTAAATGAAGAGGCTTTGTAGTTTATTTTTTTTTAAGATAAAAAACTATAGCTTGGCTCATCTTCACTTAATGGAAAGTGACAAGGTATTATCAAGGTATTTGAAGGTTCTGTTAGATGCACAACTTCACTTCTTTTGAATAATGAATAGTTTCAATGACTGAATATTAGCTCTTTCAAACTATGGACCAGAATACTTGAAAAAAAAAAAAGTCAGAAATGTCAGTCTAGAATTTTTTTAATTATGTTTTATTTTTTCAATCAAATGCACTAAATTCAAACCAAACTTTGATCCAAGCATGTCTGATGTATACTGAGGTAACATTGCTTAATTATTTTCCCTATTTTAATTTTTTAAATGTATTTACAGGTGGACGGACCTATTTCAGTCTACTGCTCATTTCAGTCTACTATTTCAGGATCATTCATGTACATGTAGACAAATATGTGCTGCTATATGGATTTTTTAGTTCCCTTTTCATTGGTAAAGTATTTCTTCATCATAATATGACCAGCAAAGACAACAGTGTTAAAGAAGTTTTTCTTAACTACCAAATTATTTCTAATACTGAAAAGATTTATTCTGCTAGCCAGCACTACTATGGCAGTAGTAAAAAAAAAAAAAAAAAAAGTATTGTGTTAACCTTATGCTTCTGTGAGAAGAGAACAGGTTAACTTCCCAGTGGGAGACAGAGAAGGGCAAAGAATATTCCAGCTTAGCCATGTCTGTGTGGCTGCATGTGGTTTAATGATAATGATTAAGTGATAGTGGCCCTGCTGTGCTGGGATGTGTCGCAGCTGAGTCCCAGGCAGATAACTTGCTAGAATAGGTTTGGAGGAAAGAGTGGATTTGTGATAACTAAATCAGCATGATGACTACACTTTTTTGTTCTGATGGCTGTAAGTAAGCCAAGTAATTTACTTACCAGCAGCATGTGGAATGCTGAGGAGTGTGGAAAAGGAAAACAGAAGGTCAGTGCATTACTGCTGTCCCTCCCTGCCTCCCAGGGAACAGCCTCAGCTTCCTTCTTAGAGCTCCTTGCATCCACGTTGTGTAATGTGGAGCTCTCCTTAGCAGGAGTCATGTAACAAATAGGGAAAACTCTGCAAAAGTAGCTTATGGAATGTTGATAGGACATGTTTAAAAGCCTAGCTTTATTTCTGGCAAATATGGGCTGAACACCTACACTGGTCAGACCTTCTTGTTTTGTTCTTCCTGGAGCAGCTCAAGATGTATTTCTGCTCTCAGGTCTTTTAGTGCTGTAAGGGAAGGAGGTTGCTTCCATTACAACTCGTTTGTGTCCTGGCAGTTTTACTTAATGATCACAAAAAATTTAGGATCATTTTTCCAAGGATAATAATTACCATGTCTGGGGATTATAGGGAAGAATAAAAACCACTGATATTAAAAAGTGGTAAGATATGCTCAAGGAAAAGTAAGTTCACAATGTTTAGTAAATTGTTTATTCATGTTGGATGTCCAGAAACAACATTCACTTGAAGCAACCTCATTTGCACTCAATTTTTAGACTTCCAAAGCATGTTTTTCCCTGTATCTTTAAGCAGTTCTTGAAAGTAGAGTGCTGCCTCTCAGAAAGTCCCCAAACAAATGGATTTATCAGGACAGAGATTTTATAGCTTCCTGAGGGAGGAGTTACAGAGGAAGGTCAGTGGCCCAAAGTCACCAAGTTTAGCAAGTCCATTTTAGGCTTAAAGTATTATAAAATTAGGATGCAATACATTGTAGCATTAAAATTATTTTTTAGAATAGAATTTTAATTTTTTTTTTAGATTAGAAATTATTTACATACCTGTATGACAAATTTCTGGTTCTGTAGACTTTAGCATTATTGAGTAGAATGCATACAAACAATGTGATTAAACAAATGAGATTTTTTTGCATGAAAATGTATTACTTTATATGATGAAACTCCATGTAATGTGGTGTAAAATAGTTTTCTAGGACAGAAGAGAAGGCAATAAATTGTTGGAAAGAAATTTATGCATACTTAGAATGAAAATCAACTAGGTATTAGCCAGTACTAATGTGTCCTGCTAAATTTGTCTTTACAAATTTGAATCTATCATGATGTTCAAAAGGGAGAGGAAGACTGTCAATTTGTTTTGTACAGCTTGTAGGAAACAAGCTGCTGCCTCATTTTGAAGAATACAGAAATATTTTATTTCTATAGGAAGTGTGTGTGGTGTCTCTATTTTAAGAAATACATAGCAAACCCCACATGTCTCTATGATTGCAATCAATTATTTCCAAAGATAAAATAAGACTTTTTGTTGCTAAATTGTATGTCTTGTACAGTCATATTTTTGATTGAAGGAGGGAAGTGGCATTGGTGTGTTAATGATAACAGCTAATGCAAAAATCTGGAAGTGGTAGTGCTGTAGCAGGGCTGTGAAATGAAAAAACTGCAGAACATCTGAATAGCAATTGGTGAGGCAATGGTAGTTTACTGAAAGCATTTGAAATTTTAAGTTGCTGTAGCTGAGTGTATCATATCAAAGGTTAGAAAGATGCTTATCATATTTGTGAACAGTGTTGTTAAATCTTGTGAATGTTTAATAATCTTTCATCCACCCTTTGATGAGACAATTGTGTAATTTGGACCACTACTATTTTCCATTCAGAAATACTTAAAATAACAGAAGAAGTCATCAGAGTTACTAAGAGGTAGGATATGATACTGTTCCTGTCTGAAGGACTCCTACCAGAGGGGAAATGTGTAAAAACTTGTATTTTTTCCTCCCCTCCATCCCCTCTAGTCAACTGGGGATTAATAAACAACTGGTTTTGTTGCCTTCACCCAAAGCAAACCCAAGTTCAGTGGAGGAGGTACAGGATTGTGCTTCATTAGGTAGTCTTTTTCTCTGTCATTAAAGTAACATGGAATCTAGCCAAAAAGGCACTAAGTTTATCTGAAGTAACACTTGCAGCTTTGTGGAAGTATGCAGCTGAGTAATAGTACAAAAATAGCTAGTTATTTTGAGGAAGAGCATATGTTCTGTAACAATGAGAAATTGGTATACAGATAAAAGAAATTACGTATCTAAATATAAATTTCAGATGAGAAAGATCTGTGGCTTAGTGCCACGAAGTTTTCTGTAGATGCAGCCATTAAAAGTTTTTTAATGCTCATTTTTCTAACATAGTTATTTAAAGATGAGCCGTCATTGGTAAATTGCTGTACTGCCTTAGGGGTGCATATTTTGTAGTTGGTAACAGCACAGATAATAAGCACTTTTTATATTCCAGTGCACACTGATATACAGAGTACCACACAGTGATAATTGCAGGTTTTTTTTCCTTACAAGAAAGGTACGTTGCAGAGCCATGGTGTTTGCTTACTATTTAAAGACACTGACAGCCAAATGCAGCTATCTTCTGTTAGAATTAAAAATTAAGACAACACTGGAAGAGATTTTCAGGTGACTTGAGGAAGCAGTTAGGTATATATGCTTAGACACTGGAAAACAATTCCAGTACCATCACTTGTGCAGCATCATTTAAAATTTTTCATGGCTCATCAAATAATAGCAAAGTTTGTTTAGAAGATAGAAAGTATTGCTTTGAGGATTAAAACTTTCCTTCATAGAAGTTGCTCTATTTCATGAGAGAGATTAGCTTTAAAAAATATGAACTGTACACCAGGTCCCTCAAAGTCTTTACCTTTAAATGCTTCTGCATCTGCATTTTTAGTTTAAGCTTCCCCTTAAACAATTAGAGATTGGCATATGTAAAAGTCATACTGATCAGCAGAACAAGAGATTAGAATATTAAGCTGCACTTAGATGTTGAATAGCTAGAACCTAAGGCATTACCAAATTTAATCCACATCAGGCTCTGCATAATGTAAGGCTGACTGAATAGACTGAGCTGGTTGAGCTTTGAAAGCCTCAAAAGTAATTACGTAAAATAAAATCTTCATTGTTAAAATTCTATTTTTCAGGAGGTACCAGTTAGAAAATATTAGACCTTAGGATAGTCTTGGCAAAACAAAAATAATTATTGGGTTTTGGGTAAGTATTTTTTGTCTTTTCTGAGCCACTTGCACTTCAAAAATCTATGTGCTATTTGCTATATATAAGAAAGGCATGATCATGCACAACTTCTGTTTCAGAAGAGGAAAAGTGCTGGCAAAGGAGAAACATAGAGAATTTAGGAGTCATATAATCACTCAATGTATGTATTTTTAACCTGTTTGGCTTCCTCCTTCTCTCCTACTCGATGAATAACCAGCCTTATCTCATTGTATTACAAAGTATCTGTGTTGTTATTCCTGGGCAGGGATGAGGAGAAAATGTTTCGAAAGGAGAAGGCTCCAAAATTGACACAGAAAATTATTGAGAAACTAGGAGAAATGGCTAAGAAAAAAATCCTTGTGAGGTTTTTATTGTCTGGACTTTTTTGCCATATATTTTCTCTGTACTGCTGAAAATATTGAGACAAAGTAAATATAGTAGCTTTAGCTCTTGCCTTTACAATTCCCTGAAAAAGAGGGATCACTTTCCTCTGAGCCAGCAGGCATCACTGCATCTAAACTAGTGCCAAAAAAGGGAAGTATAGGAGGTAAGATAGTATTTCTACTGTTAAAACTTTAATGCACAGATTGGTATTTAGTGCTTGGAGCTGTTTTCTAGAAATAAAAGTTCGAGTAAAAACAATCCTAGTGATTTCCATTCTCTTTCTGGATGTCTGGGACCTGTTTCACTGGTAAGTGCTGCAGTTCCTGGCTGGGCTACATATCCTGGTTTATTTTCTGTGTAACTAAGTATGCAGAGGAATAGCTCATACATGTCCAGATCTCATCCTAATACTTCAGATGGAGTCTGGAAACTTAAATGATAGGTGAATTATAGACAAGAAGGCAAGAGAAGACAAAAATATCACCGGCCACTATAACTGTGAAATCTGGATATTTAGGGAGTAGTCCTGTTGAGGCATTCTAGCCAAAATCAACAGTTGGAATATTGAGTTTGGAGAGAAATTGGAAGGCACTTTTCTTTAATGAAGGGGAACAAAGTGTTTTGTATGGTGCTCCCTTCGTAGAGACGTTCCTAGTACTCTATTTTACTTGTTTATTCCTGTGATTTTAAAAAAAGCTCCTCACAAAATGCTCCTCATTTGGAGCTTTCTGCATCCATGCCATATGTTAAAAACACGATAAAGAGTAGTTGTAGAGTCAATGCAGCAACACTTATCCTTTATCTTTCTCTGCACCCACACTGAAATAACAGACTTATAGTCTGTTATTTTCTGCACCATTTTTTCCTCCTGCAGGCTATACCAGGTCAATGCTTTTCAAGTTGACCGGAGAATTTATATTTATTTTTTAAAATTTTTCTGACTCCCATTTTGAAAATCTATGTTTAGGTTCTTTATAACACTGGACTGGTATATGTGGAGTACATTAATTAAAAATTGGAGCCTTAATAATGACAAAAAGTGAATACAAAAAAAATCACTATGAGTTTTTTGAAATACTGCCACAAGCACCAGTTCTGTAACACATTTTATGCCATTTTTCATATTTTCGGTGTGTCATTTGGAAGTTAAAGGAAATTCTAAGAGGATTTTGGGAGCCATCTTCAGTACTTCTGAATTTGTTGGAAAAGTGTAGTCTTCAAGGAGAAATAATACCCAATTTGACATATACATGCTAACATCTTGGCTTATTTCCTTCTCTGCTGCATACCCTAAAATGTTAAAGAGGGAAAAGGTTCTTATCCTGTCTGATCTAATTTTGTTTAAAGTTTTTTTCACTTTGAGCATCCTGTGATAGTCTTTCTTAGCAATGGAATCACAGATGGACTTATTGCTAGTTTTTTTTTCATATTGACATAAAAGGAAGTGTCTAGATCATGTCATGAAGTATAATGTGTGTTTAAGCATGGAGAACCCAGAGCTGTTACACAAAATGTTAGAAAAAGTGGTATAATTTCACATGAAAATGCCTCTGGGCAAATATGAAACTTATAATTTTCGTTGCAAAAATAATTATCACAGCATGTTAGGTAGAATATGTCATCAGTGGTTTCTTCTTGTGTTTAAGGTGTTGACCTCCCTGTGTTTTGACCAATGTGTGAGAGAAAATTTCCCCAAGAAGTATGTTTTGTAAATGAGTAGTAGACTTCACTGAAGAGTTTTACTTCAGATGTCAGTCCTTTGTGACAGCTTTGTCTATCTTGCTTTGGTCATCTCTTCTTTAAGTCAAACTGCACAGTGTCCCAGATCACATAATCAAAGGTGGTGGAATATTGGATTGTAAGAGAAAGCATTATCTAGGAAAGATGTAGCATAGCTTTCAAAGTTCCAGCATGCTCACAGTCTTTTCACACAGCAAGGATCCATGAGGTAAGAACAAAATATGTACAAAATGAGTTTCTTTTCTGGCTGTACAACATGGGTAACATAAAAATGTCGAGAGATGCTGCTTTGTGACTATCACTCATGGAGGAGGCAGTGCTGAACCTTCTTGGAGTGGCTCCATCCAGGAACAGCTTGAGGGGCCTGTAGCAGCAGTGATCCAGACATAAGTTACATTTGTCTCCTAGACTCTGAAAATAAGCCATCTTTGTAAAGTAAATTTGCTCCTTGTGTAACCCTACACAGGATAAAGAGCATTCTCGTTTAATTAAATCATTCTTGTTTAGTCTCAGAGTCTTTGGGTGTTGAAGAAGCCTCAAGGTGTTCCCAAAAAGGAAAGCTGGCATTGATTCTCCTGTGATGTGTATCATTCTCAAGCTTTTTATGGTGGAGCTCTTGGCCTCAGGATGCCTGGACTTTGGGAACAGGGAGACTGGAAGAGTTTTGCTATTCAAAAAGAAACTTTCCGAAAACCAAGTCCTCAGAGTAGCTGAAGGGCTGCAGTGTAGCATGTACTACACACACTGGGATGTGCAGTCCTGGCATTGTAAAATTAATTTGGAGTGTTTTCAGTCCATTGAATAGACCAAAATGTTCAGGTCAGTTTTTAAAAGATAACCATTTCTGTTTTGTCCATACACGGACTTTTTTTAGATTCTGCTCTTTTCTTTTTCCCCCATCCTTTACGCAAAGATATTTTAAAGAAATAGCTTAGGGAAATGAAACAAGCTGTCCGTATTTGTAAAAGTTACACTTCCTCATGGAATTTCAGTAATGTATAACAACTGGTCTAAATAGGGATCATAACAGTTTAGATTTTTTATTGTTCTGGTTATTATTTTAAATAAGAAGGAGGACTGTAATGATTTCCCAAGAGAGCAAGTATGACATAGTTAACAATCATTCTGGAAGAAAAATAGATACCTAATGTATTAAAAATGTCTGAATTTATAATGTTTTGTCTTTTAAAGTGAAACATGTAGGGTTTTTTTTTTCTGATGTGGTGATGTTCACCTAGTAGAAACATCTGACCAAACAGAGCAACATTTGAAGGGTGTAGAAGTAGATTGAGTAGAGTAGTAGACACTATAGCTGACTATTCCAAAATTTGTGGGTTGCCTGGATGTCTGGTAAGTTTGCCATCTGGCATACATATTAGTTATATATATTGTGACAATGAAAACAGCTTTATGCACTAGCTCTGGTACAGTAATTTTTATTTGCTATCAGTATTTAAAGTTTACTATTTCTTGATAAGCCACTGTACAAATGAATGCTGAGGTTTCAGCAGATACTGAAAGGAGTTTTTAATTAATTCTTCTAGAGCCAAAGGTAGTATTTTCTTTATATGATGCAATCTGGCAATTAATCTCTATTTTGTTATTTAAGTAAATCTCTATCTCATGCTGTCCTATAATCTGCAGAAAGACACAAGCAGATTGAGAGGAGACTCACAGTTAGTGTGTGCTAATAGAATCTCCAACATGGTTTCTCTGCTGAGTACTAAGGATCCTGAATTTGTGGATTTTCATGAAAAATGTTGAAGGGTTTTCATGGAACTTTGAATAGGTTGTTTATTTCTTAGATAAAGATAGTTACAGGCTGAGAAAGTTGGGGCTGTTCAGCCTGGTGAAGAGAAGGCTGCAGGGACATTTTAGAGCGGCTTTCCAGTACTTAAAAGAGGTTTATAAGAAGGCTGGAGAGGGACTTTTTACAAGAATATGTAATGATAAGACAAGGGGGAATGGATGTGAGCTGAAGGAGAGCAGATTTAGATTAGGTGTTGGGAAGAAATCCTTTACTGTGAGGGTGGTGAGGCACAGGAACACGTTGCCACAGTGTTGAGGGCAAGGTCTGAACAAGCTGATCAAGTGAAAGGTGTCCCTGGATAAAAACACACCCACTTGCCCACAGCCAGCGTCCTGAATATGTGTAGGGGAAAGCTGTCAAAGCTGCTCCACAGCCTAAGATTCTTTGCACCAGTGCAGTCATTAAAGGTGAGGGAAAATCTGTCCTTACGCTAAAGGACAGTTTGAGCATTAAGATGCAGTGATTACAGATGAGCTATGAATGATCTGTGTGAGCTACTCCAATGTATATGTTGTAATTCCATAAATGTTTTGACCATCAGATAAGTGAAACTATGGGAACAGAATCTTGAAAAAGGGATAGGGGAAACATACAGCAGTTAAAGTGTTATGTGTTTATCAACATGATGTATTTGCTTAGTATAGAAAAGTTAGTGCAGGAAATTGCATAAAAACCAGGTAGCATCACCTTTCTACTCCTGCTGAGTAAAGTCTTTTTTAATAACCTACAGGATTTACATTTTTGCCAGGTTTTGGAGGATCCTGTTTTCTCCTGTTTTTTTCTGTTTTATTTTCCTGCCCGCAGAAGTGACATGATTCCACAGAGTCCGCTTAGTAACTAAATATTGTAGAAATTAATAGTACTATTGTTAAGTCTTTTGTGCTGTCAAGCTACAGCAAATGGGGCTTGGTGATATCCAGTTGAATGCCAACTTCTTGGGGAGGTGCAACAATAATGCTGTTAGAATTGACCTGTGGAAGAAGATGGCAATATATGTGTGACAGACTTTTGTGGGTACATTGAAGGCTCTTACAAAAATGTAACCTCTCACTAGGGTTAAATGGGCAAATCCCTATGGATGGAAGAAGGAAATGTGAGAGAAAGTGAAGTATGGCATGTTCTTGTTGCCAAGTGGCCATGCCATTCTTTCATGGAAGCAGGAGAGCTTCTGTAGCCTGCTGGCTGGGGATGGTATGTGGGTGATGGAGAGGGACACAGAGTGCAGTTCCTTCTGGCCTCAGCCACATGTTGGCTTTTGGATGTGAGAGGGCTTTTTGGTAGGGAGAGAATTTGAACTTTGGTCCAGTTTGTGATTTATCTCAAGTACTCAAACCTTTGGATGTGGGCACTAAATCTTTGATGTACTTTACAAATGCCAAAGGAAAACACTGAGTAAACCATAAGACCACAAATGTAAAGCTAACTTGGGCTCTTTCTGTGGCTCAGCTTTAACCAACTCACCTTAATCCATTTTATTTTATTGCATAGAAACAAAGGCAGATGTCTTGTTTATTTGGTTTTTTTTTTTTTCCACTGTTGCTAAAAGTGGAAATTCTTGGTGTTTAAAGGAGCTTACTAAAGGAGGACACTGAGATTGTGTTAATTCTTTCAGAGTTCCTTTAGCGTGCGGTGTCAAACATCATGTATTAAAAAGAAAAATAAATCATGGCTCAGAAGTGAAATTGAAATTTGAAGTTCCACAGAACCGGAATGAAACTTGAAACAAAGAAGCATACAGCATATGTATGAAATTATGTTAACAAATATGGCTTTAAGGTAAAAATTAAACATATTAATAAGAAAAAGTAATTTTTATTTCTTTTCTGTTTCTCGCTACCCTTGGTCACTTGAAGTGACGATAAAATACTGATTTTTGTTAGATAGCATCCTCTATTCAGGTACAGAAGCATAAGCACCTGAATAAAATCTCCTGTCCATTGAGTGAAAATCAGCTTGATCGGGGCTGTTAGGTAACTTGACTAATGATATCTACAGATAATTTATTCTTCCTTTCCCACTAATGCAGAATGTATTATCTTAAGCCAAAGCAGCAATGAGGAAAACTACTGTTAAATAGATTTTTGATTGTGATTTTTAAAAAATTTTCCTCCCAAGTAAACAGAGATTACCACTACTTGGATGTTGTATCTAGTATTTATTATGAATATAGGTATTGAAAATCTGGTTTGAAAACTAATACTCTTGCAAATATGGTGCTTCACTTCTTTAGTTTTTCTTTCTTAAAAAATAAATAAATTTAAGAACTGGAATAATGAATTAAGACACCACAGAGATAGGTACTGCTGTAAGAAGTGGGAGGGAATAACAGAACCAGCTAGTTGACTAACCACTTCCCTTCATTGTTGCTTTTAATATCAGAACAGCCTTGCTGGCTTTCTAAACCACCATAAGTTACATTAGAGAGAACATGTACACCCTAACTGGTAAGTTCCTTTCATTTTAAATCTAAATTGAGAGTTGAAAGCAATCCTCAGTGGTTAAAAATTGAGTAAGATGTATTGCTTTGTGTTATTATATCATAATCATAAAAAAATATCTTCTGTGTTGTTAAAAGTAAATAAATCTGGACACATACCTGCCTTAGCAACAAACTTCATGCAGGGTCAGAAGGATATATTCACCTGGCAAATTACAAGCTATTTACCAAAATAATAATAACAGTTGAAAAAACAATCCAAGTTTGTAAGGTCTGAAAAGGGGGTTGATTGGTGTTTTTTGAATGGGTTAAGAAATGAACTTCCATTTCTCTCACAAGTACTATATCTTGTGCTCTGCTGTCTTTCACATTATTTGGTTATTTATGTTGGTTATTTAGCTGGAGCTATTGATGATTGGTGTTTGGAAGATTTGTCTTTGATGGTTTCTGTTGTAAGGTCCTGGTAGTAATAAGTATTACAATTTAAAGTCCTAAATAATAGGCTAAATAAACAAGTATATACTTTTTAGTATAGTTTCACTTTTAAATGCACTAACTAACCTGAAGTGAGGATATCTTACACTGAAGATGTATAGTCAAGGCTAAAATAAACTTGGTTTATGATTGTTGTGCTGAAAAAACTGTGAGTCAGCCATGAAGTCTGTATTAAGTTCAAGCTTGGTTTCTTGGCAGCAGTACAATGGAAGGCTCTAGCCTGTGTTTACTGGCCTGAATGGGAATTAGATTGGGTTCTTAGTATGCAGCCAAAAGTTGTAATAGGGGTTTTACTTGCTACAGCTATTTCTTTTTGTCTTACTGATCATATGTCTGATGTGGCTAAATATACCCCAAGACTAGGGAAGAGCACAGCTCAGAATCTGTTTTATTGCAGTCATTTAGTGGCAAGAGCTAACTTCTGTTGTCAGTATATTTTTTACTTAATAGCTTTACTTGAAATATATTAGGAGCTTTTCAACAATGATTTTCCTAGCAATAGAAGCCCAAAGCCAAGCAAACAAACAAAACAACCCCAGTAATGGGTGTTTTTCCTGGGGAAGACATATTTTAAAAATTGGCAATTTTGGGTTTTTGATGAATATATTTTATTTTATTGCAAGCTGTCTACCCACATTAACATTCTATAGTTTCTACAGTATGTATTTACAGAGTGGCTGCTATGTATTCTTTTCATATTTGGATATTTACTTTTGAAAGATCAAAACATTAAGCCAAATGTTTGAGGAGCTTCATGATATTAACAAAAAGTAATGATTTGAAATTATTATGGTTTTATTTATAATCTCACACTGGAAGACATTACAAGTAATTCCAGTTGAATCTCACAGAAGAAATCATGCTGGGCTGTGGATCATTCAGCTGGGAGAGACCTTGTGGCTGCCAACCACTTGTGCTCCAAGATATGGCTGTGCTGTGATGAAAAGGCTTCCACATAACTTACCTTTAGTGCTGATGCCTTTTAACAGCCATCAAAGAATAATTCTTTTTCTTCTTACAGAACTTACTGGATGTTAAGTCTAACAGTAGAAAAAAAAAAAGTTAGAGCAATGATAGCTACAGGAAGTGTTGCTTTTTGAGGCCATCTACATCCCTCATGTGAGCAACATGAGCGTAATTAGCAAGTAATTTTGTCTTACTAAGTGACAAAACAAGCTTGTTTTGCAGACATCTTAACTCTTAAGACTGTCCTCTGCTTCTTTATACCAAATTTTGGTATTATTGTTATTCTTTTAGCTGGTTATCCAGCTACAGGAGATGCCCTTGGAGTTTTTCAAATTTTTCCCTCATTCAAGCCAGTAACAAATTTCACCCCTTCCTTCAGCCTTCACTGCTTTGCAATGCCTGCTGCTGGATCCTCAGCAAATTTACACCCTTCTTAAAAGTCTTGGAGGACCTTGGTAACAAGATACATTTTAGTGAGGGATTTGGTCAACACTCCTTTCATTTCCAGCTGAACTGGAATCATGCAAATATATGATCACCCCAGCTGTCATTAAAGGAAGCAAGACAATCAGACAAAACCAGCCTTGTCCTTTCCCCACCACGACCCTTGGGCAGCACAACTGCAGCAGCCTGGTCTCAGGGATGGCAGGGAGCAGCTCCTGGGAGTTCTCACCCAGGGCTAGCAAAGGCAGCTCCTCAGTGAGAGCACTACTGACATTCCCTTTCCTCTCCCAGCTGCCATTTTTGGGAATCTAATATGTTTCACACCCTGTCAGACCTGGCAGAAATCACTCCATGAATTCAGAAGTTATTGTGATGAGAGCCTAATGGATAAGTTTCATTTCCTTAGGAAACCAGGCTAAAAATATCTTTTTAGCTCTTCTGTGTGCAGAGGGAAATTTTCTAAATGTTAGTACCAAGTTTGTTGCAAAACAGGAGGCAAAAAGTGATTTAAAAAATGACATTTTAGTCAATCAGTGTGAGGAATCTGTTGTTGCATTTTTAAGGTATTGGGTTGTCAATTCTTTTTCCTTTTCTCTATAACACTCAAATATGCTTAGTGCTATTCCTGAGACCATCTATTTTTGGTCTTGGAAGAAGCCATCATGTAATTATATGTGTTACCAGAGCCTAACCTCAGGGATCCTAATTCTGTCCAGTGTTTCAAATCAATCTTCCCAATCCAGTATTTAATCTCAAAGCAGTTGTTCTTTTATTGATTCCAAAATCTGTGGTGTTGTCATAACAATGTAGACTTGTTGTTCATATTATTAACTGTTCAACTGACTATCAAGGAAATTGATGAACTTCTTTGGGTCCTGAATGCTGGGGTAGAGGAATCCTTTCAAGTCAAGAACCCCTCTTTTTTGAGATCTGTTTCCAAGTACAGCTTTCTCTTAGACAGTTTTCCTCCTTTAGTTCAATTTTTTTTTCTTCCAGTTATTTTTAAGTGAAAGGGTGTGCCAGCAAATGTAAAATAATTCCAGAGAAACTCTTCCTGTGTAATTTCTGTGCTATGTGGTGTTAATGTTACGGAAAAGGTTGCTGCACACCCCCCACCCATTCCCAGATACATTTTTCTAGTTAAAACAGTACTGTTTCTGTATCCACAACATAGACAAAATGAATAATGTTACAAAAAGGCAGGCCAGGCCTTAAAATCGAACTTCTGACTAGAAAATATGTAGCGCTCAATGAAGTTTGCAGCTACATTAAATGTAGTGCAAGTCCATACTGAGTATATGGTGATGTATATATATGCTGGGTATTTTAAATAACATTTTTAAAATCTGATCCCATAATACTTCTGTAGGAAGGAAAAGGTCAGAAGGAGGAATTGTTGAGGGAGTCTTTGGTACTGCACTGTGTAGTTGTTTCTGGAGGCATGTGGAAGAAATGAAGCCGTCTCAGATTTCAGAGTTTGTAGGAGAAGATGCTTAGCAGCTCTGTCGGAATGTGTCCGTGGCAGTTGCACATTCCTTCATTTCATCTGTCTGTAACTTCCCTGCCCATCATAGGTACTTGCAAGGTCCAGCCAGCATTTGTCATCTTCTGTAGTTACTGTGGAGAGCAAATAACATGTGGGCAGTGATGAGAATTTGAAATAATTTCCATGGTGCATTCCCACCTTCAGTGCCTGCATGCTTATGGG
Organism: Dicaeum eximium; assembly: GCA_013396995.1. Classification (NCBI taxonomy): domain Eukaryota; kingdom Metazoa; phylum Chordata; class Aves; order Passeriformes; family Dicaeidae; genus Dicaeum; species Dicaeum eximium. The sequence continues at coordinate 536,731 of VWZP01010350.1, read as the reverse complement.
AAATGAAACTTCAGTTGAGTTTAGAGGAATGGTGGAATGGTGGAGTTTGATGTTTCCCAGCACTCTTTTTTTTAATCCAAAAGAATGATTATGGTTATGAAGCCCCAAATAGACAGGTTTGAAGGGATTGTAGCTTATAGGAAGTAGCATTTTAAAGCTTCTCTGGACCTTTTAAGTTGCCTCCTCTATATCTCAGATAATGGCAGCATCATTCTGACAGTGTAAGTTTCAAAAGTTAATGGAGAATTTTGAACAATACAATTCACTGAATAGTAATTAATTTTTTTTTAATCTAATTGTCTACCCGGTGTTGGTGGAAGATGAAATGGAACAGAATTTGTTTGAAGAGTATACAGGAGTTTTCTGTAGGAACAGAGCTGAAATTGTCACGTAACAACTTGAGAATGTTTTAACACAGGCTGGAAAACATTTGCCCTATTTGAGTTTCTATTTAAAGTAGCACCTATTGTGTCATAAAGATTGGTAAGGCATTTTATTTTTAATCCTCATTTTTTTAATCAAATATTCTTGTATGAAGCATGATCACTGCACATGAGTGTTTGAAAGCAGAGGAGGCAGGAGAGTGTACAACTCTGTGAGAAAGCTTAAAAAGCCCTATATTTGCAGCTGATTTGATGTTCTGTTGCAGTGAAATAGCAGATGCTGCCAATTATCATCACTCTGATGGCTCTTTAGTGTTGTTACATTTTTCAAATTATTCTCAGCTCGCTAATTTGATACTCTTACTAAGGCTGTTACTAGAGCTCTCTTATTTCATTATTTATAATTACTTTTGGCTTTGTAAATCAAAACAATCCTGCTGCTTCTGTAATTTGTAATCTGAGTAATTGTAGATTTTCATTAATTTCTTATTTGCCAAATTTTTGTTGTGCAAAAGACTGTTATTGCTGCCATTTATTTAAGAAATGGTCTTATGTCTTGGGAGATTTCTTAATTTCACCTAGGATCTATTTGCAAATTATATGCATTTTTCAAAAAAAAAAGACACAAAATTGCAGGAATTAATACATTGTTTCCATACAGAAGAAAATACTGAATAAAATTTGGGAGTAAACAGTACAATTCATGGAAAAATCATGAACAGCATTATTCACTTAATGTTTGGTATTATGATTCCAGTTTCTCTCTTGTCTGTCTTTATAGGGAGAGGGGTAAAGAAAAGAGATCCTTAAGCAAACTAAATTAGGCAGATGAACACAGTATTTAGGAATAAACAAAACACTGAATTTTAAAAGTGTGAGGTCATAAAAATGTTTGGGAGATCACAACCATTTTTTACTCTTTTACAGATTTCTGTTTGCAGATATTCTAGCAAGATTGTTAGCTGAGTCTAACATGATGATTTGAAAGGATGAACTTTTATATCAAAACGTATAGCAAAGTGGGAGTAAAGTTTTGAAGTTATGCCAGGAGAATCTTTGACTGACAGATGAAGATTTCTTTTTCTTACGAATTTTTTTCCCTGTTGTAGTGTTTTCCCAGACTGTGAAGAAGATTTTAGACTGTGTGAACCAGATTTATCCTTTCATGTACTCACTCACTCAGAATTGCTGCATTTAGAAATGTTACAGACAGTTGAATGCTGTTTAATAATAAATTGGCAAAAGTTCTAAAGAATATAATCTTTTCTCAGACATGTATTTTTCTGAAGAGGCCATGCAATAGTTCCTTAATGAATATTTATGGTCTATAACCAAAACCTTCTCTCTCTAACGTCACGCATGTCTTTTAAGAATACTTAATGTGGAGATGGAATTAGGAGGGCTGCTTTATTTTCCATGAAAGTATGGCAAAGCTTTGAGTATGTCTGCTGAACACTGTTCTTCCTTAAGTTAGTTATTTGCTAATTAACTTAGGTTATTTTTCTTGCTTGAACACATACTTGTAGACCAGAACAAATGGAAGTCTACATGCTATTTTACAAAACCACATTTGGTGCCTTGAATTAACTCAAAATAAGTCAACTTAAGGGGGAAATAGGGAATCATTCCAGACTTTGATTTGGGCTTAAAAATAACATTTTATGTTATTGCTATGTAACTCAGACACATAGCCCATAGTCATGTATAGACTGCAGGTTATGTATGTGAAGAATATAAAGCAAACCTTCATTTGGACAGTAATGCTGAGTTGTGTGTGTAGGTAGGATCCTCTTCTTTTCAAAGATCCCTCTCCCTTCAAGTACTCTTCACTGCAATGATCTGTGCCTTCTGCAAGATAGCATTCTAGACTCTGTCTTTAGTTTTATGTGGCTCTCTGAGGATCTTGCTTATCTACTCTCTGATTTCTTAGTAATTACATTAACAGAGACAGGATATATGCATGCAAGTGTGATGTTCTATTGCATTTTCCAGAAGACACGTCGCATTTGACAAGCTGTTTTCTTGACCAGAATTTTTCTTTATTCTCAGAAACAAAAATAACCTAAACCCTGAAACCATTCTGAAATAATAGACCTATCTTTCCAAATTATAGACCAAGAAAATCCCTCCAAACCCATGAACAGAGTAAAAAATATCTTTCATTTATGTGAAGCTCTTGCTGAAGCACAGTTTGCAGCACTTTGACTAGAGTACATGGCTAATTGCTTTTTTTGGGTGGTAAAGGTGCAATCTCCTCTTGGGCCTTTCTGAATCTCACCTGGTTTAGGAGCTACTTTGGCCCTATTTTTAAGACCAAAGTATAGTCCTGTACTCCCCAGGAAGTTACCTACTTCTTTCCATCCATCCCATTTTAATAAGAAGTCATCCTTTCACATATTTTATCTGTTTTCCAATTTGATCCTGCTGCTTCCAATCATCATTCCCCACTCAGCAAAATTTATAATCCTAATTCTGATTTTATAGCTCTAACATCAGTAAGTCAATATGTCCTTTTTTAGACAGATGCTAGTTTACTGTTTCCATGCTGCAAACAGCTGGTAGATGATTCCTGCTGCATCCTGAGATTACAGAAAGCTGTGTTGGTACTATGCCCAAACTAATTGAGCCTATTTCTTAGCAGCAAGGGTTCTGTGGTGTCCTAATTGAAGTTAAACCACTGTCTGTTAGCCCAGGAGGCACACAGAGATTTATTGCATGTGTCTTCAGAGAGGTTAATGGTATTCCCATTTAAATCCATGGCAACCCTTCTGTACCTATCCACATATATTTTTTGATTCTGAATTTTGAAAGAAGTCATGAAGATGATAATGGATAATCATCAGTTGGGCTTTAGAATAATGGCCAGGAAATACCAATCTACCAAGGAGATTCTTAATTTGGGAATTTGCAAAGTTATGTGCAGTGCAGGACAGGACATACAGGACAGTGTGTAACTGCTGTTTGCTGGAACCTGAGTCAGAATTGTCTGTTCTGAAGTTTGGCAGTAAAGCTGTTTCTCCTTTTGTTTTGCTAATTCCTTCACTGTCCTTCCCCATGATGCCTCATTCTCCATCAAAGCTATTCAAAGGTGTAATATACCTATTGTAAATAAAACCAGAAAAAACAAACAAACCTTGTTTAGTATTATTAATGTTCTTCTAAACAAAGAACAAAATCTGAAGTCTAAATATGCCTGTCCATTTGGAACTGGGAATGTTTTGATTTCTGAAAAAAAAAATAAACAAGTCAATCTTTGTGAAGTTAAACAACTACATATGCAAATAAAGGCATTTTTGTAATTAAAATTCATTTGGTTATTACAGACTGAATTAAAATGACAGTGAAAGAACAGCCTCAGGTGTATGACTGTGCATTTTAAAGTGCTACATTTAATGTTTATGCAGAAGGTTTTTATATTTTAGAAAGTGATTAGCACCTTGGATGTACTGCTTTCGGGAGATTTTTCTTTTTTTTCTTAACAGTGCATAATATTTCAAGATTTTCTTTCAACATCTGACCTACTTAGGAAAAAAGTTCTGATTAGCACCATGTAATATACTCCCTCAGTTTTGAAAGTGCCTTTGGGTAATGTATTGTAGAGAAAAGTAATCTCATCTAGTAAATGGACCCTATCACATTTTAAGATATAGATTTTTTTTCTCCTGTCTATTCCCTATGCCTAATTTAGTCCTCAGATGCAGCCCTGTTTAATGAATCCATGCTCAACTGTCGTGCTTTACTGACAGCTTCATTCTGTTTGCATACAAATTCTTTTCTTCCATGGCTGATTAAAAACAATCCCTCTCTTTGAAGTCAGGTGGCACAAACAGAGCCTAAAAAGTTTGTTACAAAATTAGGCTTTTGGATATTCTTTATTTTCTGAGTTCTGTAAAGCACTTTGTAGTTAGCAGGGCATAAACAACTGTGTCCCCAAAAGGCAAAGGTGACCCATGACTGTGGGTTATGATCCTAGTTAGGGAAAACCTGTGGGCAAACAGAACACAAATTGGCTGTAGCCTTCCATCTAGGCTGAATGGGAGCAGGATAGTTTGGAAAGGACTCCACACTTCCCATTTCTTTATTCACTTCCCGTAATGTGGAGCATTTGTTGACAAGGTAGTATGCATTCCTCTGAGAATTGTTGAGTTCCTAAATGTTTCTCATCCCACGTATTCAATAGCTCCAGGAAAGACACTGCTTCCCTGGAAATAAACTTCAGTACCAGACCTGGGCAGTTATTACATTTCTTTCCTTGAATTCCAGGGCTGACAAGAGGAATAACTAATGACTTAAAAAAAGGTACCTTCTGCACTGCTTTGCTGCTTCAGCTGGGAGTAACAAATGGGCATTGGTGTGTGAGAACCTGACTATTGCCACCAGAATTGGCCTGAGATGAGACTGGATAAATCCCAGTTAATGAGTAGATCATGTAAAGAGTCATAGAGTTTTATGTAATAAATCTTTGATGATGCCTTTTGTAATTAAAAGTAACCTTTTTGGCTTTAGAGGCTTACGAAGCTACAAAAGTTCAAACTAATTTTTAATGGTGTGGGATTCCTCCCAACCTCTTTGTGAATTCAGGTGCCAGATGTGCTTATAACAATGTGGTGTAGGTGTAGTAAGGAATGAACATGCTAATACCAAAGCCAGAGTGAAGGCTTGGCAAAATTTACATCAAAGTTGATGATGTAAAATAAAATGCTGCCACTTCAGTCCTTGGTCTGTTTAGAGCAATGGTTCCTAGTTTTCTCGGAATCATAAGTACTGGTTTGGAATGAATAATACATTGAATTTTGCTCTCTGTGTTAAATTGGTGGGGAACCCTGGGCTCCTGCAGGTCTTAGGATTGTGTCCTGCCAGCTGAAGTCTTTATTTTCTCTGCAGCATCAGCTTAATTATATTTTGTTGTGTATTCAGTGTGGTGCCTACAAACAGTTTTTTCCATAATTATAATCATAAGTAGCTTTCTAATGAGACATTAGTTCTAATTTTTAACATTAAAAAGTATTTTCACTGTTGCATACATTTGATGCTTTTATCATTGGGTCAGAAAATTGTGTTGATTTATTTGTACTTTTTGGTCTAGCTGTCGATTTGTGTGCGGTAAGGGAATACTTCTAAAAGTTTCTAGACCACGTTTCTGATACAATGTCTCTAAGAGTACCATCTTCCAGAATTTTAAAGCTGGTTGATAGCAATCATACACAGATATATTTTGCAATTTTCCCTCCCAAGTTGCTTCTTGCACTACTGTGATCAGAGTCAGATGGCAGATGTTTGGAATGCATATTACTACTCCTTAGGAGAGCTGTCTTAGTCACACCAAAGGAGTAGAAGCCTGCACAGAAGGGTTTTTATTTTTGGTTTGCTGTCTTTCTCCTTTACTTCCTTCATATTTTAATGTGGGTAAGGAATGCAATACTGGATTACAGCTATTCATACATCTTGAAAAATGACATCTGTGTTTAACAGATATTTCTCTGCACTGTTTGTCTGCTCTGAATCCCAGAATAATATTAAGAATTTGATCATTCTAATGATAAAGAAATGAACATGGGGCCTTTCCTATGGGGCCTTTCTGCCATTTCATTTTGCCTTAATCATTTTGCCATACTTAAAAATGTCACTTTGGTCATAACTATTTATGTTTTCTTCCTCAGTTTAGTTACATTTAACAGGAATTGATGTTGTAAGTGACTGTCATTTGTTCATAAACCTGACAGTAAGCAACAAAATCTTATCTGGTTTGGAGAAGTAAATGAGCACAATGTCAAAGCATTTGAAATAGTATTACTTGCTTCATGTTTATATTACAAAAATATTCTGAACAATGTCACTATTTCCTGGATTTTCCTGACTTTTACTACTAGTCATAATAATTTGTCATTTAGTAAAATATTGCATTTTCCTTAATAACTAAGCCCATGCCAACAGCATTGGAATGCATGAACTGGTGTTCAAGTCCTGAAGTACATCTGAAAGACTATTTAATTAATTTTGTTCTCTTGTAAACTCATGTTCAGTAATGTATGTCTAAATGTTAGGCTTTATCAGAATTTTTTTGTTTTCATGTGTTAGGTAGAGGTTTTTTTCTAAATTTGGATCCATGCAGTTATTGTAGGGATGTAAAAAAACCAACAAAACCACAGACACTCCATAATTATTTATTGTAATGCAATTTCAGTATTCAGAGCTGTAATTTCATAAAGCAATTTGCACAACTGAAAAAAATATTTGAAATATTGTGAGAATCATCTGAATGCTGTCTAAACCACAATTTTTTCCATCTATTTGGGTTGTACAGTACAAGATAATGAAAGTGATGGAAGAAGGTGAAAGAATTGGAATTCACAAATATTCTTTATATTGATTTTATTAAATTTGTGCATCTCTGGATTCAGTGTATGTGAACAGTCATTTTTACTCTACAGTACCTCACAAAGTAGCTGGTCTGGCTTTTTTTGCATAGTTTTTTATTTTTGGCTATACTTTCTTTTGAATTCAGGTTTGTAAAGGAAATATTAGATTGATACCAAATTAATTATTTTAAGTAATATACTTGGATAAAAATAAAATTTTGGATTGCTACAATAACATGTTCCTGAATTATTTTGTAAGCTAATTTACTACTCATATATAATAACTTACTAAATATAAGATACAGTAATAATTTACTAAAAGTGAAATACACTAACTGGGAAATTTTAAATGCCTACCTGTGGCAACCCATGTTGAAATCTGCCTGTGTGTGCTGCTACCATTTAAAAATATGTGTGGAATGTTTACAGAATTATTTGTCACACAATTTTTTTTGCGTGTCAGCGTTATCATGAGTGATAACGGATGAAAAGATGCACTCATAAAAGAAATGGTATTGTATACAGAACTATGTATTTTTAAAGTATATATTTGTGTAATAATTGCTGTGTTTCTCTAGTTACCTATTTTCTTCAGGTAGCCACATATCTATCAAGTTTCTAGTCCTGTCTCAACATGGGTGCTATATTGGTGGCTGTCTGTGGGGCTTTTATCAAAGGCAGTGATCTGCTTATGTTCCCTCATTGAAAAATGAGATTTGAAGTATGTAATTTAAGTGTATGCTTTTTAAGTGCATGTATAAAGTATTTTGTATGCTTATCCTAATTTTGACATCAACGTGGTAGTGTAGTTGTATAAATGCATAACACAGAAAGAAATGTTACTTTAGAAGTAGATATGCAATTAATTCATCATAGATGCAAATTAAAGTCACATTAATTTTTTTTTGGTGTCTTACTGACACAGTAGCAGTTTCTAAATCAAGTGCCTGTATTTCAGTTGCTTTGTTGACATTACAGGTGCCTACAGAGTATTGATAATGCTAAATAAACAGAAATATAATGATGAAGGATTTGTGATTGAGGATGGCTTTTCAAGTCATGGACTCTCTCAGTGAGAAGAAACAAATATGGTTTGGTAGTGTCCCATAATAGAAGGATGCTACACAGACTTCCACAACAATTAGGTGTCCTGAACAAAGCACTCAGGTGCTGGTCTGAACGGTGTGTTCTTGCAACATCTGGATTGCATAAGACTCCCCAAACCACAGTTCTGCTGAATTCTTGCAACCCAGCTGACTCATGCTCTTTTGTGATCTCCCTGGCAAGTGTGTGGTCATTGCTAGAGAGTGTCTTAAACTATGTACAAATCATCTCCTAAGTAATCTTAACTTCAGAAACTATTCTATGTGACTGTTTCTACATCTAGAGTAACAGGTTACTGTCTATTTGCAAGTGTCTTATCTGTGTGTATTTTGGTTAATTCTGCTGCAGAAACTGCCTGAGCCATCTCTCTGAAATGGCCAGAGACTCCATTCACAATCATAATCAGCACACTGAAACAGATGAGTTTATCAAGACACAGCAGGATCTGCCTGGGGGAATCATTGGAACCATCCAAAATTCCCACATGGCAAACTCCTTTGGCAATTAGTCAGAATACATATTTGCAGATAGAGTTGTAAATAAGTCCTTTTATTCCATCCCCGTAGAGAACTCCCTGGAGAGTTCCTGCACCACCCAGGGAATTAAGGACTGACGTGTGCTGGATGTGCACACTGGCACAGCCCTGTTACCAAGCTGCACTACAATTAAAATAGGCATGGGCCTGGAGAGAAGAGGCATCAAGATGTGCTGGTTGATTTCTCAAGGATCTCCTCATGCAAGCTCCATCCTGATGTGTAAACAGTCAAGCAAAACTCCTGGGAGGCCAATATGGATTAACAAAGAAGTCATAGCAGAAATCTGACATTAAAGGGAAGCATAAGGGAAGTCAAAACAGCGACAGGTGATTCTGGAGGAAAAGGGACACACAGGCTTTGCAAAGCCAAAGCTCTCTTGGAGTTTAATCTGGCAAGAGATGTTAAGAACAAGAGCCAAGAAGTGCTTCTGCAGGTGTGTCAGCCACAAAAGGGAGATTACTGAAAATGTCAGCCCACTTCTGAATGGCACAGGGGATTTGGTGACAGGGAGCATGGAGCATGCTGAGATGTTAAATATCTTCTCCATCCTGTCTTTTTTGCTGACCTTCAGGAGTCAGGTGCATGGGACCTGTCTGGATAACAGAAGACTGATCCTCAACAGAAGAAGATTGAGGGACACAAGCTGGACATGCAGAAGTTTGTGGGAGTTGATGGGGTGCACCCATGGGTGTTCAGGGAGCTGACCAATGTCTTTGTGAAGGCCACTCTTGATTATCCTTGAAAGACTGTGGTATTTGGGAGAAAAAAAAAAGTCATTCCTGCCTGCATGAAGGGCAGTGAGAAGAATACAGGGAACTAGCCTGGTCAACAACAGAGGAAATCACTTCCACACATATGAAGGAAAAGAAGGTAGTTTGGAATAGTCAGTGTAGATTTAGAAAGGAGAGTCATGCTTCACCAATCTGATAGTCTTCTGCAGGGGAGAGGTGTGGATGTTGTATATATTCTATACTGCAGTGAGCTTTGCAGTACAGTCTCCTGTAACATTGCCATGGAAGAAGTATGGGTGATATGTGGATGAAGATAAGTGAACAGGCTGAGCTGTCAGCCTCAAAGGTTTTGTGAACTGCAGCCCATGGTTCAGCTGGAGGCCAGTAATTATTAGAGCTCCCCAGGGGCTGATAACTGGTTCCAGAGCTGCTTAAGGCCCTTGACAGGCTGGAGAGATGTACCAACAGGAATCTCATGCAGGACTTTGCATTTCTCTTGGTTGAACATCATCAGCACTGGGAGGCTGATGAAACCCAATTCTGACAGGGGGCCAACTGGCTGGAAAGCAGCTTTGCAGAAAAGGACCTGGAAATCTTGGTGGGAAAGTTGGAAGAGGAGCCAGCAAGTGTGCCATTGCAGCAAAGGAGGTCAGCAGCCTCTTAGGCTGCCCTAGGAAGTTTGCTGCTCAGATGCCTCCCTTTTGAGAACAGTTCAATACATAGTATTTCAAAAAAACATTTAAATGTCTATATAAGGTGGGTTTTTTCTTAATATAGCTGAAAAATGAACATGATGGTCTGTATGCTGTTTTACTTCCATTAGATGCCTTTTTTTTCCTTTTTTTTTTAATGCATAGCTATAAGTAGCTTTTCCAAGAGCTTAAAAATCTGACTGCTTTCAGGGAAATTGAGCTTCTTGATTCAGTTATACTTCCCATTCCTCTTCTTCCCTCAAATATTATTCCCAGAAATTAATGTGTAAGAATTAATAAATTTAAAAGAAGAACAGTGTTTGTTGTAAGTTGCAAAAACAGATTAACTTTACTGCATTTCTTCCAAATCTGCTGTATTAGATAAGTTATGTGTCAGTAGCAAAAACCCTTGTCACTTTTTGTATGATTATAGTGAAATACCAAGAAAAGGCTAAGCTAAACCACAGCTTCCACAGCTTGAAGGTCAAAGCCTGTTTCCATGGACTTTACAGTGTGTGGTACAGATTCTGTCTTCCTACAATCACTGAAAATGAAAGCATTGTTGGGCATGTGCAAGCTGCAGTTCTCAGAGTGCCTGTTTGGTATGAATAACCTCAGCCTTGTTCTGGTTTTCTTAAGTACCATCCTTCCCCCACACCCCCTGAATGTTAAAGAAAACCCACTAATCCATACCCCTGGAACAGTGCATGTGGAGACATGCACCATTAGCTGTATTTCTGAAAAAGGATAATGTGTAAGTTGTATCATCCAGAAGCTTTTTTTCATAGTGCAATTAAAGAGAGAATTTCTTCTCAGTAGTGTTTCTCAAAGCCAAACCTGAGAATCCAACCTTTTTTCTTGGCAGATTTTTCTTTACTGTTCAGGTGCTTTCACAGATGCTTGTTAGAGGCTCTGAGTATGTAACTATAGCAGTAAAAATACAGGGAAAGTTAAAAAATTATGCTTCTGAAAGAAGAAAAAGATTTTATGGGAAATCATACTGTATGAAATGGCCCTCTGCATGGAGGTTCAGGGAATGACATTCACAACTTCTGTGCCTGTCTTGACACATGGAAGAAGATTTTATAAAATCTAGACTTGAAGAGATGGCTGAGGGTTTCTTTGTCTTCCACAAAGCAAAAAAGCAGTTCTTCAACAACCATTTCACTCTCTAGTTGAGTTCTGAGGTGAATTCAGATGAGGTATAGATGTTTCAAGATCTGAAACAAGACTTCTATACAATTCTAGGATATATGAAACAAATTGGGGAAGTTTCTCTTTCTTGGAAAGGCTCTTTGAGGCCCATTTAAATGGCATGCAATAACTACTCACCCTGCAGTATTACACAGGAGTGAAAAAGTTCCTGCAAGATCCCAGGTACACACAGGACCTGCTTTAGGCTTTCTGGGCAGTCTCTGAGGTGGAGGCCAAGCCCAGCCAAGAGTTCATAAAGCACTATCATGGTAATGAGGCACAGCATAGATTTAGGTTTTTTTTTTTTTAATTGGACAGTATTTCCCATTTCAGAAATAACTTGCTATTTGGTGAAGCAGTAGCCTCAGCTGAATAAAATTTTAGTGGAAAGATTGGCAGGTAAAGACATGGTCTGTTAACTGTGCTGCTAACACAGCATCCATAGGGAACTGAGGCAACACCTCAACATGGGTTATTAAGGTTGTTAGGTTTGGAAGCTGGTGGAGATACTGGCAAGACATGGATATTGGCACAGGATAGCATCTGTGGTGAAACTGGGGTTAGTGGAACTTACCTGCAAATGGGAGAAAACTGCTCTGCAAAGGAAGGTGGTTGCTCCTCTCCATAGAGTAGAGGACTCTCTCATAATGAAGGGATGTTGAAAAATGTGTTTCCAAGTGATTTTCTTCAACATTTTCGGGAGCTCACTGAAGAAGTGAATAATTCTGTTTTCAGAGGAGGATGTAGGTAATGTCTGATAAACCTTAATCAGTGAATAAGGGGAGCAAAGTATAAAAGCTTTTTGTTAAATGAGTAACATTCATCCCTTCTATAAAGATCCTAAGAGGCATAGCAGCACTTAATTAAAATTTTTGCTATAATCCACATAAGAACAGCAACCAAATTAATATGTCAAAGGCAACCCTAATCCAAAATTTTGTAATTTCAAAATGCTGAATTTTGTAGCCTTAATAGTCTTTAAGAGTTTTATTTTTGTAAAATATGTATATCAAAAGTCTGAAAGTACAGTCATGAAACAGTGTAATTCTGATTTTTGCTTTTTCCTAGTGGATAGCTGTTGAAAGTCTAAATGGATAAGTTTTTTTAATGGTTTTGTTTTCCGGGATTTTTGTTTGTTTTGGTTTTGGTCATGGGGTTTTCTCTGGCGTATGTGAGTGTTTTCTGTTGTTGCTGTCAGGTAGGTTTTCTGTTTGTTTGTTTTGTTTGTATTCTGTTCCTCAGGAGATGTAAATGAAGGGAGGAAGTCTGTCTAGAGGTATATATAACTTCCATGAAGCACTATTGTAGTTTTCCTTATCTAAGTTATAAATGGTAAACCAGCTTTAGGCACAAAATGGGAACTCAGTTTTAACTGTCTATACATTTTGTTCTTGCATTAGACTTTTGCTTAAACACTTTTATCATGAATATTGCTAAATCCTTCAAGCTCTTCTGAAAACATTTTGTCTCTCTGACAGCATATTCTAAGGAACTCAGGGAGTTGGGTTTGATTTTAAGATCATTTTTGCAATTAAATATTTTGACAAATTACTACCAGCTTTATTCTGCTGGCAATATTTTGACAGATGGTAGAAAATGTTTCAATTTTAGAAAAGTATTTTAAGGTAATAAAAGAATTGGAGAGACTTAGAGGTACCATCTTTGAAAATACTGCATTCAGACTTCCCTAATACTGGAATGAACTGGAACTAAGATTCAATATGCTCATTGTTTTGTAGATGTAGATGATTTACATCTACAATGTACATCTACAATGTACATCTACATCTACATGTAGAATAATTTAAAAAGAGAGAATGAAAGCAATTTTAAAAACTTAGATCTGTGTGAACAACCTAGAAAAATCTGAAAGGTTGATCTTGGAGATTCCTCTGAGTGAAAAAACATGATTTTTTTTCCGGACTGATACCTAGAAATGTGTACAATATTCAATACATAATACAATATAGCCTCTGTGACAAGTGTAGGGAAAGAATGCCCTATGGAATGCATAAACTTCTATTTGCCTTAGCATTGCTAGAAGCAGAGCCCACTGTGTTTGTGACATTTTGTTAGTAGTTTGAGCATTAGACATCTTTTCCCAGGTGGTAGCTATATTAAACAATGGAATGAAAATTAGGTCAAAAGAGGCAAGAAGCTGATGATTATTTGTGGAACTGCTGTTGTTGACAGAATGGGCTTCCTGCTTGTGAAAGGTAGATGGTATAAGGCTCTGATAAATAAATGCCTCTATCCAAAGATCACATTGTTGTCTCATTAGTGCTTCACAGCTTCCTTTGCAAGGTACTAAAATAAGCCTTTAAAATGGCTAGTTTCACCTGGCAGCTGCTGAAAAGAAAGAAATCTCTCCTAAGCAGTATTGCTACAGAAGTTAATGAACTGAAGTGTCTTTTTTTTCCCCCGAAGAATCAATATTTCTTGATTTAATTTTAATTTGGATCAGAATCCTAATTGTTGTATTTTCATATGGTTACTAGGATTACAATTTCACTGTCTTGATGAACAATGTAGTAGATGAAGTGGGTTAACCAGCCTTTCATGGGACATTTTTTTCCTTGGGTTAGGAGTGCAAAGCAAAGTGTGGTATTACTGTAAAAGACTTCTGAGACATTCAGGTTCTCACCTTACCACTTCCTCAAATATCAACATGCTCAGTAGTTTTCAGCAATGAAGATATCCTTGTAGCATCTGGTTGGTAAGCTGTATTCTTCTTTCCTGAGCTAAAAATCTGTTTTACACACACAGGGAAAAAAAAATGGCACTATTATTAAGCAGATTGCTTTTCTCTTAGTACAATAGAAAAACAGTTCCCTCATTTCCCTCTTTGATCACTTTCTGTATCTTTAGACAGAATTAGGTATTTTCTTAATTTAACAAGTGGTAGAGACCTGCAGTAAAAAGTTGCAAGGAACCAGCCAAGCCTAAAATAGGTCTGCCACCAGCTCCTTCATCTGTAACAGAGCTGTTTCCCAGTACTCTTCTTCCAATGCTTTTTTGTAGTATTTTGTTTCAGAGCCATGCGTGGGTGTCTGAAGTAGAGTCATTCAGTACTGCCCTGGTTTAGATGAGAGTATTTAGCTGCTTCATAATAGGCAAACTCTGGTTCCTGTAATACTTAGGAAATGAAGGCAGCATTTATGCTTTTGTAACATGGTTTCTTCTGAAGCTGTGACTTTGCTGAGTGGCTGTTTGCTTCCAGGCAGCTTTCCAAGAACTCTTCTGGCTTTTGCTGGTGTATGAACATGCCACGTAGTTTCAGTAACCCATACCTGATGCAGTATTCACAAATGTTCTCTTAAATCCATGGATTACAGGAAGAACAGGGTTAGCTAAGTCCCAGGAAAAGGGATCTGATTGGGAAAGCATAGAAAATGAGGAATTTTTGAAGGGCAGATTGAAAGTTGGGAAGATGGAGCTGGGCTTTGGCACGGCAGAGGGTCAGCCTCTGTGTGCATGGGGGGAATGAGGGAGCGAACAACAAGAACACATGACCCACTGTAACTTACTTCTCTGTATAATCTAAAGAATAAGAAAACCAGTATTTTTTTCCTGATCATTTGGGTTTTGTTTGTCCTGAGTGAGTAGTACCCTGCCCTGGTGCCATCCCTTGGCTGTGGTGATGTTGTTCTGCTCTAGGATGTGGTTCAGCCTGACTAAAGGTGTTGGATCCTTTCCTAGTCCTCTTGAGTCTCCCCTATTTGATCTGACAGTAATTCTCTTCAGCTGGCTGTCCTTCTGCTCTAAGGTGTGCTGTTCTTACACCCTTTTTGGGTATGGAGAAGGAGAGTCTCCAGTCTAGCTCTGCTCCCTCAGTGCTGCTGTACATTGAAAGCACTGGAGCCATTCCAGCATGCTGTTGTGTGTGGGATCAAGGTGTGCTAACTGGCAAAAAAAAACCCAAACCAAAGCCAGATTTTTTGTGTTTTATTTTTATGGTCATGGACTTGGATGGGGAAAGCAGAGAAAAGAGATAATTTATAGTTTTGAAAGTGTTGAGGCTTCTTTCTGCCTACTTGAGCTGATCTTTGCTTACTACACAAAAGAATTGCACGCTGCTGCTGCTGAAGTAGCAATGGCATAGAGTAAATGCCCTTATCTGTGGGTTCTAACTTGGAAATAGAAATCCTGTTTCTAGAAAAATCAGGCTGAAAATGGCGTTTAGATGCAGAACCTTCTGGATAAATACCAAAAATAATAATTGAATAACAGAAAATCGGAGGAAACTGGCACAAAAATACTGGCCCGTATTGTATGCATGACTGGGGAAGACATGTTTTAAGTGATGAATGAAAGTGTTTCGAGTCTTCCACACACATTGTGGAAATCAAATAATTTAAGTTTGTTAAACTTTTATTATTTTAAAACTAAGAACACAAGAAAGCTAATTTACCTGCAAACCCCCTTGAACTATAATTAAAAAAAACCCTGCAACAATCACCAGAGTTTTTAAACTGGAAATTTGTTAGTACAACAACAAAATGCTGAATGTATTTTTTGGAGTTCTGAAGCTCCTTTTATGTAGCTTTTATCAAAAAGTAGGATATATATGTAAACACTGCAATTTCCAAGGGTATTAGCCTAGTTTTTAAAGAAGAATTTAACATTTCCAGCTGGTAAGATTAGTGTGTGTGTGTCTTTACACCTTCTCAGGGGCTATGATTTGTCTTCAAGTTTTGGTTTGAAAAGAGCATTTAGCTTCTGACTTCATATAGTGTCTTTAAGAATTGCAACACACCTACTTGGTTTTAATTACCAAAGTGATCAAAGCAATCATTAAACAAAGAGATGCTTTTTTTCCAACAGTAAGATTAAAAAAATCCCAAACAAACTAAAGTTAGACAAAGCATCTGAAGAGCTGGGACAGTAATAGTTCTTCAGCCACTATTCTGCTTAATTGTAGCCTACTATAACTAAACAAATGTGCAGGTGGTGGTGTTTGTCTGTATTTCAGCTGCACCTAAAGGTTTCAGAATGTTGTGCCTGGTGTTAGGTGAGCACAGAAATGAAGTTTCCAAACGGTGAGCTCTTTAAGCACTTCTGACTACACAGATCTGTGATGGTTGGCTGGAATTGCCATGTTGTCAATGTCTCTATTTACTAGACATTGCTTTAGTGTAGAAAAAGGGTTCTGTAAGTGGCATAAATGTACTTCTGCTCTTCAATAAAAGTATTTGATGTATTTATTGTGTTTATATGCCATATAATTAATTGGTATGTCTGCTGCTTTCCTGTTTGTGCTAGATACATGACCAAATACTCAAGTGAAAACAATTAATACTTTCCTTCATATATATATATATACACACACTTTCACTTAGGTTGCAAAAAGTATCTGGAAGAAGCTGAAGGTTTCTCTTACCACTCCACACTAGGAATTTGAAGTATGCAAACTGGAACTGTGCTAGGAGCAGCAGATCTCAGCAGTGCTGGCAGATTTCTTCAACAGAGAACATGAGAAGGAAGAGTCCTGTTCTCTTTGGAATGCTTTCTCTAGGCTGCTCTAAGAAATCACAGAACCAAACAGAAATCCCAATGCTTTGTATCTCCATCCCTTACTGCCTTCAAGCCAGAGCAAGGCTGCTGTATTTGTTGCTGTCTAAAAACAAATCTATTCTCTTTTGGTCTTCCATTTGAAACTGGAATGTCTGGTGATTATGATGGTATAACAAACGCGTATAAAACCGATTTGCACTGGAACTTGCATAGCAAAGAGAGTAAAAGTATATTATTTGGGGAGTCAGCAGTAGATGTACTGTGCAATACTCAAATATGTCTAAGTTCAGGGTTACTGAAACCATTTTTTGTAGAAGTATTATCTGTGTTTCATAAATCAGCCACTTCTAGTGAATTTTCCCATATACAAACATTTTCATTTTTATACTAGTTTGTCCAGCACGAGCTTGTCAGAGGACAAGCCATTTTGGTTTGAGGAAACTCCTCTGCATATCAGATTGTGAATATTTGGGAGTTATGAGGATGACAGCAATTTTTACCTTTCCAGCTCCAAGCCTTATATTGACTGTCTCTGTGTTACAGAGAGAGACAAAGCAACTTGGAAAATTTGGGACTAATGACTTTTTCTCCTTAAAATTTCTCTGACTCTGTTGGTTTTTTATATCAGCCTTTACATCCCAAATATTTGCAAAATAAGAATGAGGCTATTATAAAATTTCAGCATTGTCTTGCTTTTTTTTTTTTTTTTTTTTTTGTTTTGGCTGGTAGTGTTCCGATTCTGCAAGGAATGTTGAAACAAAAAGATGTCTCTGAAAAAATTTAGATGGTTGATGTTAGAGATAATATTGCAAGTGGTTGCGGACATGTATATAGACCAGACACAAAAAATGTCTCCTACTTTTAACAGAGGTATTGCTATAGAAATTGTATTAGTTTCTCCATTTCTTTGGTGCACTGCTTCTATCATTAGAGCCTTTATTTCTATGCAGCATGTGGATTTTAGCACTATTCTGGAAGCAGTCAGCTTGTGTAACAAAAGACAGATTGGTGTGTGGTCTGAAGGATGAGTTTGTCTCTGAGTAAATTCTGTTTGCCCTGAAGGGAGACTTTATCAAGTTCTAACCCTGATTTCAAGAGTTTCAGTCTCTATAGCTAATGTGTTCTTGAACTTGTTCTGTTTTTTGTTTTGAAATTCACCTACTGTGTTAAGTCACGAGATAATAGTTGAAAAATCTGTTTTCTGTGTCATATCTAGCTAGACAGAGTTTTGTCAGCTTTTGATGAAAATTGTGAAGTGCCTTGAGACTTGTAATGTGACAGACTCCATTTGTGTTGTACTATATTAAAAACTGTTGTTTTTTACAAAAAAATAAATCACATTTTAGTTACAGATCTGCTTGAATGCTTTTTTAGCAGAAAGCAGACTAGAATTTTCTTTAACTTATTTTCTGGATTTAGAAATCATAATTCATAAGCATTCAGTGCTGTCAAAATATGTGCATATTCCAGAAAGAATGAGCTCTCCCAAATGTGCCTTTGCCTCTAATGGGTGCCACAGATGTATGTTGTAGTCAGGTAAGTCTGCATGTGAATTTTGGGGGGAAGATAGGAGGTGATTTTGAGATCACTGAGGGGGTAACCTGTTAGAATAGAAGAACAAACGCAGTTTAGGAAATAAGACTAGGAAATTATCTGTGTCTCTTTTTTTTTCTGTGGTGTTTCTGTTGTTTAGTAAGATGTTTAGTTTTGGAGTAGATTATACCTGATTCCTTGCAGTGTTTTCAGTATTTATCAAAGGGTACAATTTAACATAAATGTGCTGTACTGTGTATGTATATTTCATTTGCATGAAGGTACATCAAGTTTCTGTATTCATTTCTGCATTATGGAGAAACAGTTTTTTGTAGCTTAAAATCCTTCACTAACCTCAGAAAACTAAAAAAAAAACCCAAAACCCTGAAACCCTAAACCAGACTGACAGCTGTCAACTTTTACTTTCAACTTTCTCAAAGAGATTATTCAATTTTTTTCCCTGAAAACCAGCCCTCTAACTGCTATAATTTTCTTTCTGTTCAAAATATCTTGTCAAAATTACTCATCTTCAGACTGCTGGAGCTTTAGACTGGAAACCCATACAATATTTTTGCATTATCATTCTGTCAAACATTGTGGGACAAAGATTCTGTACACTGACATGAAATCCAGACCAAAAAGAGAGTTTCTGTAATTTGATAATTTCTTAATAGTAGGATTCTTTTACTTAAATAATTTTAAATTTCTTTTTGAAATGAGGGTTAAGGACTATCTAAAAAAAGAATAATTGAATGTTATTGGAAAAAAAAAAAGATTAATGGATCACTAAAAAAAATTCTGGAATGTTTTAAAACTTTTAAAACAAAAAAAAGCAAATTCATTAGTTAAATGAAACATTTGCAAGCTTTGTTTAAAGATAATTCTAAAAGGAAGAATATAGAAAAAAGTGAATATCATAATCTGAATATTTGAAATAATAAAAGGAGAGAAAAGTAAACTATAACATTTTGTTATGTCATATTAATAACACTTGGATTATATGATTTGTCTTCATGTATTTTAAAATTAGAGTGTACCAGATTGCTTCCAACAATCCACCCAGAATTAAGACTTTCTTCCTGAGGCCATAGGGAACCATGAACTGAATATTAGTGTAGCCTTAGTATTGAACTAATTTCTTCTGCTTGCTTAGACCCCTGCTTCTGATATCAAATTCTAATACTCTACATAAAACAAACATAGGAGTGCTGCAATTGCTTGATTTTGTAATTTTATCTGGCTGGTGGGGCAGGTCTGTCAAGCCAGATGAAAACAACTGGGTTTTGTGCAGCTGCCTTTGAAGCCTCGGCTGCTGAGAATGGCAAAACCATTTTCCACTCACTGAGATAAACCAGCGTCATAGGAGGAGGAGGAAAAGTAGTTCATCAGTACAAGATTGTTTATTTGTGGATTAAAATTGTGCTGTGATGTACTGCCATACTTAAAAAAGGTTATGCCTTGCTTGAATTTCAGTTTTTAGCTTTAAATGGTTTTCAGATCAATTGCTGAAACTTCAATTGAGTTCATCTTTCAAAGCAGTTTGTATCACAGCTCTCAGAAATATATTTTACTATCCAAACCTTTCAATTTCATCTGTTTAGGTCTGTTTTCAGGAATTTCTTTAATACACGCAATTTCTACCTGAGTAGAGAAAGGTATTAATGTGTCTGTGAAAACACATCAGTCCTATATTTTTTAAAACACTCAGGAGAACTTTTCTATCCTAATTATTGCAATGCTAGTGGCTAAGGAGTATATTTGGAAATCTGTAAATCTGCAGTCCAGCTTACCGTGCTTTGGTGTGAGGTAAAACTAACTAGAAACTGATGTTTGTGGCATTAAATACTTGAACATTTTCCCCTGGGTATTTCACTTTAATCTTTCTGTCCTGAGGCTTTCCTGTGTTCTCTTAGCTTTCCAGAAAATACATGACTGAAATCAGTATGAGCTTTTCACTTGCCTTCTTGGCTTAAGCACAAATAGCAGTAGGTAAGTAGGTGGGTTGGCATGTAAACATTTATTTTGAGGATGCTTTGCAGTCCATGTGAGCTAGGAATAATTTGCACTTGAATGCTTTTTTTTTTTTTTAATCCCATGGTTTCATTTGGTAGTTTTAAATAACGTGTGTGTGAGAAAGTGATCACACAAAGTTTAGTCTGAATATCTCTGGTTAGATTAACTGAAGAGACACATGGTTGTTTTGTATGAACCTACTACACAGTCTTGTTCTTATTGCACAGAGAGAAGTCTCTTGAGAGCCAGGTAGGTGTTATTCAATATTGATTCCTTTGGGGTTTTTCAGTCTGTTTCCAGCAAAGGTAGTGTTTTTTGGTGTGAAGAATCAAAATTCCCTGTTGTCCTACAGGCCTTAAAACAGAGAATCTCTATCAATATGGAAATCCTACCAAGAATTTCTCTTGTACAAAGAAAAGGAAAAGTAAATCCTTTGTGAGAAAAAAAATTGTTGACAAAAATGGAATGCACCAAAGCTTGGAAACAAATGTTACAAAACTATATGCATGCACCAGGAAATACAAAGAAAAATAGTTGTACAATAATAATTTAAACGTTTGGTTTCAACCATGAAGAAAATCTATTTAATAATGAAAGCCTTTTCTTAACATATTATGCTGCAAAACTATATTTAAGCACTCTTCAAAGTATCAGATATATTCCATTAACTGGGATGCAGTAGTGGTGAGTCTCATTTTTTATACCACTTCCTTAGTTATGTTTGATGTGTTAACTGTTGCTGCTAATAACTTTGCAATATATTTTTCATACCTTCGAGTATAAGGTTCATTTAAAACATCTTTACAGAGGTGTAGCTGGTGAGAAGGCTGTTTGCAAAGGATGTAAGAATTGTATGTAAAATCTCAGACAAAGTTGCTTGCCAAATTTAAAGTGTTAGACTGTCTTGAAGCTGAGTCAACTCAGGCTTGACATCACACTGACATAGTTCAGAAGCAGAGCAAGAAGGAGGCTTTGTCATATTATGCCATGTGAATGTAGCCTGGGATTGTAATGGAAACAGTTGTAGCTCTGTAAAATTTAAATTATGCATTCTAAATGTGCATATTGCAATCACATCTGAATTATTTACCTTTCTTTCAGTTTTCCCACTTTCCTCCCTTTATGTGCAACAGAACTAGTAATTAAAATACTCTTAATATCCATTGCTTTTAGGTACAGAGCTAGAGCGAGGCCTATGAAAACCATAAGCAAAATTTAACTTTGCACCCCCAAGGCCACCAGAGAATAAGCATTTTTTTGCCTTTCTCAGTGACAGAAAGTGTCAGGACCCTTGGGCTCGTTGCCTGTGCTAGGGTCTGGCTGCCCGAGCTCAGTGCCTGTTTTGACAATGCAATTTCACCAGTTTGGTGAAATGACAGTGAGTCTGGAAGCCTTGCTTTGATGTGGCAGGAAAGTGAGGTTGTTTGGATGGTTGTTTGGTTGGTTTTGAAGGAGTCTTTCAGGGCATCATTCCTCTTCATTCCTTTCAGTGGCTGCCCTGGCCTGGCATCAGTGTGCACCAGCTTCTCAGAGTGTAGAATGCCTTTGGGATCTGATCAAGGATTAAGGGACTCAAACTGCTTAAACTAGAACAATAAAAAGGTTTTGGCATTTTAATCAGTGGGAGTTAGTGTCCCTGTATATCGAGTCTTGGCTGTCCTGGGACTGAACAACCTTGAAGATTGTGAGGCATGAAGATAATTCAAAAGGAGTAGCTTATAATAACAGATGAAAAGTCTGTAGGTTCTCACTCAGGAATGCTGTTGGGTGAGTGGGTCAGGACATATTCTTATGACACTGATAATGTTTTAGATTTTATAATGTCATTAGTATGTGATCACTGGCTAGGAGTCATGAAATCAGCAAATTTTTTTTGAATGGACAAATCCCTATAAAATAGCTCAAATGCTTAAAAAAAATCTTGATATTTTTTCCAGTATATTCAATCACAGAAAACCAATCTTTCTGAACAAAATTAATTGTCAATGTCAGTTTTTAATTTTTAAGCATCCCAAACCCAAGGGCAGAATTCTACATGCATTACTTCCCTAAAAATAAACAGAACAACCAACAGATTCTTAAGCTCCAAGAAATGCTCTAAAAATGTCTATCTTCTATTTGTGCTTTGCATTCCTATAGGTTAATATAGCCAAACTGATTTTCCTCCTGATGTTCTGTTAACTGAATTTCCTCTGAGGCACTGTGTTTTGCTGTATTTTATCTCAGAGTAGGTTTTTATATGCAAACTATAACTCTCAGAAGCACACTCCACTGACACCACTTTAAGTACAGTTGCACTGTCAGTAATATATCTGCACGGGAAGAATCCACTAAACAATAAAATTATGTAAATCAGACTATAGGAAGATTATTCATAAGCAAATGGTTAGATATAAGCTTAGCATCTCCTCTGTGGTTCATGGATTTTGTTAAAATATGACAAACAATCCTGGCAGAAATCACAAGAGAAATTAAGATCAAAGCCTAAACATAAACTAAAAGAAATGAAGTATTTTCCACTGATCAATTAACAATGTGCTTTGCTGCCAGCCTGCAGTCATAAACTGAAGAGGAAATCACATTAGGCTGCTTTTGTAATCAGGAATAGAAATGGCACTTATGTATAAAAAGAGAAAAACTCATTACGTTTATCTCTGTATTGTTTTTTAATTGTTTTTTCCCCCATCATTGTTATTTCTCATCATTTATATTCATATTAGATACCTAATTTTAGATGAGCGACCAAGTGTGTAATAAATGCATGAATTCCATTTGGTTTAAATATCCCCATCTAATTACCCTGTGTTTTTGTTATCAATCTCAGATGTTAACAGTCTAATGGCAAAAGGGGTTTTAGTAATTAAATTGTTAGTAGAATTATTGTAGAGCACGTTGACATATCAAACACACTGAATCATAACTATAAATAGTTCGTAAAGGCTCTCAGTGGGAGCCAGGTTAAAAAGCAAAATAATAGTGATCTAATATTATATTTCATGTCCTCTCCCTGTATTTGAAACTGCCTTATTCTTGTCTCCAGCACTGTTTACCATTTTATGGGGTATTGAGCTTTTCCTATTCTGAATTTCTTTAGCATCTCTTAGATGCTGAAGCATAGGAAGGTCCTGCTGGAAATTGCATAGTAGAGCACAGAAGACACTTTTCCATTTGCTCCTGTAAATGAACGCTGCAATAGTGATAAATGCAAGTATTAAGTGACACCTGCTTTCTCAATATTGCTTTTTTCCTCTCTCAGAAGATATTTTATTGAAAGAAAGATGTGGGAAGCTATGCTGTTGAAAGGACAGCCACGGTGTCCTTTCATGTAGGACAGTAATGTCAGTATGTGTTTTTGAATGAGATGTGTGGAGTTACACCCAGTTATAAATGGTTGTATTGATTTCCATAGCAGCAGGGGACAAGTATGTTCCTTCTCATCCACAGAATGAATATAGTGAGTTGAGTTGTGTCTTAGTTATTCAAGTAGGAGGTGTAAGGAAGGAAAAAATAAATGTCTTCAGGCCAAATGTAATTAGGAAGGTTTTTTTCCCCCTATGCTAGGCTCTAGCAGGCAGCTCTTCTGCTTTCCCTGCAGTTAAAAACAGAGAAGAGAAAGAGAGACAAAGGGTAAACTTTAGTGCTCATGGTTCAAAGAGTGATATAAAGTCACTTCTCCAGCTGCTGCCTGCCCTTTGCTGTGTAAAAGTTCTGCAGGTGAAACTGGATGTCATCATGAAGTGCATTCTTGCTGCTGGCATTTCAGTCCCTGTGCCTTCCCCATCCTGCCACTGCCTCCCCCTGTGCCTCTTCTTGGCACACCTTTTTCTCCCAGGGCTGTTTCATTCTCACATCCCTTACCCTGACCTTGCTCAGTGCACTGTCAGTGGCACTGCAGGGTAGCCCAAGGCAGAAAGCTCAGCTTAGCTTCTGGTCTGGTTAGGAGAGGTCAGCGCCGGGGCTGGGTTTTGCGGGATGAGAACTAGGAGTGTAAATCCTGTGAGTCCCGGGAATGTGGTCGTGGTTCAGCAAAACAGATAAGCTGAAGGACTTTGCCAAAAGAGGGGAGGAGAGGAAAGGCCAGGATCTGAAGATCTTTGGCTGAATGGCAAGTCAGGATAGATTAATGGTTAGGTTTTTGGGATAGGAAGGAATTTTCCTCTGAGTCATATTGGCAGAAATGAATGTGGTTCTTTTTCCTTCCTTTGCAGCATAGAGTCTTGTTCATTTGCAAGGGTCACCAGGTTTGTTTTACCTAATAGAATTTCTTCAAGGTTACTGCAACTCCTTTTAATGTTTTTTTCCTTTCTCCTTCCCGCTCTGTTTCTTGCTCTCCTTCTATATCTTTATTCCACTAGTTTCTTTTCAGTATACTGCTGCTTTTGAGGCCCATATGCCTATCCTTCGAAAACTCTGGCACTTGTTCTAAATATTTTGAAAAAAATTCTGGAAAAAAAAAAAATTAGATTTTTTTTTTTTTTTTGGCCTACTGAAAGGCTGGCATTTGGGTGCCTAGTTTGGTTGTGCACCTACCTGGAAATAAGCTTCCATTAAATGAGTCTTTTTAGTTGTATAGAACTGAATCAAGCTACCCAGGTGTCTATCTTGGATTCCTGTTAGCTACTTTTAGGCTGTTTCTTGCTCACTGCACCAATTTTGTGGTTTGTCCCCTGAGGTGACTAATTTTTCCATGACCTGGAATGCTCTGTAATGGGAGAAGAGGGACTTAACACTGTCTTTTGCATTTGAACCTGTTTACGACACAAATTTAGCTGTTACAACATTAATTTTTTTACTTGAGTTAGTCCTTGAATTTACTTGTGTTTTCTTAAGTGTATGTGTTAAGTGAAATCAGAGAGAGGATGCTACAATACACGTGGGATATCAAAGGCTTTTGATTTTGAAGACTTTATTTCAAAAAGGAATGCAAGGGTTACTTTTTTTGTCCCCTTTTTTGTCCAATTAAAAAAAAAAATCTGGTTGATATAGTAGGAGTTGCTTCTCAGTGTGTATGAAATGTACTATAGCATACACCAAGGCATAAATCTGTCATAAATCCTAAAATCACAACAGCTGTTGATCGTAATACTCACTTCACATTTATTAGGACTTTTATAGTTATATTTCCTAATTGTTCATCATTAATGAAGTTCCCACATCTTGTAGAGGTCACTTCAGTGCCTGTATCAGGAGGTGTTCAAATGGAGTTAGATCATGTTTGTCAGTGGGCTTTGAAATCCAATTAGGCAGTTATAGCTTAAATTCCACAGCCCAAAATAAACGGAGCTCCATCTTTTCTGTGAGCTATTTTCAAACAATGAAACCTGCTGAGTACAGACTAACTACAACGTGCAATGCACAGATTTTGTTCATCAAGAGTAAAAATGGTGCTGAAATATGCTGTTACAGTCTGAGAAATGTTAGGTCCATGGTTTAAAAAACTGACATTTAGCAGTAAAATGTACTGTATATACACAGTGTAGATAGGGCACTCATGTATTTTGTGCAGACTGCCATTTATACTTATATACATATATGCATTTATACATATATACTGCAAGTGAATTTTTTTTTCCCATGAAGAATACACCTGCAAGTATAAAAGAGTGTTTCACTTGCTCCAAGCAGGTATTTTGAGAGATTCATTCAAGAGATTAACTGCTGTAAATGAAACCATCTGTCTTGCAGAAATGTGAAGTAGGCAATTGTCTTGCCTTAACCTGTAAGTACCCAGAAACTTTAGCCTCTGAGGGTACTTCTTAGCATTTTTTCTAAAGCTTACTAGCTTTTAAAGCTTTTTAAAGTGCTAGCATAGACACTGCTGTTCTGGCAAATGAGTCTTTTAGGTTATATTGACATTTGGGTGTATGTGCACTGCACTTGTGAAGGCACTCATGACCCTTTGCTGGCTGTAATCACAGGCAGGCTTCACTTGTCATGAGCCTAAAATTCTTCCAGATTTTTTTCCAGATGACGTTGTGCAAATTTGGATGAGGGACAGTTAGCACAGCAAGCTTTCAAATGTCCTCTTTTTTCATAGTTCTGTAATGTATTTATAAAATTGTTTCTCACTTGTTCCTTTGCTGATGGGTGCTACTGAAAATGACCAAAACCAGCCTGGTACAGTTTTTGTTACTTCTAACCATGCTAGCCTCTCTTCTCTGACAGATCCTGCTAGATTCAGCTGAATGCATTACAAAAGCCTATTTATTTCTAAAAATAATACACAGAGGAACAGATTTGTCTAATACAGAGTTTCAGCATACTGTAAAGCTATGCCAGTTCAAATAATGTTATTATCTGCAAGAAATTAAAGTCGTGGGGTTTATATTTCTTCTTATTTAAGGAATTCTATGGGTTTTAGTTGTATAAAAGTGGCCTAGCCTTTCTCATTCTGCTTAAGTGCTCTGGTCACACAAGTGGACTCTTCCTTTTGGGTGTAATATCTTTTAAGAAGAAATTCCTCACATTTTTACAACCTCACTTGCATATTTTGATCACCTTTCTCTTTCCGATCCTTATTTTCTTTGATTTTTGTTTCCTATGGTACATCAGTCTCTCATTTTGAATGTCAAAGACGTTCTGCCTCTTGATTCCTTTTTAAAGTATGTTGGTTTAGTCTAGAAATTAGCAGTCTATCCCAAACCTCTCACCACTGACCATTAAAGTATTAAATTATATTGGATATAGTCATGTAGATGACTGATTGGGAATTAATGCAAGTCTTCAGTCTTCAGCAAAATTGCCAAATAATAGAGAGAAGCCTACAGATGGTGCTTTAAATTAGTATTGATATGATATTGAAAAAAAATCTGGAGCACTGAGATTAGTTCTGAGACTTCTCATTATCACCTAAAATCTCCAAAATTATAAAAAGATATTTTCTCCCCCCACTCCCTTCCAAGCAACAACCACACAGATAATCTAAAGGTGAGACTTAGTGCCCAGGTGGCCAAGAAGGCAGCTGGCCTCCTGGCCTGGATCAGCCATAGTATGGCCAGCAGAACCAGGGCAGGGATTGTCCCCCTGTACTTAGCACTGGTGAGGCCACACCTCAAATCCTGTGTTCAGTTTTGGGTCTCTCACTACAAGAAAGACTTTGAGGTGCTGGAGCATGTCCTGAGAAGGGCAATGAGGAGCAGCTGAGAGAGCTGAGGGTGTTTAGTCTGGAGAAGAGGAGGCTCAGGGGAGACCTTATTGCTCTCTACAATTCCCTGAAAGGAGGCTGTAGCCAGGTGGGGGCTGGTCTCTTCTCCCAGGTAACAAGACAAGAGGAAACATCCTCCAGTTGCAGTGCAGGGTTTAGACTGGATATTAGCCAGGCACTGGAGTAATCAGGACAGGGAAGGGCTGGAGTCACCATCCCTGGAGATATTCCTAAGATGTGTAGATGTGGTGCTTAGGGCCATAGTTTGATGGTGGACTTGGCAGTGCTGGACTACCTACTGGACTGGATGACCTTAGAGGTCTTTTCCAACCTAAACAATTCTATTATTCTGTGATGTATTCATACTGGTGGGAGGCTTTGATTTTAAATGTTTAGAGGCAGATTTTGGACTAGTCCTTTCTGTGGCATGAGCTGTATGTGTTACTTCAGTTGTTCTGATTGACTAAGTCAAGTATTTGGTGATGGCTTTTTTAAGCCTCTTAAGAGTGAGTGAAATCATGTTTACTAAATAGGATATCTCCTGCTTAGCTTTAAGCCCACTGTAATCAAAGATACAGTTTCTTGCATGGTAAACTAAACAACTGTCTTATTTTCTCCCCTCTGCAAAAATTCACAGACACTTTCCTAAGTAGCTTTTCATGTTCTATTGAAATTTTGATTCCCTCTGAAATGACTACTGTGGAGATAAATTCTTAGCATATCTCACCTCGCTTTGTTTAAAAGAGCTTAATATGGAAAAGAAAAGAAAGAAAGAAGTCCTGAGGTTTTGTGGAAACTCTTTACGGTAACTTCTAAATCCCTTTGCAAAATAAAGTCATAATATGGTAGTAATAAATCAAGAAAATGCTTGTTCTTTGAGACTGTATGTTTCAGCATATTTACATTTGAAAAAATCTTGTCTGTGTTAACCAGTTGCTGAAAAGAAAATTGTTGCCCCAGCTTTTTTGTTTCAGCTCACCAAAATCTATGTTTGCCAATGCCAAGGTATTTTTTGTTCGTTTATTTAGTAGTTTAATCTCTTTGACTTTTAGGACAGAGTTCCCGTCAAGCCTTACACTCTCTGGGTATCATTACACATTTTAGAGTCCCCTGCCCAGCCCAGAGAACCTGTGGTAGGTTTTGCCTGCAGTGCTCTGGCTGCTTGAGCCAGTGGTAAAACAAGGGACTTGCAGCACACTGCCACAATGGTAGGCACTATTTTGAGAAAAAAGGCAAACATATGATGGTGACAGAGTGATTGATGTCTTCCTGGTAATTTTGGAAAATATTTGCTGGAGAAACTTTATTAGCTTTCTTTCTCTCTTTTCCTATGTTGAGGCATTTTTCAATGTATGTATAAGTTTTACTCACAATTTCATATATCAAATAAAAGAAAGTCAAATAAAAACTGCCCCCCTTGAAAGTCTTCTCTGCTGTCTCAATGGCCAGGTGCCACCCAGGTTTTCATATTCATCTGCTTGTAATTTGTTTCAATAGATCCATGGCAAATACCTTAATGTGAGCTTTTTTCCCCCTAATATCTCCAAAATACCTTCTAATACAGACTCCATCCATGTCATGGATTCTTCTAGGGAAGGTATTTTAATAGTGCCTTAAGTTTTTTGCTTGCTTGATCTTCTGCCTGCTTTTTGATGCTGTTATTACTCTTTTAGAATTGTCATATATTTGTATGCAATATTTTTTTCTTTCTCCTCTCTTAATTTTTTAAAACGTCATGGAATATTCACTGGATAGTTGCATTTTATTTACCTTTAATAGTTATACCTGGTTTTCTTGCTAAAGAAAATGAGTTAGATGCAACCACAGGTCTGAGGAAATAGTGCAAGTAGCATTGGACAGAAATGTTGTACTGATGAGAGCTCTCTTCAGGTAGTGGGTTCTCAATATGGACTGGTTCCCTTTGCCATCTCCCTGATACCATGGCCAAGCAGGGTGGTTACAGCCCCAACTGTGGTGCTGACACTGCCAGGTGAATAGTTTGCAGTACTTACTCCAGAGGAGAGATGACAGAGCTCCTTGAGGAGTCCCAGAACAGTTTGACCAGTCTGAAGAGTTCTATGATAGACTTCAAAGGCATCTATCAACAAAGAAGAGGAGGAGGGATGAAAAGGACAGACTGTATTGCTCTTTAAAATGAAAATAATTTTTTAGAAGTTCCTTGTGCATTAAATGGCATGAAGGCAACTGCTAAACCACACTTGCTATCTCATGAATTGCCATAGGAACCATAAGTGTATAATCTCTTGTGTTAATTATAATTGCCATTCATAGTGTTGAATTAAGTCAGTATCAGAAACCACAAACATATGAGGTCAGTGTGACTGTAAATGTTGTGACCTTGAAAAATGCATTCCCCTTCCCTCTCCCCTCCAGTCTTGTTAACATTTTTGTTCATGTTGTCCTCACCCATAGGAGCATATACCTAAAATAAATGAGGACCCTCAGCAATCATTCTGGCTACTGCTGCCATCTCCTGGCTGGAGCCCACCCCACGTGCAGACAGTTCCTTTTCCTTCTGTCGTGAGAGAAACTCAGACACTTCAGCCTCTTGTGTTTGAGGAACTAAAGGCTATATGGTATTTCCATGCCATATGTATGTGGGCAGTTGATGCTAATGGTATAAGTACAACCACAGACAGTTAATTTGCTTTACATACCGATGGCACAATACTACATTTTATGAAATATCCAAATTAAAAAAAAAAAAAAGGCAAATAAAAAGCAGCCAGATCCTTCCAAACTGTTTGTAGTCTTTTCCTTGAACAAAAGCTGTGATTGAACAAAATGCTGTTTTTCATTTCATTTTTTATTTCCATGGTTCTTGTTCCCACCAACAAACTTTACCAATTTGATCTGTGGAGAAGGTCATCTTTATCAAATAGATGTTTCTAGAATAAATATATACAACCTTCTGTATATTTATAACTGTGTATGTAGGAGTGTTTTTTGAACAAAATCCTGTTGAGGCAGATGTCTGGAACTTTCTTTAGTTTTATGTCAAAGACACATGGCTCATACCTCATCTAAATTTGCTTTATCCAATTTACATTGAGCAAGGATCTGGTCAGAAGTTGTTGCTAGAATTCACAATAGCATTAGTGATGGAAATTTCTGATGAGTACTAGTCGTGGGATCAGTATGGGGATTTGGTTCAGCCACCCAGATATAACAGAAAAACTACAAATTCATTTCCAAAAAGAAAAAAGAAAAACTACAGAAAACCTACAAATTCAAACTGGCAGCGTTGCTTTAAAAAGAAATTAAGATAAATATTATTTAAGGGCTGTACCACAGAGACCCAGTAATGATTGTGACAATATAAAAGGTGAGAGCAAATTACAAGTCAGTTGAAACAGATTAAAATCATAAAGTAGCCTGTATATTATTGCTGCCCTCTCTTTGTCATTCATCTCTCTTTTGCACACAATTGAAGAGTTTTCTCTAGCATGGCCTGAAACTGCAAACTAACTTTGAATTCACTGCCAGATAGCCTAGCATTTGGAAACTCTATTTGAAGCACTTTGTGCACGGATATTTGCTTAATTCCAGTGTCCAGATAACTGCAGTGCAAGATGCTATTGGCAGTCAGTACTGACACAAATTAAAATCTTGTCACATTAATGACATTTAGTGGTCAAGCTAGGAACTGAAGCAGCAAATACTACCTAATGCCTAGTACCAAATTTCTCATAATGAAGTGACAAGTCTAATTTTGTAGCTAGAAGTGCAGATTATTGTGCATTGTTATCATAAAATAAAGGAGTGTTGAGGTAGGGCTTTTTCTTTCTTACGTTTTAATGGCTTGATCTGATTAGGTGTTGCTTTGGCTTGATGGACTCACTCAGCCTTTCTACTGTGCTTTTGCCTTCCCATTCCCTGGGATGCTGCTGTGAAAGCATCAGGAGAAAGCTGCTGTCTCCAACTTCCTGATGAGGGGAAACAGAAGAGCAGGCACTGATCTCTTCTCTGGGGTGACCGGTGACAGGAAATGGCCTGAAGCTGTATCAGGGGTGGTTGAGGTTGGGTATGAGAAAAAGGTTCTTCACTCAGAGGGTGGTTGGGCAGCGGAAGGGGCTCCCACAGGGAAGTGGTCACAGCACAAACCTGAGAGAGTTCAAGAAGTATTTGGACAACGCTCTCAGGCACGTGATGGGATTCTTGGGGCTGTCCTGTGCAGGGCCAAAAGCTGGGCCTTGATGATCCTTGTGGGTCTCTTCCAACTCAGGATATTCTATGACTGTATGTGAGAATGATGTTTTTCAGCTGCTCTCCTTCATTGACCTATGGCTAAGAAACACCAGGGCTGATCAATGGAGATAAAACTAGTTAAATATCAGTGTTCTTTCAAAAGCAGTTTGAGTGGAGCCAGTTTAGAGAAGGTGACCAACCACCTGACATCTCCTCTTTTACCAATCAGCCTGTGGTGGCACAAGTCCTTCGTCCTACTGCCAAAACTGCCATGGGTCAGCCAGCTCACCCTCCAGCCATCCTTGGTCACCCTGCTTCCCAGGCTGGCTGGTTAGGCAGGAATGGCAGCAGTGAGGGAGAAGAATGGAATAAAAACAATCCTCTGAGAAGAGCAGCACAAGGAACTCTCTGTCTGTGGGAAGCCCTTGGGAAGAGGCACACAGTGAAAAACTCCTGATGACCACCCTCAAACTGCCCTCTGAATAGAAAGTTCTTGCATTTGCAGAGCTGTGGCTGCTCCAGCCTTATGGGTCCCTCTGCTGGCCTTAGTTGTTCGATTGAATATTTTCAAATAAATTTAGTTTTCTGTATATTATCATCATTACTGCTCCAGGCATGGTCAGAACAACCCCCAGCTGGCAGCTCCCCAATCTCTTCTCCAGTTTCAGCTCCCAGGGCTCCCTGCAGGGCCTTTGGGAATCAGGGAGGGAGCAGCAGGTCCCCACCAGTCAGAGTGGTTGCATGATGGAGGTTTTAACAGAAGTACATCATGCTTTGTTTAAGTACTTCTGTGTGCTAGGCCAGGAAGAAGATACCATTTTCTCAAACCAGTCCAAATGAGTTTCGCTACTATTTAGAAAAATTGTGAGATGCATTGGAGTTATTGTTTATTAAAGTTTAAGCTTATCCTGTTTGCCAAATACATATTTATGTCAATGCACAAATGTGTGTGTGGCAGAGAGGGATGGAAATATTCTTTTGGAGCTAATTAAATTCTGAAGATGAAAAAATGTAGTACACAATCTGTAGATTTTTTCTGGTGGGTTTGGGGGGGGTGTTGGTTTTTTTTTTTACTTCCTTCTGTTCTCTTGTTATATTGATGACTATTTATTTGCTTTGCATCTCAGATCAGGAGCTTCTTATTGCTTCTTAATTTTTTTCCAAGTTTATATCTGAAGCTGGTGTCATACTTCTAGAATCTTCAGTTTTATGAAGTTTTCTTTACTCTTTTTCACTGTCAACCTGGATTGCATTCCTCTTTTCTACAGCTGAACAAACAGACGGCCATATCCATCAAAAACATAGTCTTGAACCAAGTGAGCTCATATAAGCTATATACCTACACAGTACTGAGTTAAAATTGATTTGTACTTATGGGATGAGAGTAATTTCAGATTTTCTGTTCATCTTCTGGGATAGTTTATTATTTACTTAAATTTAGCTTATATGAGAATGGCCTTAGCAGACTAAATTACAAACAAGAAATTCCTGCCAGAAATAGTCATGGTGTTTTGAGTTTTGTTTTGGATTTTATTGGCTTATTTGGGTCTGGGGGTTTTGTTTTGTTTGTGGGTGGGTTTTTTTTTTGTTTGTTTGTTTGTTTTTTTTGTTTTTTTTTGGTCTGTGGGGTTTTTTCCACTTTTACTTTTTAATCTTTCTATAAAAAGAAAGTGAGGTGAGGAAATTGTCAGATCTATCTTCAAATAAGAGTATTGGGAAAAGTCCAGAACTCAATCCCACAACTTTTGCCTTAGAAAACCTTTTGCATGTCTATCACTTTTTTCATTTTTATCAGTAAAACCACCGTCTGAGCTGATTCATATAGACTGCTGCAAATACATTTCAGCTGCCAAATTCTGATTAAAACCCACTCATGCCTGAAGCTAGCTTGAGATTTTCAGGTTATCAGCTATCTTTGTGCTTTTCATTGTGCTACACCACACTTATGTATCATGTCTTTGCTTTCAGTCTAATTTAAAGGAAATATTGTAGAAGAAAAAAAGAAAAGTGGAAAGAAAAAGGCCTGTGACATTAAGGTGATTTTAACAGAGCAAAGTAGGTTTTAGTGATGTAAAGAAAGGCCACATTTTCCATATACTGTTTATTTGTCTAATAAAACAGAAATATCACCGCCTTGTGTTTAAATCCAAAAGTTGCATTTTCATTCTCAAGAATGCTGCAGTTCAGAAGGAGCTCAGACAAGTCATTTTACTTCTTCATGCCAAATCTCTCTGATCATGCTCAGGTTTGTGTTCTCCTCCTTTGTCCTGCTTGCAGAGAGGATCTGGGCCTTCCCTATAAGCCATTCACTGTCTGCTGCTCCTCTAAGCCAAGGTATTGTGCAAGCAAGCATTGATAGTTCTGGAATACAGTGTGGATTTCTAAACTTCAAAGTGAAATTAAATCCTATGCACGAAAGAAACCGGAATGTATTTCACTCCAGTCTTGTTTCACAGCTGTATTTTCATAACAAAACAAAATTCTCATTGGTTAATATGGGCAGTCAAATGCATTGATTTTGAAATTAATTATAGTAATGTTACATTCACCTTGCTGCACTTTCATTTATGTAATTATATAGCATATACAAAATCTAATTTTTACAGCATTATTGTATAGAAATTATGAATGGCATTTATTTCTTAATACACATTTTTTGTCAGTTTGAAAAGCTAGAATTAAATTTTAAAGCAGCCTTTTAATTTTATTTCTAATTATGAAATAATTTTATTCTGCTATTTAATGTATTACATATTTTCTATTATTTCTATTATTTTGCCCAAAATGTTCTGGCTATGTGAGAAACACACTTCATCAAAACATATTATGTGTTTATTACACATCAATAGGGTTGATTATTAAAATTAATGGATTTTTTTCTAGTTCCTTCCTGGCTTAGATATCTGAAGTTATTTAAAATCTCCCAGATGTCATAAAAGGATTCTACATTTAGCTAGGGACATTGTGTCCCTGCAGTACATACAATGTAAATAACAGAAAAATGTCAGATTAATTATTGTGTGTTCCCCATCTCACCCAAAAAGCTGTTTTTCTAGGTGCATGGTTCACAAGATACTGATTTACAGAATCTATTGTAAAATTAGAATTCAAAAAACCCATTTCAATATGAAGTTTGTTCTATAGTTTCCCTATTAAGATCAAACATTTCTTAACTTCTCAATGATACCCTCTAAGGAGAAAAGATATTTAAGCAACTATTGCTATTTTTAAGGTATGGTAAATAGTATTAGTTCTAGTAACAGTTCTAATGATTTATTAAAAATACTATTATTATGCAAGTATGTTTGTATATTTGATATTTCCAAGTTTATGGTAAAGAATAAATAACTGTTTTTACTGTGTTTTCATGTAGACTGAACATGTAATTTTGATCTGAGCATGAGTTTAAAAGAAACGTTAAGTAGAGTATACAAGCTGTGGCAGGCAAAAATTTGTTGTCTGTCTTTGCTTTATTAAGTAAGATGAAAAGCTCATATGCTTCCTGAATCAGACCTGTGGCTTGGAGTTTTTTGGTATTATACCATAAATATCCAATGAGGCATGTCTTACTGTAGTTCTAGCTGAGTAATCCATAGATACAGTCTACTATATTTTTTTAAGGTTCCTTATTTCACACTTCTTAAAGTCCCTGCTACTTCTTAAGGATTAAAAAAAAATCTTTATTGGTATAGCAGCTTTGAATTTCATTTTTACTTAAAAGAGTAGAGAGACGTCCTGCCAGCAGTGGTTAGCTGAGCGTGGTCTATCGCCATAAAGATAAACCACATAGGTTTCCCAGCAATGCAGGTCAAAGGACACATGCACAGCTATTTATTTGCTTTTAAAGCAGAAGGAATATGATTTATGCGGGATATTAGCTCATGTCACAGCGTTGAGCTTCGCAGGTGCGGCCCTGGGAGCCTGACCCCTGCTAATCCCTCCAAGTGCACCTCCAACGCATGCATGGCTTTGTTGTTGCCGTGCTGCTTCGGGGCTCTCTTTGCTCGGTGGTTTGAGGGCTGAGGCTGCATTTCCCTGGACAGGCTTCCAAACTTCTCATTAGATTCTGATTAGGTTTCCAAACTTCTCATTAGATTCTGATTAGGCTTCCAAACTTCTCATTACATTCAAACTGAGCAAGTTGCGACATTTGGGCAATGCATTTGGACAGAAGTGCTGATACCTGGAGCTGCTTTAGTCCTACTGCATGGGTTAGCCTGCTTGGGATTGGAGCTGCTTCCGCTCAGTTTTGTGCTAAACTTTTGCTGGAAGTGCGTCACAGTCTCCCAGCCATCTGCTGATACAAAGCCTGCTAAACACCCTCAACTGATGGGCTCTACAAGGGATTCATACAGATGGGCCAGGCTGGATCCACACACACTCACTCTTCAGGGAGGTGACATTCCAAGAGGTGACTGTTACTGTTAGACATGCCCTAATAATGCATCCAATAATTCAGAGTTTCTTTTAATGATGCATCATTACCCTGTATCACCTGCATTCTGTAAGATGCAAAGCACAGATGGCCAGCCCAGCACAGGGAAGAGGCACACAGATTTTTGGGCCTTGTTACCTTGTTTAGCGTATAAGTAGAGAGCATAGATGTTTTGTAGCAGATTATGAACAGCAATCTTATTGCTTCTCTTTCTATCTGATTTTTCTTATGTTACTGTTGGGCTTAGTTTGAGGTGGGGAACTTACTCATTGTGTGCTTGCAGTGTGTAAACAGGCTTTAGAGTTTCAAGCACAATAATTGGCTGCAATTTTATTTTGGAAGATGAAGGAAATAATGATGTTTTAACACCACTCAGAGTAATAGTAATTTAAAAAAACCACCCTGGAAGTGAGGAAGTGCATAAATATATGGCTGATGATTTTACTTTAAGAAAAAATAATTAGTGATGGTTCACATCAGAGTTTGTCAGAAGACTATTATTATGAAGATTTGAACATAATTGCTTTGATTTAAAATATTTTCTCACAAACATGTGGGAGATTGTGGTAATTTAGGAACAGATGCATGCTGAATGAAATTTTGCTCTTAGGACATAGAAATTAATTTTTGCTCTTAGGACATAGAAAAAGAGAGCTAATTATACCTTTTACCTTTCTGCAGAAGGGCAGAAGAAGCATCTCTTCCCCAAAATGGTTACATATATTATTTGCATGTGTAGTTATTTCAGAATCATATACTTTGTCTCCCTTATGAGATACAAGAGAGAAATATTTTTATAGGTTATGTTAAAAAAAGTATGTTCTGTAAATACTGTAAATACACGTAAAAGCCCCCAGAGGGAGCCAGAAGCCTTCCTTAGAACTGAAACAGAAAACTTACATGGAATTGTTGAGTACTTTTTTTTTCCTCTTCTAATACAGTATCTATTCCTACTTTTTTAGTCTGAGTTTTATACTGCTTTGTGTGCTACTTAGAAATATATTTGACAATTTACACGTTGAATTTCAAAGCTGCCATGATGTTTAAGGAGGGGAATGTGCAGGAGCAATATGCACTGAATGACAGAGGTGGCTGTGAGTGTGTCCTGCTCTGCTGGCACAGCACTTCTTGCTGGGTGTGTGCTGCTTTGGATAGTGCTGAGGGAGATGCTCCCCTTCCTGCCACAAATCACATCTGTTTCAGCTTTGAAATACAGGAGTAACACACTTCCTTGTTTGCCTTAGTTGTTTTCAAAAACTAAAGATAATGCAGTTTGTGAATGTTTATATTTTCTGTTTATTCCAGCAACAATGAAAGAATCATATCTTTTACCATTTCCTTCTCTATATAAGCAGAAGCAGAGAGGGACAAAGAGGTTCCATCTTTGTACTTGTCTTCACCCTTTGTAGTTAGCACCCCAATGCTCACAACCTTTTCATATACTCTTTGTTGTGCCAAGAGTTTATCCCACGAACAAATTTGTTGACAAGTTCACTATAAAACATATCTCCTTCTGGGAATGTCATGCTATGCACTCAGAAAAACGTCTCCCAATACCCTAGCGAATCAGCAAAATATTTTAATAAACGCTTTACTTCTATGAACCGAATGCCCTGATGGTTATTGGATTTGTCACAGGATATAGGATTTCTCCTCTAGCCATACTGACCTTCATATGCTATTGTGTTGCAAACCAAATCTTAATGTAATCAAATAATGAAAAAAAAAAAGCTTAATTAGCAATAAATTACCCCATTTTCAAAAACAAGTAACTAATTTTGTGGACCATCATTAAAGCTTGCTTTTTAAAAATTCTGTTGGTTTAGTATTTTGACCTGTGTTTTGAAAACACAACAGAACTTTGAGCTATTTTTAATCAAAAAGGTATCAAACTCCTTTCAGCAGGACACCACACATTTATGACTAGACTTAGATCTTGTAACTCCTGATTGCCACAGAAATGAGCAAATCATGAAAGACTTTTCTCATGGGAAAAAATATATGTGCTATGCAGCCATAAATTCTGATATACTCTCATTATAGTACAAAGAGTTAAAGAGTGCCAAGTAATGACTTTTTCCCTCCTCCTGTGTGCTCCTGAGTCATGTTATAAATGCTGGATTCTGTTGTTGAATGATGCAAAAGCTACTGTCACAGCCTTTTATTGCCTGGGTTTGAAGCAGTCCTTTGCAGTGTAAACAAAGGACATCAATGACATTTTTTTTGCTGTATGATGCTCGTCAAGAGCATGGAAGCAGGGGGAGGTGCCCAGAACTAGTAACCATGCTGAACTACTATTGTGTGAAGGCTGATGTCAGTGAAGATTTAAGTAATTATTTTGTTTGGGAACCCCTTTGCACTGTTACAGTTTTCTTCTAGCTATCTTTGTATAATTCTTAACATTATACAGTGTGCTTCTATCCTAAGCAAAGTAAAAATTCAAGACTTAAGAAACGAAAACATATAATAGCAGATGCTTCTAGGAGTGAGTTAGACCAATACAAATTCACTTGAGTGTATTGAGTGTAAACTTTAACATGGCTTTAAATATGGGAGAACAATTCTTAATAATGTGTGTATCAGAAGTTCTCTAACTTGCATAAATCCCTTCAGATGCTTGATATCAGCTCTGATTTAATTGTTTCAATGTCAGGGTTCTGCTCTTCAGCAAACAAACTCACAACGTGTGATTTAGATGTTAGAGGGGAAATAGCCAGATTTGGAGTATAGCAATATGTTAGTCTGCATTTCAAGAATATAAATTATACTTTTAGCTTGAAAGCACTGTGCAAATGTATATTTTATAAAGGCAGATGAAAACCTACCAGGAAGTAAAAAAAAAACTAGACACAAAAAATACCCCAAGTGAGAAGAAAATACGGTGATTTATAAAGCATGTTTTTAGCAGCATTTC
Source organism: Dicaeum eximium (assembly GCA_013396995.1). NCBI lineage: Eukaryota > Metazoa > Chordata > Aves > Passeriformes > Dicaeidae > Dicaeum > Dicaeum eximium. The sequence continues at coordinate 497,970 of VWZP01010350.1, read as the reverse complement.
TGACTTTCATGTGCTAAACACCTACTCTTGACCTCGAATTGACCTTGAAGTTTATGAGCTAAAGGTAACAATTATGCAATGGCTAAAATATGCAGACAGGACTTTACTGCCTAAAAAGAACTGCTGTCCTTGTTTTGTTTGAATTAGCATGCTTTGCTGCTTATGAAATTTAACTTTGTCCTTTTGGGAAGCCAGAGGAAAAGGAGCTCCGGTAGCCAGTGTGAGGAAACCTCGGGACAACGTGGGGCTGAGCATGGGAGGGTGGCACGTGCACTGGGTTAGGTCAGTTGTGCAGGAGAAGTCACCATCTCTTTCTTAGTGCCATTTCTGAGAGACAGAAATTATCCCAGGGAGTGTCTCCAGACAGAGATTTAATGCTGGAAAAGCTTGACTGCAATGTAAACTTTCAAGCAGGGTGAAATGCACTAAAGCGCTTGCTCAGAATAAAATGGCCTTTATTAATTTTTTATCATGTCTTACAGCTTCTAAAAAGTGTCATCAGACTTCAGCCTTTGAGTCCTGGTGCATTCATACAGCAGTAAAGTGACTGTATTGCATTTGCTGTACATTGCAGCTCTTTTTCTGGACACAGAAATTAGATGTGAGAAATAATGTGTTTAGAGTGTTACTTGCACAGTAATCGAAGGTATCCTTTACAATTTAAATGGATGTCTCTGGGTTTTATCCTTTTTTAAATAGAAGGGTTATTTTTCTGTTTAAAAGGAAAAAAAATCCCCAAACAAAGCTGCCTCCAAATCTACTGCATTGTTCTTCTGTTCCTTTGAACAATGCAATAGACAATGATGTGACATTTTGAAAGTAGAGGCACCCAGACATACATGCATAGTTTTACAAATAAACTTTCTTGTTTTCCTACTTTTTAACAGCATGAAATCTCAAGGCAATACAGGCTGTTCATGACATACATGCATGTCACTAATTTTGGCAATAAATGAAGCATTCCTCAGATCCTACTTTACTCTGTGTTAGGCACAACCATCTCCTTTGTAATGAAAGGCCTGCTGAAGGTGCAGTTTCAATTTTACTACTGTTTTTCATCCTCTAAGACTTTGGAGTAAGTCACACAGTGTCTGCATCAAGTGCACAGTGACATTTTTTTTTACTTTTCTTGGAGATGAGTTTAGGGAAGATGCTGCTGTTTGAAGAGTACTTGTAAGATGCAAAGGGATGGAACTTTACAGTTCTTTCATCTCAGGCAAAATCAAATGTACTCTCTGCTGCTCCAGCTCTGCAACAAGGAATGACAAAACGAAGGAAATTCCAGGGCATTGCTTTGAACAGCAGGTGTTAGGTTGCTGTGTCTTTCTCAAACAGATGTTTTAGCTGCAAAAGAAGCAGACCAAGTGCACATACCCCAGCTCTGGAAGAATTTAAGTCTGTATTTTTAAATGCATGGAATTAATTCTATTACTACTGAAACTACTTGAAAACTAATTTTTATAGATGCTGTGAACTCTCTTGGGCAGTTACTTATGTTTGCTGACATATTTCCTTAAAAGCACTGGACAGCATTTTCCTTCATAGTTTCTTTAAGGCAGAGGTTTCTAATGGCTGCAAAATTCTCTAAGTAGTAATTAAATCCTCTCTTTTAATATTTTCTCAAAAAATAGGTGTAAATGCTATTAATCATTAGAAAATTATAATAAAATGAGTCCCTTTGCCCAGCTGGCTTTCCTGGGAACTAAAGGAGGTTTTTTTAGACAGAATAAAATTGTTCTCTCCAGTAGTGCCAGTGTGAAATGCTGTTCATCATTCTTGCTACCTTAAAAATTTGTTACACTTCTGTTCTAGGCTTCATGGACCTTGAGGTAAATTATGACATATCACATATCATTCTTTTTAACAATTCCTATAAAAATACCTAGTTAACTATGCCTGAAAGAATTTTCAATGGGAACAAAAAAGTGAACCTTTTTTCCTAGGCTCCTATTGGGGTGTGTTCTAATAAGCTGTGACACCATCTCTGAGCATTGCAGGTTAAAGAGACTCCTCATAGCACAATAGGCATGCTTTAAATCAAACCCTGTGTGCCAGTTTTGCTCTAGTGGAGTACCTAAGAAATAAATAACTTTCTTATTATATAGAATCTAATTGCTGTGTTGAGTGTTTGCATTGTTTTCATTACTTCGTGCCAGAATCTCTTATTTAATAGTTCCAATAGGTGACTTTGATCCAGTGCTTCAGGTGTTCTCATGGATCCAGTACAAACTTTTTGTTGCAAAAGAACTAATTTAACTAACCCCAAACAAATCCTCAATTTGAAAGGTTTATGTTGCATAGTGGAGAACTGAGCATTCAGGAGCCCCTTTGTTGCATCTGTGGTTACATCTGGGGTTGGCACCAGAGTGTCCAGCTGTGCAGCTACTCAACAGTTTGAGGCTGGCTTTTTTTTTTTTTCCCCTTTTAAATGCTTCCATTTCATCCCCGGAACAAAGTGGGAAATTTTTTGAAATCTAATAATTTGACAGTATGGCAAAATGCTATTTTTTCCCCAGGAGAAGGTCTGCAAGGCTCTTCTCATTTGGACAGGAACTGTCCTTCAGAGAGGACCCCAGAGCCCTTTGCTCAGCAGCATCTGGCAGGCTTCAGTGAGAGTCAGAAGCCATTCTGCTGAGCCTTGGTCTTGTAATGCATCACTTATGCTCTTCAAGGCAGTCTCATAAATTATTAGTACACTGCATGTAGATGGTGTTTCTTGTCCTTAAATCTTTAAGCCATTTACTGTACTGGCTCTTCAGAACACATCTTGGTTTTTTCATAGTTGAGAGTGGGAAACTTAGACATACTCTCAGTATGCTGTACTGAGTTTTACTAATATTGAAAAATTGATGTAGGACTTGGACTAATATTTTAAATGAGTCCTGTCTACAGTAAAATGCAGAACTGGGGCATTAGAGTTGCCACACTTATGTTTTTCATGTGAATCCTCCAGCCTTGGCTTATAAAGCCAGAAATTTCTTGCTGTCCCCAGGGGTAACTCCTTCAGTTTGTTGAGTATGATGATAATGAAACACATCCTGAAATTCCTTATTCAGAGTGCTTAGGGGAATGGGCTGGGCATCTTAATTCTTGGGAATTAAGATCAATGGTGGCATATGGAAAACATGCCACAAACCAAATCATCCTGCAGTGCATCACCTACTCCATATAGATTGTTGAGGTGTACACTTCTGGATGGGAAGGACAAGAAAATGTGTGTCAAGACACCATCAGGTATAAAGGCATGCAGAGATGAATAACATATATAGTAGCTATGTGGTTTTGCACTTATGTCCTGTATTTTTCACAATAATGTTTTCATCTGCCAAAAAGCAATAATCTCAGTGCTTAAAATGGCATTTAGGAGCACGAATATAGTTTAGGGTTTGGTTTTTTTTTTAACTGTGTATGTCAACTTGTTTTCTCAGCTTCACATATGATATAGCCTTGGTTTCTACTGCATATTAATATCACCACAAGCGAGAAATAAAAGCCAGAGAAAGGATAAGGGCCTTTTCCAAGACCACACAACACGTCAGTAGCAGAACTGGAATGAAACCACAAGAATTTCTGGCTCCTTATTAGATTTTTAAGGCATTTTGGAGGGCCTCATCCAGACATGTAGAGAATAGTTTACGTAGAAAAGTAAATTTTAAACACGTCCAAAGGGTGATTTACACTAAGCTGTGCTCTATGGTACGGTATAAACAGGTGTTTGATGGTGCTGTCTACCTGCTGGCACCCTTCTGATTGATTTTTCCAGCCATTTGGTGGTACTGTGCTTCTGGTAATAAAGAAAGCCAAGGTAAAGAGGTCAGTAGTAGCTACAGTAAATGGTTAAAACACATGTCCTTAGTAGCAGTCTCACAATTTGGTTCTTTAGGGGGGTTACTGAGAAAGATAGGACACAAATCCCAACTACATGCGGTCCACTGGTGTCAGGTAGGTGGTACAGAGAAAAAGTTATTTTCTAACTACATTCAGCAAGTAATGGGCATTGGGTCTCAGAAGCAGAAATGAACATGGATGCTGCTGGGGCTGCAGTTGTTTATTGAGACACAGGATGATGAAAACAACTTGTTCAAAACTTTTAATCACCTTTGATCTTCTTGAATATGGGAATAATAGATTTGAGGGTGTGGGCTTGAGTGGAAGTAAATGCTCAGCATCATATGCCTTAGAAGAATATTTATAGTGTCTTCAAAAGTCTGCAATTTTTAATCTAAAACACTTGCATTCATTTACATCAGCACAAAATGATATAAAAAGTGATAGCTGTCTTTTATGTCTACTCTCAAATGGTATAATGAAAAAACTAAGGAGAATTAACCCTATCATTTCTTACTTTCTTGCTACTGAGTTCTTGAAGCAGTGGATGTACAGGAGACTCCCCTAATTAAAAGCAAATAAATACACAGAGAACTGAGTTGATGGCACCATTTGGAGTATCCCTGTGATTTGGAAAGCAGATTGTTTGTAACCCAATGGAAAGTTTAATGAGCCAGCCTCTTCCTCAGTCTGCTGCACAAGTGGCCTGGGAGCTGGTGTGCTGTCACGACAGAACCTGGCACTGCTGTGTGCTTGGCCACATTCACTGAATACTCCATTTATGCCTTACAGCTACTTTTTTTTTTTTCTTTTTGTAACAGCAGCAAATTTAAACTGTATCCTAAAGTTTGAGACAGTCAAGCATGAGATTCTTCCTGCTGCACTTTTTACAGACTCGTAGCTCAGATGCCTTTCAACTGGGAAAAGGAAATCATATGTTGTTTCTGGCCTGGCCTACCTGGCAGCAACCAAAATGAGGTCAGAGAACTCAACATTTGTAATAATAGATGGATTTTAAGTAGTTGATACCTCCTTTTTTCTTTTTAACTGAGTTTTGATTGTTAATAGAGCAAAATAGTTCGGTCAAGCTACTAAAAGCAGTACTGCTCTCAGGATTTTTAGTTTATCCATATTTCTCATGGGCATTTTAATATGTGATTTCCTTTGCTATGCACAGGGAGAGGATTTTTTCATCTGTGCCATCCTTTACTGGGAGAACTCTTAGCCAACTTCTCTTTATTCTTGAAGGATTTCCTTCCCCAGCTGCTTTATTCCTAGTGCAAATGCTAACTCAGCGCTGGCAGGCTCCCCTTAGCGGGAATGCATTCCTTCCTTTGCAGGATCTGACACTGGGAGAGCAACTGGAGCTCTGGGCTAGTCCCAGAGGATCGATAGCTCTTTCAGGGGGATGCACTTTGATGCTGAGAAAGCAGCCTGCAGTGCTAGGCTGTCCACATGCTCTGGTCAGAGTCTGGACTGCACAGCCCACTGTTCACCAGGCCAAATACCTGCTTCTCAAGACCCTGACCAACAAAGTGCAAGAAATTTTCCTGTCAGAAAAAGTATTCAGAGAGTTACGGAAAATTTTGCTGTGAGAAGTCATTTGTTATTTGTATGCATAAACCTAAGCTTTATCAATATATCTTCAGTAATTACTATTGTTTTCTTGTTTGAGAGGTCATGATCTTTTATGCCAACAGTAAGTCCTGTGAAGTGAATGATGAAGATAAGGAACTGTCTAGTAATTGAAATGACAGAGTTTGCTTTCATGCATGTTTTGCTTTCAATTAAAACTCATTAGATAAAACTCTGTTTTATCTAATTTAATCTAGAAATAAAGGGAAATTGTAGGAAGTAGAAGTAGCTGCTGTAGCTAAAATGTCAATTGTTCCAGCTATTTCATCTTAGAAAAAGAAAATTTAATACTTCCTTGACTTCAACACTGAAGTATGTATCTGAAATATTTTTTCTGTTGCTTCTTTTTTTAATTGGAATGTCAAGTCAAGAGTCTTGTATGACTGGAACAAACTGTTTCAGTATAATCACATTGCAAGCTATATTTATCACCTTCTTTAACTGTTGAGATTTTATAGCAACCAAAGTTTCCCTGCTCAAAATCCTAACAAATGTTCAAAAGATGTATGATACAAGATTTTAAATCTGTGTTACAATTTTTTTTTTAAAGAAAGAAAATGAAAAGCCTGTTATAGGGCTGTGACAGTTTTTGAACTTCCTATGAAACAGTAAAAATAAAATAATCTTGAGGTTAGGCATCAGGGCCTAGATCTTCCCTCACCAGTCAGCCATAGCAAGGTACCATTTTTTGCTTCCTTGTTACCTTGTGATACCCAAACTCTCAAACTGTCTGAATTCAAGTAGGTCAGAAAGCAGAAGTTACATTTGGGACCTCCTCCAGCTGAGAAGCAAACTGGATCTAGGTCTTCTGCTTCCTGCTAAACTGGGCTTTCAGGGGAAGCTTGGCCAGGATCTGGAAGCTGTACTACTTTTCTGGGACATCTATGCTTTGACAAGAAAGCTGCTATGTCTGCATTTTGAGGGAAACTTATTTTTGTTGGGACAGCCTAGTTCTGTACAGAGCACAGCTATCCTAAAGGTGACTGGGGTGCTGCTCTGCCCAGGCTGGCCAGGGATCAAGAGCAACTGAAGCACTGCAGACCTTGGACCCAAGAAGATGTGGCTTACACAGAGACTGGCTTTTGTGCACCTGCAGCATCCTTACCCAAAGGAAAGCACTTGGTGAGCTCTGGTGCTGCTTAGACTGTATGGGAGTTCAGGAAAACTTGCTTTGAAGATGTGAAATTTGAAAAGCATTAGTTATTTATATTCTGATCTGTGATATGACTGATTATTGGATTTCCCATGTTGTGGAAAAGAATTATCCTTATGAAACCATATCCTGAAGTACTGTGTACCCCCTTACCTCTTAAGTAGTTTTTATGCCAACCTGGCCATGAGTGTCTGCAATCGCTGTCTCTTCCTGACCCAGTACTCCTACAGCAACATAATCTCCACAAACTGTGACTGCAGAGCTCAGAAGTTTTGCTGTGCCTCTGGAATACCTTCCTGAAGCAGACTTGAAAATCTATCATATGATTGCTGCAATTTAAATTAATGTTACTGTTTGGGATATTTTGGATCTGATCCTCTATGGATTCCTGAAGTTCAGGACTAGAAGTAGCAAACTTATCACCACATGCAACTACACGAATAAGAGGGTCAATATATGTTGCTTTAAAGCATTTTCTCCAGCATGCCTATAATTTTCAGCACATATTGTGCACATATTAGCTTTCATTATGAGCTAATGCTAATTTTGCTGTAAGGAAATTATGTGACTTTGAAATAGAAACAGAGGTAACCATTAGGCTGGAGACAGATGTGCATTGTGGTCTTCAATATTGCTGCAGACACACTGAGAAGGCAGGCTGGGCTGCAGCAGACTTTCTTGCATGCAGAGTTGCTTTAATATTTCTTTTTAGAGTGAAGCACAGAAAGACTTGCACTCCTAGTTTTTGCATTTTAGATAGGCTGGATGGAGCTCTTTTTAAAGGCAGGCAGAAGAAGATGTCTTGCACTCTGTGGGTATTGAGAGATGTGGGTCAGCTCTGCTGGATGGGAGTACATTGCTAGACTTGCTGGCAATATACCTGAAGCTGCTTTTGCATAAAGATTGTATTTAGCCCATAATGGTTTGCCTAGTAAACCACTAGTCCTGTGGTGGGTGATGCATTAAAACCTTTAATGAGATGTCAGGTGAATTGCAGTGGTTGGCACTGATGGATGGGGATGCTGAAGCACTGGTGAGGTGCTGGGGCAGGGCTAGTGAGGCAAAGGCCTTGTTCAGAGCTTCCTTTTGTTTAAGAAACAAAGCTGTAATTACATAAACAGAACTGCTTCAGCCAGCACAACGTGTCATTATGGATTTTCCAGCTAATCTGTCCATTCATCTTAATGGTGCAGAACTTGTGCTTCATGTCACTCTCTGCCTTTGTTCCACTCCTTCATCTCTTGAAACGTCTGTCATGAAGAAAGTGTTTATCTTGAATTATGTGTTGAAGAAGGTTAGAGAGCACACTTCTGAAGCTTGGCATGAAATTTCCTAAACAAACCTTGCCGGTTGCTTCATGAAAATAACAGAGGTATGGATTTCAGATTAACATTGTGCATTAATGTTTTTGGAAGCACTTGAAAATAAGGGCTGTGGTGCTGGTGACTGAAGGAATCCCGTTGAAGTGCATGTGACATATGCATTATTAACAAATCAGCTTATTCATTGTAATGAATATTATTATGATAAATGTTATCTTAATGCCCAATGATTAACAGTTATTACAGAGACTTTTTATTAACTGAAACATTTACTTGTATTACATTTAATTTAATGCAGCCCAAGATTTAAACACTTTTCTACTTGGATGTTTTTGTATTGGGCTAATGCTGGTATTGTGTTGCTGTGCAAACACTTGCAGAACCTACGTATGTGGGGAAGTGGAGAGTGCAGTGTGAAGCCTCAGGGACCTGCTGGAGCTCGAGGCACAGAAAGGATTATATTAGAAACAGCAAAGAGTCTCTGAGTCACAAGCAGCTCACAGCTGTGGAGTGAAATTATTTCACCTTAGCCTCTCTGCTTCTCTTTTTCCAATAGCTATCTTCAATTTAGGATGTGATCTTTTCCTTACCCTCCTTTTCCTTACCCTTCCTTACAGTAAGAGATGGTCTCTGATGAATTTCTTTGAGTTACATGTAACATTTCAATTCTTTTTCTGCAGCCAGTTGTGCTATTCTAATATGACCCTTGTTTTCTTAAAATTGATATATATATATATTTTAAAAATTTATATAAGCTATATATCTGAGTATTTTTAATATATATTTTGGATTAAAATACCTGAAAAATTTGTTATAGGGAGTGAAAAAAACAGCTAAATAAAAACTGAAATGTGTTCAGGAGACCATTTGGATTCTGAAGATTGTTTTCACCATATTCATGTAAACAAACAAATAAAAGAGAACAGGTTTATTATATGCATCTGCCTAGTTTGCTTTCTTAGAAGGGAGGATGCTGGTTTTCCGCATCATTTAAGATCTCTGCTGTTCAGTTTTCAGCAATTTGTGCAAGTATATACAAAATCTTAAGAATATGAATACTTCTGTATGAATCAATAGGATCATGCTCAGAACTGAAACTCTGTCTATGCACCATTATCACAGGACCCTAAAAGGTATAATCCAAATAGTAATCATCTGCTTTTTCTCACACTTTCCTTTTCTTTTTTTTTTTTCTTCATTTCAGATATAACATTATTATTTTTACAGCGGATTAAGGATTTCTGAATGGTTATTATCAATACTAAAATGAATTTGGAAGTGCAGGTAGTAATTTGTAATTCAGCTAGACATGGCAGAATTAATTTCTATAGTTAATGCAATACTCACAGTTTAAATTTGGTTAAAATCTAGTCAATGATTTGTCTTTTTCAATAAGTTTCTCACAATCCTGTTAAGTTCAGTGGAATTGTCATCTTACATTTGAACTCAGAACTGGTTTTCTTTAGGGCTCAATGTTAAATTGAGCAGAATATGTCTGAGTTCTGCACCTACTCTAAAAATCATGTCAGGGTCTTACAAATCCTTGTTATAAGTAAATAAATTGAAAAAAAAAATTGATAAAAAAATCTGTGGGTTTTGAAATGTTCACATTTTTTCCGATCTTGAAATGTAATATTATGCACAGCATAAAGTAAAACCAACTGGTTTTTATCAACTCCCTCTTTATATATGACTAAACTGCATAAACAGCAGTGGAAGGCTTATACTGTGGAATAATTACATTCCTTTTTGCCAGAGGAAAAGTATTAAGAAAGAATCAGAATGGTTTTCTGTAATAAAGATTAGTTAATCTAATAGCCAACAGCAGCACTGCTAATATCTAGGTATGTTCAGGAAGTATAATGGTGTACTACTTGGGGATTTTTAGGTTTATTTGGATGCTTATGGGGGACTTCCGCTTAAGAGAATTAGAAGGGCAGGACCAGATGCTTTACAGGGTGCTCAGGTGCCAGTACTTGTTGAGAGACTTGATAACAAGATTTCTCACAAAATTTCGTGGATCTTTGTCATGTGTCATACAATTGTTTTTGTTTGCTTTTTATTTCTTTGAGGAAGTTAGTGACTTGTATAATTGCTTAGGAAATACACTGCTGCTATAGTATTTGAAATGTCAATTTTATGTGGCACTACACCTCTGGTAGGCGAAAACTAAGAGAGAACTAGAGTGCCATAAATGACTTTTCAATAATCCAGGTCACTAACACAATGTTAGCTCTGAAAGGGATGTATTTGGTACTGCTCCCAAACTTCGCAGTGTTGAAGTTAATCTCTTTTATTGATCATTAACATTCCTCAGCTGTTCCTTGAAAATTATCTCTGGATGAGAAAGTTAGGAAATACAATATTTTTTATTTTAGGATTATAGAACTTGCAAATAAACTTCAAAAATTGTTAACACATTACTGTAACTGTTGTCCATTGAGATTCACTGGGCTACATTTTGGAATGGAATTTATTTTTCAGTTTAAAATCTTCCTGGAAATTAACACTTAGCATCTTCTTTTTTTATTCTTGGAATGAGAATCATTCTGAATAGTTACAAATCTGATATAATAAACAAAAACCTTAGAATTAAAAGAATAGTGGAAGGTTTTGGCAGACTTCATGCTGCAGAATTCTTCTCCATTCTGTCTGTGTGCTGCAGCACTTAGCACTGAAATCCTTCTCTCAGCTGCTGCTGCATACCAAATTAGATCTTTAAGATAGCACTGAATTCAATGTTTATTAGTCTAGATTTTCCCCATGGCAATTAAACATTGAAGCTGAAATCCTGACCATTAAAATAAAGGCCTGTATTTTGAGTAAAATTTAGACTTAGTAGGTTTTTTTTGCTTTCTATTTTAGTCCATTTATTTGTGATATCATAGTAAATATGTTAGTGACAAATGCCAAGTCTCTGTCACAAATAGCATATGAAGAAAGTGCTAAGTCCATGATGCTTGCTTATTAAAATTCCTCCTGTACATGAAAATAGTTCTGTTGAAAGCTAGCTTACTAATAAAATCAAGCCTGTTTATAGCAGCTATCTTGCACTGCCTTTGCTACGCCCTCACTCAGCGTGGATGACTTCACTGATTACCTTGGATGGGGAGTTCCTGTGTCTTTAGGACATGGGAATTTGCATTTACATATTTGCATTGAATAGACACCTATCCTTACTATTCATAGTCCAGCCAATATAAACACTGCCCCATTGTTGACTTAGACTAATCATGTTCACTTATTCTTGTGAAATTTTCTAGAATGTATTTCAACAAAACATGAATGTTCACTTTAGTTTGTTTTATAACAGGACAAGAGGTCATACCATTTGAAGTTAATTTCAAATTAGTTAATGATTGTGTTAGCAGAATGAAATCACTTTTGAGAAGGATCTGTTGGGTGTGGTGAGCAGGGACTGAGCAGAGGGCACAGAAAGGCACAGCAGCCTCAGGGCTGTCAGTACTGCACAATTGTAGAGCAGTACCCAGGTGTTGCCTGTACCTGTGCCTAATGCTGTCCAGGTGTGAAAGTCACCAAAACAAACCTCTCCTGTGGATGGAATGAGATCTGTTGTAGTTTAACCCCAGCCAGCAGCACAGCCCCACACAGCTGTTTGCTCACTCGCCCCACAGTGGGGTAGGGAGAGAACCACAGAATTGTAGTGGCTTGGGTTGGAAGGGACCTTAAAGAACACCTTGTTCCAATCCCCCTGCCATGGACAGGGACACTTTCCACTAGACCAGGTTACTCAGAGCCCCATCCAACCTGGTCTTGAGCACTTCCAGGGATGGGGCATTTGCAAGTTTTCTTGGCAACCTGTTCCAGTGCCTCATGACTCTCACAGTGAAAATATCTTCCTAATATCTAATGTAAACCTACTCTCTTTCAGTTAGAAGCCATTTGATTGTCCTGTCATTACATGCTCTTGTAAATAGTCCCTCTCCATCTTTTTTGTAGGCTCTCTTCAGATACTGGAAGGCTGCAGTTAGGTCACCCTGAAGCCTTCTCTTTTCCAGGCTGAGCAATCCCAGTTCTCTGAGACTTGCCTCACAGGAGAGGTGCTTCATCCACCTATTCAACTTTTTGGCCATTCTCTGGACTCATTTCAACAGTCCAATGTCCTTCCTGTGCTGGGGACATCAGAAGGATAAAAATGAGAAAACTTGTGGCTTGAGATGAAGACAGTTGAATAGGTAAAACAAAAGTCATGCATACACAAGCAGATCAAAACAATGAATTCATTCACCACTTTCTAGTGTCTCACTGGTGTTCAGCCATCCTCAGGAGAGGAGGACTCCATCAGGTCACATGATGCTGTGGACCTTGAGGCTCCCAGGTGCATGGAATGGCAAAGTCAGGCTCTGTGGGGCAGCTGATGAACCACTGAGCATGTGGGCTGGGACAGCTCTTCACAGGGCTTTGAATGTTTGTGCTGTGTCTGCTTCATATTTACTGTTTGGAAAAGAGGGACTGCAAATAAAACTTATGGCTAATGATAGTTTATTTCCTGCATGTTTAATATATGAAAGTAACTAGCAGGTGACTAGAAAGACATGAGGGACTTTGTTCTGTCCCTCATGTTAAGTTGATTTACTATTATGAAAGCAAACACAGATTTCCTTTCTTGTAGACTTGGTGCTTGAGACTGCACACAGGGTTTTGTACAGCATTCCTGAGATGCCTGAATAAATGTGTGGACTCTTATATAAATAAAGTGCACATACAGTAATACATGCATATATAAGAATATTATTTTTTTAAAGTTCATTTCTACATGGATTTTGTGAAAGGCAAATACAACATAATGCAAACATAGGTGGAGAACTTTGCTTTTTGGTGAAGGATTTTAAGAGCAAGATGATCAGAAGATAAAAGAATGTCTAATTAGAATAGAAAAAAATTGTTTGTCCCTATGATGGAATTTCCTAAAAGATAGATTAAATAACATCTATCCACAGATACATGATTAAATATCTATTTGTAGTTGTGTAGAATATTTTTGGTTTATTGTTAGTAACTAATGAACTGATCAAGTTTCTTACAGTAGTAAATGGGTTTTTGAGGCCCTGCATTTGACCAATTTGCAGTAAGTTGTTGTCAAGTGTCTCTTGTACCTGGAAAAGCTGAACTGTAACACCTATCAGTGATTCACTTATGTCAGTGAGAAAAAGGTTATTCTTTAACTGCGTTTAAAATTGGAGGTTTTTATGTGCTTTAGCCACATAGCATCAATCAAAAATGTTGTGTAAGTTGAAGGAAAGAAGTTACACTTAGAGCAAGTTTCTGATGTCCAGTTGAATGAATTCCAGCATGAATATGCTACAATATATTGCAATTTAGGGAAAAAAAAATGGGATGTATTCAGTTGTTCACGCTCTCTGTGATCATGTTAAACACTTTGCTTGTGCTTTTTCCATGCTGTGCTTGTGAAGGCAGAAGTGCTTTGCTCATACATGGGAACTGGTTTCCTTAGGGTTATAATTCTGTGTCAGTCTGTGCTGTATAGAAATGGCATGTGGCAGTAAATGTGACTCCATAATTTACATACAGTATATCTATGAGTTGTTTTGGAGCACCAGTTTTAGGTATAGAAATGCTTTTTATAAGAGAAAAGGCAACAAACAAATTACATACAGTTTTTTTTTCCCTTCTAGAGAGCTATTAAAAGCTTTAAATCACTCCATTTCACTACTGAGTATTTTATATACTCACCAAGTATTAGGGAAACCAATAAACATTTTAGAAGGCTTTAAATGGTATTAGAGGTATTATTTTTGTGCTTATATAAGGTATAAGTACCTTAGTTCAAAGGTAAGGCTTAGAGAGTGTCATAAACATAATCCTAAAGGAACTAAAATAGATTTCTGACTCATAAGTACATAACAACTTTTAGAATCAACATAGGCAATCTTCTTAAGCATTCAAAATACCTATTTGCACCTTTCACTGAGAAGTTTGGGAATCTCACATTTTCAGATGCAAATTTCTTGCTTTGGGCCTGCTGCTGTTATACTGTACTATTAATACATCCTTTAGAGTCAGGGCATATAACCATATGTGGGTGGATAAGGCAAACAGTTGGAGGAAAGCAGAGGAAAACATTTTGATTAAACATTTTAATGTTTTGTTGGGCTTTGGTGATTTTTTTTTTGTTGTTGTTTTGTGGTTTTGGTGTTTGTGGTTTTTTGTTGTTTTGTTTTTTTAAAGGAAGGAATGCAAATGGCTCTTTGAAGCTGCTCAGAATGTTGAAAACTGTTTTAGAACCGCAAATCGCTGCACGAATCACAGATGAAATGCTTACAAAATGTGAGATGCCCTGTTGGTATGCTGACTAGATATGTGTGCACAAGACAGGTAGATTTATCTATGTGCTGTGTTACACGCGTAAGCCAACTCGGACGTCTGGAGATGTCTACGTGATGGATCACACAGCCGCGTGATAAATGAGTTCTCTCTCTGCGTGTAGCTGAATGCAGACAATGTGTGTGTTGTGTGTCCAAAAAAAACCATTGTGAGTTGCCCTTGAGACTTACTTTTAGTTAAATGGATTTCACAAAGGTAGGAATGAAAGTGGGAATAGCAGCCTTCTCATACATCTAAAGAGGGTGTTGCCATGAAGGTGGAGCTAGGATCTTTGTGGAGATGTCCAGCAAGATAACAAAGAACAATTGTCATAAATTTAAAATAAAAGGGAAAAAATCTATATGAGGATAACTAAGCAAACAGATTACTCAGAGAGGTTATGGAGCCTCTGCCCTTGGAGTTTTTCAGTGCCCAATGGGACTAAGCCCTAAACAATATAATCCAAATTCAGTGTTGATCTGGCAGAGCAGAAGGTTAGGCTGGAGGTATCCCAAGGCCCCTTAGAACCCAAGTGCTTCTGGGAATCTGCAATACTCACCGTAAACTCAGTCAACATCTCCCTCCAAATGTATGCCATTTCCTGCTGCAGAAGCTGATGACTTACCTTCCAGCACAGCTGTAATAAATGTAGCTCTCATATTATAAAACAAAATAGAAAACCTTTATCTTCTAGATTTAAACACTGTGTTAAAAATAAATCCAGTATTTTTTCAGTGACTTGTCAGATGCACTCCATTGAAACATAGTCTGTGGTGTAAAGTTCTTTTTCATCAAAAAAGTCTATGCATGAATTAAAATTTTCCTTCTGCCACTGGACAACTTACCTTTTAGTTCACAGTGCTGAAATCCTAATTTGAATCCTAAACTTCATTTTTTGCTTCTCTTGATCCTCTTTGAATTGGCTGGTAGGGGGAGCTGTTGGTCGGAGTTCAGTCCATCCGGTTAGTATTGTTTTTCTTTGGGATTATTATTCACTAGAGGACTGACTGTTTAAATGCTTGAGCGAAAAGACCATTCTTTCCAGTTACTGTCTTCAGAAAATATTCATTGGGTACAGAAAATGAGAAACTAGGAAACACAAACAAGAATCTCTGATGTTCAGCTCCAAACTGCTACAACTTAATCCTTGAGAAGAAGTCATTACTAGCATGTATTTACCTAGTATTATCATAGCCCCTGAAAGGCTTGACTGCTGTATCTGTAAACAGGGTGTAGCATTGAACTGATACCTTGGTAAAGTTCATTGTGCAGATCATAAACCCAGCAGGGTTCATTTGTATTTAGGATTGTGCTCTTTTCCAGCATTTGGAAAGTGTTTGATTTGGCTGCAGTATCCTTCCCTGATCCCACCCTGGTTTAAATTGTGCTTTTTCTCCTTTTCTTTTCTGTGCTGGATAGTGCAGCTGAAGCAGTCCTTTGCTTTCCATGCTGGGCTGAGAGCAGAATTAGAGGGTTGTTTCTTCCCTTAGGGCTGGTGTGGGATGGAATCAGAAATGCCTTTCAAAGAATCTTTCAAAGTCAGGAGTAATTGATGCTTTTTGAATTCTCCAGACTGTGGTCTGTAGCTTACCAGTAGACATGTTATGTGGTTTTGTCCCCATCTGCTTGTTCCTGGCAATTTCTAGGAGTTTATATGATCTTCGCAACCAAGAAGTCTGTTGTCTTTTATGAAAACCTGGAAACCAGGAGAAAAAGTCCAAGGAATGCCAATATCCAGGACTCATGATACAAAACTTTCATTCAGCTCCTGTTCTGGTGCCTTTTCTAGTGTCTCTCATGATTTAAAGGCAGGTCTGGAAGAAGCAGGAAGGCATCTAAGCATGTTAGGTGTGTCTCACCAGGCTTGTGCCATGAACTGAAAGGGGGAACAACTGATTTTCAGGGGTGCTGGTGAAGGTAGCTTATCTTATTCATTCACAAACTACTCATGCCACGGTCGAACCACCAAACTGTTTCAGAGTGCAGATACTTCTTAAAGTTCAGGGTCTTCCTTATGGCAAGGTTCCAAACTGCTGCCAGTTAGACACTAAAAATGCAGGCACTTGAGTTCAGATAATGTAATTGGGTTAAGGAGAAAAACCCCCAAAATAAGAGATTTGTCTTAGATTTATTTTCCAGACATTAGAAGTGATCTGCTCTCTTGTGCATTTGTTTCCCACTCAGGCACGGGAATTACGAGCAATTATAAGCTCCAAGGGTGAAACCTGCTGGCCAGAATTGCAGCCAGACCCCTGCAGAGGGAGCTGGCGCAGAGGACTTAACACACTCTCTCCCCTGCTACCTTGGGCTGCTGCAAAGATTTGGACTGTGAACAGATGAGCCTTTTCTGTTCCTGTTTCCTCAGTTCTAAATGTTGATTCTTTGCTTGCAGATAATCTTTCGATCCTTTTTTGTCTGGCCCACAAACTTGTAAATCATGTCATTCATGTCCTTATGGTTGCCAACTGTATTAATCTTTAAAAATAAAGCAAGCCACTATATTTTCTTATGGCAGACATCCTGGAGCCCTCTGTTTTGGATGTTACAGGCATCATGCTACACGAGGGCCAACAGAAAATTCCTCAGCATAAAGCGATGGAAACAAAATTTTATATAAGACATCCAGTTTAAAAAAAGGGAGAAAAAAAGCGAATAAAGGAAAAAAGAAGAGTTTTGCAAATTAGAAGGCATTTTTGGGCAACAGAGCTTCAAATAAATGGCTTTGATTCAACCAAAACTGCAGTGACTCATAGTTGCATCAGTATAACATTTCTGCCTCCCACTGGGAGGTTTTGGCTTTTCCAACTGATTAATAAGAGTATCTGACAGTCGTCTTTATTTCTGACATACTGGAAATGTACTCAAGGATTTCCAAAAACATTTTTAATACAGGCATAGTATTATCAAAGAGCTCATGGGACCCAGATGCTATTTGCTGAATTATTTCTTTTCCCTGCTGTTTAAAAGAGAGCAACAAAGTATTTGAAATTAATTTCAGTTATTTGAAAGTATTTGACAGGCACTCTGCTGTTGAGACTCAACTAATTATTGATAATTTATTTTTCAAGGATTGTTTATTTTCAATTCTGGAACAGGTAGAAAAAAATGTAAGCACGATAACACATTCCTCTGTGTCTATTTATGTTTGTGTGTAATTCTGGATTGAACTGGTTGCACCCTCTATTGTTGGGTTGCCCTACTCTTCCTATTATATACAATTCCACAGTACATTTTGCTTTGAAAAGCTCTTACACATCCCTTGCTTGTAACATTCTTTAAAGCTGTGCCAGACACAAAGATACTAATTTTTCTTTTAGCATAATTGAAACCCTAAAGTATCAAAAATTACCACTTGCTTTATGCCAGCTTTAATGCTAAGGAAAATGGTGGGTGATTGATTAAATAGCAATCCCATGTGAACATTCCAGAAGCCAAAGTCCAAACTGCTCTAGCAGTAGGAAAAGCAATATGAAGACCATGCTGGAAGCATCCAGGAGCAGAAAGCCACAGAAGTGATTGAGGAAAGGGAAGGACAGCTGGCCAGCCCATTTCTCTTGCTACCCTCCCTACCTGAGCATATCAGAGATCTGCCTCTTCTTAGGGAGAGAACTTGAGACATGAACCCTCCTGATTTCTGTGTTGTGAACAGAAGGCCATAACAGGCTTTCTGATGATTGTCCTTTCAAATTCAGCAAGTCATAGCTGGGGTGCATCCTCTTAAACCTGTGAAAGAAGAGTTTTTAGTTGCAGGCCAGTTTTCTGCTCAGCACCAGTGCACTGAAGGGCTGACTACTCGTTCTTCCTGCAGCTGGGATGGTATTTATTGTGGGGTAAGGTAGCATGGCTGCATAAACCAGGGTTTATTTTTCCTTTTATTTCTGTAAACACATTCTTCCACACTTCATTTTGCTGCTTTAAAATTGTGTTGTTTGCCTTGTGAACTCATGCATGCAAACTCAGGATATGCAAGTTTTCAGGAGCTGCCAGAACCTTACATATGTTTATACATTAGATTGGTCTTTAAATATATAAATATGCACTACGGTTTCTGAAGGAATTATGCTCTGTTCAGAGCACAAGGAAATGTAAATAGCTGTTACACATTTTTACATGTTGTGGTAATTTCACTTGCATAAATATCTAGTAGTGGACTCATAATTAACTAGATAAACTTTCCAGAGTGTGCAAGTTGTTCCTGCATAAGCAAGTAATTGCAGATCAAGTTTAGTAAATGTGCATTTAATTTAATTGTTATATGCTATGTGCATAATTGAGAGTTGCAGAAGAGAGGAATATTCCTGTGAAAGTTTATTTCAGAAAACTGGGATTTGAAGGATAACTACTTGGCTGAATCAATCATGACCTCATCAGATCAAACCTGTATTTGTAGGATGTTTCAATTCACTGAGTGCATAGCCATGTGCAACTAAGGCTGGAAAAAATATTCCTAAACTTACTGCAATTTTTGTTGTCTTAGTAGCTTGTATTTGGATTTTGGACTACATTTCATGTACCCAGAACAATTAGAAAATTTTTACTCCTAGGACAGTTTTTACAGAGCTGCAAAAGGAGCTTTTTCTGAAGCAGCATCATCCAGTCTGTGACACTGTGATAGGATGTTTGGTTAGAGAGGAATGAAAATTGAAGGTTAATGAGTATGGTATTCTAATTAAAACAGGAGCATAATCTAGTCCACTTCTACTTCCAGGTTCTTTCCCTCACATCAGTTGAAAACTTGGGCTGGCCCTTGGCCTAAGTACCCCTCTGTCCTCTGTAGATGCTTACTACTGCTTTAGTTAAGCCATCTCATCTCTGTGTTTCAGTTCTTCTATTACAGACCTAACATGCTGCTTCTCCCATTCTTTGACTTTTACATCTGTTTTATCTCCATTCAACAGGGGCCTGAGTTTTCTGCCCTACTCTGTTTTATAAAGAGCCTTTCTTGGTGGTAATTGTGTCTCAGGTGGGGCCCCTCACTATTGCTGTAATAAATCGATCTAACAATAAATAATCATATTTTAAACCCACAATCCCCTAAATATCGACAGGATTTTACACTGTATCTGTGCACCCTACAGTGAAAAAAGAAAAAAGATCGCGCCTGCAATATTTCAACTAACTCATAAACATTTAATCACAATTTATGGCCATAACCATAACCCTGATGTAGTCTGAGACCTTTCTGCTGTGAATTCATTCAGTTCAGTAGTATTTCATTGTAGGTTTTACAGAAGTCTCATATAACTTAAAAATTAATGATTTAAATATGAAAATAGATTATCTTCACCATATTATATTCAGTTAACTTTTTATGTGGTTTTTGTTGTTGTTGTTGGAGTTTTTTTGTGGGTGTGTTTTTTGTTTTGTTTTGTTTTGTTTTGTTTTAAACTGCCCATGCATTTTCTGTTCCCAGTATGTCAATCTCTTCTGTGGCTGGGCACAAGTGCTGCAAATGCATTGTTGGGAGGCTTAATGCCTTGATTTTGCTGACAAAGCCTTCAGCAATAGACCAGGATGTGATTGGGTGTGGTGGCTGAAGCCTGAGCCTGTCCTGGGAGCCAGGTGAGGGTGGCAGGTGTCTCCCTGCTGGCCACCTGCAGAGCAGGGCACCGTGCCACCCTCCAGGGGCATGGAAGGTGCAGGCTGGCACAGTGGTGAAGCCACAGCAGCTGCCCCAGGCACCTCTCATGCTCAAGAACATGGTGGGGAATTTCCAGCATGCTTTGAATAGGTGAGGCAAGTCAGCAAGTTAAAAATATTTATGTTTTCGGTTGAAGTCTGCCTGGAATGATGTGTCAAGTAGAGAATCCTGCCCACTGGTGGGCTTTCTGCCAAAGACAATCTGCACAATATACACAAGTATTGCAGATAGATGAGCCTGGTCCTTCCACAGAGAAGGCAGACATCCCTTCCCCTAAGGCTCTTGTCATTCACATGACTCCTGGTCAATCCCAGGTGTCTGCTGAGCCAGGCTGGGCACTTTGTGTAGATCCAGGATTCTTTGCTGATCTGAAAGAGCGACCTTATCAGGACTCTGAAGGCACTCTAAAGACCCTCTCTCCTCCTTCTGTCAAAGGTGGTTTGGTTCCTCTTGAGCTCAAACTGAGGAGTAGTACACCTGCCCCTGCAGAAGTACTTACAGTTGTGGCATGATGGGGTGGACAATTCTACTGAAGCAATTCTGTGCATGTCAATTTATTTTAAATTTGCTTCTCTGATATTAGCTGCTGAGTGCTTAATCATTTCATAGCACCATGATGAAAGCAGGTTGCATTTTTACCAGTGCAAATTATGCTTCATAGTGCAGCTTTCTGAGAGGTGTGTGGTGAAAACCAGCATAAGGACATCATCAAGGTATTTTTTTTATTATCGCTAAATAACTGAAAGGGCAACAAATAATTATCTTTTTAAATTAATGCTATTTTTACTCCCCCAGGCTTAATTAACCTATCAAATCTAACTGCCATTTCATTTGTGGTTCAATCCAAAACAATGACATGCAGATGCAATCTGTAGGGTAGATGAATTCTGGTTTCCACTGGCATCAGTGAAACTTCTACTAATTTAGTGGAGATACCATATGGTCCATGGCTTTGCTTTCCTTCTTAGAGAGAATAACGTAATTTTGCAAGAACATTGGGGATTTTGAATGGATAGAAGACAGAGAACTGAAGGAGTGAAGTGTTTGATGAATTGCAATGTGAAACTGAAGAAAAATAGTAAGTTGAGCATGCATCATAAATGAAAATTCTTTTAAAAACCCATTTTCCTAAATTATAGCAAAAACATATTAAAAAAATTGTAATCCTATCCTGTCAAGATTTTTAGGGCAACCAAACTAGTTTTAAACACAGGAATTTCAGCCTTCATTCTTGAGGCAACATGGATAAAATGATAACACACTCTGTCTTTTCCTATCAAGCTTTAAATCACATTAAGAAATTTCAGCCAGATTTAGCAGAAGAGCAGAAATCTCAAATTCACAATAGAAAGTCTGCAGTGCAATGACTGTGTGACAGCTTGTCTTGCTAATAGTTTCCTGAAACCATTAGGATTTATAAAGCTATTAAGAGTTAGTTTTTCTAGAAGATTTCAATTAGTGTTCTTTTTTCAAGCAGAAATCAATTTTCCCTACTCTTTTTCTAAAGTCCATAGATACATACAAGCCAAAGTAGCATATACAGTTTGGCACAATAAAAAAATAGCCTGGAAAAGAAAATTAGTAATTTTTATGTATATTTTTTTCTTGCGAGTGGGGACTTGTGATCCTTTTTGCTTACAGTATTGGGAATATGTATATTTTAAAAGCTAAAAGAATATGCTTGAACAACATACCAAATTTGTCAATTTGTTTACATGAATCTTTGGCAGATAATCATCCTGCCCTCTGTTGACACTGAAGTATACTGCAAACTCAGAAATTCATACTAGGTAGCAACTTGAGTTTTTCTTGCTTAAATGTATAAGTTCCTTCTTGCTACTTCCAGCTGCTGAGAGCAGGGTGCAGGTCTTCTTTCATGCTAATCACTAAAGAGAAAATATGTTTCATTTCTTTGGACCTAAGCTTTAGTCAATTTGAACAGCAAATCACTATTTTATGCCTGGCTTCTAACTCAATTTTTATTTCTCCTCATTCTCATCAGTAACACAGTTATTCTTCTTGAAGAGTATTGCTTTGGGTTTTTTTTCTGATATAGTGCAGTACCTCAGTCTACAGGAATAAATTTTTATGTCATTATGAATAAAACTATTAAACAAAAGTTCTGAAGTATTTTTCCCTGATATTAAAAACTGTTTTTTCTATTAAAAAAGCCTATATTTTTTTTTTACTCAATAGACATTCCACACAACATGTGTGTCATAAATATATTCCAGTACATCTAAACAGACAGTCCCAGTCACTAATTTGCATAGCTGCAGTCAAAACATTTCTTAATTTGGTACAGATATTACTAACTAGTATCACTCTCTTTTGTAAAAATATTTTGTTGCTGTCAACTGACACTCTCCTTTTGCTGCACAGTTGCATTTTGAAAGCCTCTGTCTTATCTATTCCTAATTGTATGATGTTTTTTCTGAGCCATTGTTTATAAACTGGACTTTATTGAAAGATTTAATGATTTCTAAGTAGTAAGAGATAGTAATGCTTTGTTAATATCCTCTGAACTGGTTTATAGTTGTAGATTTTTAATACCTGTGATGAACCACAGAATAACTAGGCTGATGCAAAACAATATACAGTATGAGGAAGTACTTATGCTTTATTTTTACTTCTTACATGTGTTTCTGTAAAGCTCAAATTATCCCTTGACTAGTGGAAGACAATCTGTTAATTGAAACCTAGGGTACTTTTCTCTTTCTCAAGGCCCAATTTAGACTAGATTTCAAAAACTAAATAAACAACAGTCTGCCTGCCCATTAAAAAGGAGTGTGTCAGGTTTCTGTGTAATTAAGTCTTTTAAATAATCTCCACTTAACCGTTCACAGGGGGACATGTAATCTTTAAGGATTTACATCGCCTTCCCCTTTTGTCCCAGAGTGATGGGGATATGCTTGGGTGTTGCAGGGTGGGAAGGATTTGCCCGCTGAAATACAGCTGCAGGTAAATCATCAGCATGTACTGCCTGGCACCAGCACTGTGTGCAGTAAGGAACATTTAAAAGTGCTGAGGGAAGGCTTTGTCTACACTGACATCTTAGTTAATACTAAACCCATAGCAGATGCAGGGACTAGTTAAACACAGGGTTTAGTGGAATAAGCTGTCCCTCTGCAATTTTTCTGTATTGCAACAGTTATTTTAGTAAAGGCACTGCAAATGTTGGTGCATAGAGGAAGTGTGTGACCTCTGTGCATTACATCTTTGCACTGCTCTGTTCCCCAAATCACAGGGGCGAGCAGGGCTCTCCTGCCATTGTCCTCCTGCTGCCTGTGATGACCACTTCAGTCATCTGGATGGGAGTTTTATAGGGGTTTACAGGCCGGAAAATCTGTACAGGGTGGCTTTCTGAACACACTGGAACTTCTTGAGGAAAGAATCTAGAGCAGGGGAGATTAACAGACCTCACAGTGCACAGGCTGAAACCCAAAGAGTTGGAAGGAGCAAGACATTTGATGAAGGGGAGCAGAGGTGTCACAGTGATCCCCTGGGCAGGAGCACTGTCACTGTCACTGCGGGATTGCAGCTTGGGGCTGAGTAGTTGAGGAGACTGGGACAGAAGGAAAATCTACTGCAACACTTTGCTGCAGGTGCAATGAAGAGCAGCTGTGCTTGGAATGCTGCAAGTGCCATGCAATGCTAGCCACTGCTTGAGGACAAAGGTGATGTCACATGTCACGTCCCACATAGGCAACCAAGCGGCTCCTCTTTATTTTCTGTCTTCTAGTGCTGCACTTTTGCTTCAGTGGATCAGTACCCTACTGCACATCTTATCAGACTTCACAGAACTAAAAATTGAATATGTTGCTACAGTGTGAATTGGAGGAAAACCTGTAAGGAAGTGTCAAGAGCCTGGAAAAAAAGTTTTTATATCTACATTGCTGTTCCATGAATATGGATCCTTATTCCAAAGAATAAGGTGTGAGTATAGATTACATAATGATCAAAGAGGAGAGAGAAAAAGGTGTGATAGAGAAATGGCTGCTATGAACAAATGTGTCAGAAGTTCTGTACAGAAGTTCTGTAGAAAAAGCAGCACACAGAGGTGTGGTTAGAGGTTTGGTTACAGCAGCCGTGCACA
Organism: Dicaeum eximium; assembly: GCA_013396995.1. Taxonomy (NCBI): domain Eukaryota; kingdom Metazoa; phylum Chordata; class Aves; order Passeriformes; family Dicaeidae; genus Dicaeum; species Dicaeum eximium. The sequence goes on along the minus strand of VWZP01010350.1, from coordinate 473,950 downwards.
AAGGTGTTAAAATGAAAGTTGTGCCCTCGAGATTATTCTGGTATTTCCTGCCTTTTTAATCTTTAATCAAACCTTTTAAAGTTTGTTTGGGTTACCGTGTATGTGTGGTCACATACTGGTGCACATGTATATAGCATTCTCCCAATGTACCTGTACTGGATTATCGTAAGTCATTAGGATTTTATGTGCAAAACCCAAAAAATATTCACAGAATCAAAATTTCCAGAGAAAATTAGTGAATTTTTGCATGAAACTTTTACTCTTGCAATGGTTTAAATATATTAGAAGCACTGGCTCAAGGAATTGAGGTGAAAATAGTTGGAGGTTGGGAAAAGAGTATGTTTGTTCTATTCTTACTCTTTTCTATGTACCTGTACATGAGTTACTGCATCAGGCTGGGTGCAGAGCTAAGAGAATCTGTACTCTGACCCAGGACTTCTGTTTCTGCATCACTATAACTTAATAATGTAAATTAAATAATGATAAGTTCATTTAAATAGTTTTTAAGCTTTAATGCAAGAACTATTGATATCTTAAAAAAAAAAAGCAATTGTGCTTGTCAAAGTGGAACATGCATTTCATTTTCTGTAAACAAACTAGAAAAGTATGTTTTAATTTAATTGCAATTTTGAAAAATATACAACTAAAAGGAGGAATATTTGAGAGAAGATTCAAATATTCATGAAGGTGACTGAAAAGAGCAGTCTTAGAAGATAGTGCTGCGGTGCTTAGGCTGCCATATTATAATTGCTGGTTCTGCTTTGTCATGGTGGAGTACTGGGCTTGGTCAGGCAGATGGTCTCTGAAGAGATTATTTAGATTATTTTTGGCTTTTGGGGTCAGTACTTCAGATCCAGACTCAAATCTTTGCAGGTGTGGAATTTCTTTCAATGTCTGAGACGTTACTAATTTAAAAATAGCTAACATGAGTTTTTTTCCTTAAATATTCATTGAAAAAATGCTTCTGAATTTAGTCTTTACATGCCATAATCCAAGCAGATCTTTATGGCTGAATAATAAACCCCGGGAAATGGGGGTTTTAATGGAAAGTGCAACTTAACCTTAAGTACAACATCACCTTACAAAAACATTTTTTGAAATCTACAAAATCCCTTGCTTCCAAGGGTGGTGTTACAGTGAAAAGCAGTCCAATAACAGTATAATTTATCATAAATACATAGCATATTTTATGATGATTTGTTTGCGTTAAAAAAATTTCACCTTATAGATTTCAATAAAGCAACCTACTGGTAAACTTATTGCAGTGGCTTTTCTTTGCCTTTGACTCAGATTCTCAGCAGAGTGAGGCATAAATGACTTCATGTTAGAAGCTGGTTAATAAAAGGTAGATTTATTTTTCGTTTGACTTGTTTATGAAGCTGAAAAACGACAAAACACATCACTGGTGTGTGGCAAGCTAATTTCTACAGTTATTAAACTGGCCATGTTATGGTTAAGCTGAGTAACCCATTTTCCTTTGTGAACATGAAATGCAATAAATGATCCAAGATATGCATATCAAAATCAGGAAAATCCCCATCTTCAGCAAAACAGAAGAATCATAAGTGTAGATGGTGTTACCTCTTGGGCAGACTGATCCCTAGGAGTGGCCCACACTGGGCATGGATCGGTCTTGCTTCCTTAATTTGCAGTTTTACGTCGAGAGCTGCATTTCTTGGCCATATTCTGCCTAAATTGAAGTGGTATCAAGGACTGCCACAAATCAAACCAGAATTTGGGTAGACAGTTTCCTTTTCAAGTAAACAATTTAACATTCATGGTATCTTCATAATGAAATAAGGATTACTGAATTTTCAGTTTTGTTTACCTTCCCATCCTGTGTAATGTATAAATTAGAAATTGAGACGTAGAAGGTAGAAGTTAGGTTTTTATTTTACTGTACAATGTTGTATTTCACTACTGTATTGGTATTATCTCAGTTGTTTTAATTTAGAGGGAATAAAGGTGTTATTTGGCATATTTTTTCAGTGTTGTGTGGTAGACATTAGGATTGTTTCAATTAAACTTGGGAGGACTTTTGAATCGAGCATATGTTGGACACTGGCACTGTAAACCAAAAATAATAAAAATAATGGTAATAAATGCTTTGTATGTAGAGTTATGGTGGCTACAGCTGAAGCTTAATACTGTATGCCAAGCCCTTAAAACTTGAAAAAAATTATCTAAAATTACTTTAATAAACAGGGTAGTTCTGAATTAAAACTCTTATTGAACATCTAGGGAATTAGAAAGAAATAGTATTGCTGGTTCCTTTTTAATCATTCTTCTGAGAGGTCTTTCCTGAGAAGCCAAGAATCTCTCCAAGAAATTCTTAAAATACCATTCCTACATGGTGGGAATGCAAAGTGATTTTTGTTTTTACTGGAATGTGAATTGAACTGATGTCTAGTAGTGGAGTATGTGATTGATATTATAGTGTAGATCTAGAATCAAGTAAGTTATAAATTAAATATTACGAGCATGTCACACCTTTGCATTTTTTTGTTGTATTGTTTTAATCTGCAGCTGTAAATTATTTTGATCCTCTTTTCTCTATAATAATGAAACAAAAATTACAGTAGATAAAAATAACATGAAGACAAAATGTTTTCAATTAGGATTTATAGCCTATGTCTGAAAATGTTTGGCCTATGGGCTTTGATAGTTTTTTTTAGTTTGTTTTGGTTGGAGTTTCTTTTCAGTATAAATATTGATTTTATTGTAATTTTCACAAACACAGACACAAAGAATTAACTAAAAAAACGAAGTGACTAGTTATGAGCTATATTTTGTTGTAGTTGTTTTTTGTTTTGTTTTGTTTTGTTTTTTTTTTGTTTTAAAAAGCTGGATGATGTTTTGAGTATGCCATAAAGTCCACAGCTATTTCTTCAGTTAGTTTGTGATCAGGTAAGGGAGCACAATGAGTTTCTGGGCAGTATTTCAGTTAATATTTCTTTTTAGTGGTAATGGATGGCATTCTTCTGAGAAGTGATCTTTTAGAAGTCAGTGCACAGTAACCTGGAGACCTAGACTGTAACTTGGCCTCACAAAAATCACAGCAGTTTGAAAACTCCTAACAATGGTTCTTTCAAATTCCTTGGTAGTTCATCATTGCCAAACACTTATCAAGTTCTGAAGCTTCATATATTTATTTTCTGCAAAACCAGAAAAATGGGGGAAAAGGGATAGAAAGGGGAAGAAAAATCACAAGTTGAGATTCCTGTACAGTAGAATCAGTTCAAAGCTAAGACTCTAAGAAAACTGCTTACCCTTGTCCTGATACCAGATTTCATGGTAAAAAAAAAATAACTGCTCCTCTTTTATGATGTAAATTTAGTATTTTTAGGTTAGGGTTTATATAAATTCTATGCACTTTTCCTTCCTCAAGTTGACTGAAGCATTATAAATTACACGAGCCTTCACTCAGGGTGTTTCCAGGACTTATCTAGGGCTATTAATTAATTCTCTACATTGCATACGCTAATTTTGCATCATAGCAGCATTTTTCACAACCTGGATTCAAGTAATTTTTGACCTGAAGGCAAGGTGTAATTGCAACACGGTCCCCTATGAATGCAGCCATGTGCTTTATTGTAACCCTGCAGTCATTCTGCAGTATCTGCATCCCTGTGGTAGGGAGATGTTGTGTAAATGCAACCCCTTTTCCATTTATTGTTTAGTTTCATCCCGTTGCCTGTAGGGCCTCTTTTCTTGTATTTTCTTTTTTTAATTTTTTTTTTTTTTGGTTTGGTTTTTTGTTTTGCAAGTCCTTTCAGTTATGCCCTAAGCAGTCTGTGGCTTCTTTCTTCTCTTAGCTCCTTTTTTCTCATTTGTTTTCATACTCTTCTTGGATAACTCTCCAAATAACTTCTGTTCATTTCATGCAATTCCAGGCTTGCAGTTCTAGCCATGTCCCACTAACTTAGACTTTCTCCTTTAGTTTTGTCCCACTTACTCATGATATCCATCCTCCAGTAGCAAAATTGTAGTCTCACTTAGTTCAACAGCTTTCTTTACCAACTTGTTTTGCTTCCAGATGGACATCTTTATGCTCTCTCTTTATGCTTTTCATATTTAGGAGATCCTGTATTCACCCACAAAACTGTAGAATCTACAAAAATTTAGCACCAGTGATGGGTATGAGTTGCTGCCTATTACAGCTGGTTTACAACAACATTGTCTACGACCTCTTTCCTGCCAATTTACTTTAGAATTTCTTACTTTACCATTAAAGCTCTCAGAGGTAGATATAGGGGTTTTTTGTCTTTTTATTGTTGGGGGTTTTTTTTGTGTTCTAGCCTTATTTGAAGTATTGCTCAGTGCTAAAGATCTTATCAATGGTAGTGCCAAAAAATGTATACTTTGGTATGTACCTTCTAGTCCAGATCTACATAACTGTAACTATTTTGCACTACAATTTGTGTATTCCTGAAAATTATTAAAAAGCTGATACATTCTTAGCTGTTCTTAAAGAATTGCTGAAAACAAAGGTAATGTTATTTGATGTTATTATTTTTTTAATGGAGTGTCATAAAATACATTGAAAACTATTGCACTGTACTTCACACCTTGATTAACTTGTATTGAATAGGTGAGCCCTTACTTTCTGTCTCCCCCTTGAGAAGAAATATTAGAATGAAAGTCTCTAATTTTTTTCTTTAATCCCCCCCCACCCCTGCACCTTCTCTTAACAAATAACTGCTTTTTATCCAGAGCTGGATTTGGCAGCTCTACTCTTGTATTAAACAACTGATGAATTTTTAAAGTATATAATACATTTATATTTTTTACCTACTACCCAATTTTTTTGTAGATTAGATTAAAACTCTGGCTAAAAGTTTTGTGGAAATGTTTTCTGTATTTTGTGAAAAGCTCTTGGAAGTAATCAAAATATTCAACAAGGTTGGAACTTTACCCAGTTGTTAATTGGCAGGTTAAACTTTTATGGGTTTCTGGTACCCTGGTGATACCTGACTATTAAAAATTGCAGGTGGTTCAGGGGAAAGGGGGAGGTGAGTTCCTGTGCTAGTAATATATCATAAAACTATATATTTCATGCGCCTGTTGTGAAAGTGGAGACTTTAATACTTTTTCACAATATAAGCTGATTAAAGAATCTTTATGGATCTCATTAACCAAAGTTTTTCTCTGTGAGCACTGAAAAATGTAATGCTTATGGATAAGAACAGCAAAAATAATTAGCCTCTGTGGTACCTCCTTTGGTTTAATAAAAGCACTGCGGTATCAAATGTGCTTATTTGCTCTGAGCTTAAGTTTGCCCTTTTACACAAAATACTGTCAATGATTTGGACATTTTCCTTAATACTGCCATGATCAAACATAGGAAGTGAAAGGGAAGGATTGTTGCATGCTCCAACTACAATAAAATACTACAATGTGTTTCACAGAGTCACAAAATCATGAAACTGTTGAGCTTGGAAAGAGCCTCTGGAGATCATATACTCCCACCTCCCTGCTCAGAGAATGGCTGGCTACCAGAGGTTGGTCTGGGCCAAGTCAAATAAGGTCTTGAACATGTCCAGAGGTGGGGACTTAATAACCTCTGTGGGGCACCATGTTCCACTGTTTGGCCACCCTGGCAGGAAAAAAAAAAGTGTATCCTTCTCTTTAAATGGAACTTCCTCTACTTAATTTGTGCTCATTGTCCTTTCACTGCTACTACTGAGAAGAGTCCATCTCCATCTTGACAACACCATCCCTGTGTTGTCAGACTTTTGCAGACATTCATGTTTCCCCTGAGGCATCTCATCTCCTGGCTGGACAGTCCCAGATCTCTGTCTCTCACAGGAGAGGCTCCAGGTCCTTCGTAGACTGCTGCTGGACTTACTCCAGTGTGTCCCTGTCTCTCCCATACTGAGGAACTTTCTTTATCCCCAGAACTGGACACAGTCTTCCAGACATGTCTCGCCAATGTGGAGCAGAGTGAAAGGATCTCCTCCCTCAGCTCTGTCCACCTCCCTCAGAGCTCCTGGGTCTATCAGATCCTATCAGGTCTTATGGTAATGTTTGACCTTTCCTTAACCCGGTCCTCTTCTAGGGTTGGTCAGCCTTTGCTCTAGACTTTTCTAGTGGTCCTAGTGGCCCTCCTTCCTAAACTCCATGATTTCAGGGTCACTGTAGCCAAGGTTGCCCATGATCTTCACCTTCCTGACCTTGTTTTAAGTATGAGGTCCAGCAGAGCACCTGCCTTTGTCCATTCATCAGTCGCCTGTGTTAACAAGTGCCCAGCAGTGCCCTCCAGAAACTTCCTGATTGCTTGTGCTCTCCTCTGCTGTCCTTCCAGCAGATTCCAGGTGGTTAAAGTCCTCCCCCTTGAGGGTTGAGACATGGCAATTAGAGGCTTCTTCAAAGCCCAAAGTTGCCCAAAGACGACCTTATCTACTTCTTGAGCTGATGATTTTAGAAACTATTTTGTTCTGCTTTAAATGAACAGTCTTAATGCCTCATTCAGCTTTGTAATTGAGATTTTACATCACTTGAAGTGTTAATGAAGGATAAAAATAGTGAATAGCATTTGCAAGGACCTTACTAGACCTCTTTTATATAAAATACTGTTTCTTAATATTGTTTAATAGCAATGGTTTCCTATTAAGAGATAGTTTTGTGTCTGTTGCACGGTGTTTAATTAAATTACTGTTACATTCAGTCAGATATACAGATTCTAATTAAAATAGAACAAAGATATGCATCCTGTTTTTTCCACTCACAATTTCATTTTATCTAGTATATGGCTGATAGATTTCTCTTCATCTAAGGTAAATATCCTTAGAGATATTTCCTCTATTATGTAGCATAGGTATTCAGTGGGAACATATTTTTCTTGAGAGTACTGGTTTTGTTATTTTCTAATATTAATTTTGTTCCTGGTGTCAAGACCAAGACATATGGAGGCTTCTTTGGAATAGTTCACAAAGACCACAGTGGCCTTGCCAATATTAGCCCAACTTCAGGGGACAGGTGTGTGTTTACTGGCAAAGGCTGTAGAGGTTTATGCTTGGATTTTTAGAATGTTCTTGTTTTGTTGTGTTAGTGCTGGGGCTGCACAGCCCCTTTTGCAGAACACAGGATGTGAAGAGGTGCACCAGGAAGCAAGACAGCCCTGAGCTTTAAAATGCCTGTCCCATCTAAATTTATCAATTTCTGAAACTTAGGGCAGGATCTCCCCAAAGGAGAGGACTCCCAAGGATCTCTTTTTCACTGCAGTGCATTGGCCTTCAGGATTTTTTGGGTCTGAAAGCACCCCAGGTTTCCTGGCAAAAAGAAATTCAGATGAGAGAAGTATCAGTATTTGGTTTTGTCTTCTCCAATAGGAAAGATGTCTTCAAAGTCAGAAAAAGTATTTCAAACATGTCTAGATAAACATACACACCTATCAGGACAACCTTTTTTGTAAAAAATCATGGGATTTGTACATGTATTTCCTTCTTATTACATGCTTGTTATTTATTATTCCTTCTTATTACAATTATTACATGTAATTACATGTATTTATAAGTATTACATGTAATTACAAGTGTTACATTGCAGTAAACACCAACAATCCTAACATGAAAACTTCACATCCTGGTTGTTGTTTTTACACATCACTCTGCCCATCATAACTTCCATGAATTCATTCACTTTTCTGATCCCACTATAGAGGGCGTCACAGGAAGTTTCTTGCTGGGAAAACTCTTCATGTCACTGGACCAACTGTGAAATTGAGTTTGTTCCTTTTTGTCTTTACTGGAATTCTGATGATGAATATTGGAAACAGTAACCTCGAATGTGAAGAATGGAAATTCCAGAATGAAATAAGAATATTTTGATGGAAATATGAAGACATTTTGGTTATAGAAAAGATCTTGATCTTTCTCTTCTTTTCAAAATTTTTATTATTTTAAATGCAGCAAGGACTTAAACTGTGTGTCTCCAAATACCCTTTCAAAACAACAACAAAACAAAAGATAATTTATATTTAAAAATAGCTTTCTTTATAAAGCATAGCTTTTCTCTCATTCAAATTCAAATGCAAGATTAATATTCTGTTCTCATGATTTTAATGTTACTTAGTAATTTAAAATTCAATGGCTACAAACCAAAAAGAAAAAAAAAATATTGAAACATATCTGTGAGCTGTCACTGTATTGTAAGGACAGTTCTCATGCATGAGCACAAAGAATCTGTACAAAATATATCTACATGTTTTTTCTTGCTCTGTGATCTTCAGAAAAGCACGTGCAAGGAGTACAGTTAAAAATATTAAAAAATAAGGAAACCAACATCTCAATGCCGAATAATATGCTTGTGAAACACCATCAGGGTACAAAACTACAAAGAATTATCTTGAAACAAAAAGATAAGTTGCAAGGATGACCCTACAGGTATGTGTTTCTTCAAGCAAATAGAAATTTGAGTGTGATGCTTTTTCTTCAGAAAGAAATTACATACTTTTCATGGCATAAATATAAGAACAACTCCCAATATTACATGAACGGGTTCCAGAAATTTCAAAGTGTGCCACCAACAAAGCACTGGCTTTCATAGACAGAAAGAATAACATGGCTATTCAAAAACTAGACACTCCTTAGCTATATTTAATACTAGAAAATAGACTACCACTTTCACATTTATTCCATAGGGCCTCATTCCAGAAAACACTTCCATAAATAGAACTCAAAGGCACTGCTTATATGCATAAAGGTGCTTAGGAGCATTTCCAATAATTGTATTTGCTATCTCTGTATTTGAAAAGCTACAAGAGTTTAATTTATTCCATTTTGAATTATTATAAAAGCCATGAAAATGCACCTAAAACTTGACTGACTTAATAATTAATTATCAATGCAATTTCAAATTTATAAAAGAACTTTAAAATAAGCCTTAAATTTATAATTTATTGAATCACTTTAGGTAATTATCAAACAAATAATAAGTGAAAATGAATTATCTTTGTTATTTGAGTTCAACCAATATGGGTCTAGTAAAAGAAACATGTATTCCATCTACACTTGCTTTCACTTAATATATGTTGAAATTATAAGGTCTGTAAAAGAAATGTTGAGAATTTCAAATATGGTTGATGTTGGAACAGTAGTTGATAGATCTAGGATCCTTATAAATCCATTAAAATCCTTATAAATGTAGTAAAATTTCCTCCTTGAATGATAAATGGCTGCATAGACTATGAAGAAAGAACACATTTGTATCTTGTTCTTTCAATAATAGCTTTCGGCTTGTTGTCCTTCAGGTTGCTTTCAGGAGCAGCATTATAATTTCAGTAGTATGTAAAATCACTCCTTCATTACAAAAAAGCTCTTAGGCAAGTGTAATGACACCTGCACATTACCAGCAATGAACACCAAGCAAATTTGTAATGAAAGAGAACTTCATGTGCTGCCACACATCAAAAATCCTGGCGTGTTTCCCTGATTTGTTTTGCTGTTTAAGTTTTCAACATCAAGTCCTGAATGCTTTTGTTTCTTCGTACCCATAGAGAAATTACTCTTCTTGTTTCACATCTCAGTGCTGTGAATTTAAATGGGCTGTGAACGAAGTTCTTGGCTCCTTTGTCAGGTGATTTCATCCTGTTCATAATGAACTGTGCTATTTCTACATGATGGACTGCAATACTGGGGGACCAGGGGAAAAATAATGACAGTCTGAGAGAGGGCTTTCTGTCTCCTCTGTTTTGTCCTTTGATGCATGAGAGGTGTGTGCACAGCAGGTTCTGTGTCTCAATTTTTACATCTGCTTATCCCTCCAAGGGGTAGGAAACATTTTTGCTGTCCATGCTGTTCACTATTCCCCCCTCTGCTTAAGTGCTGGAAATGGAGGGTAGTGATTCTCTTCTTTGAGAAACTGGAGTGGGTAAGACACAGCTGGCTTGCAGCTCATCACTGGGGTAGACTCAGTCTAAATGAATTGGGCATATATTCTTGTAACATCTTTACCAGTAGCCAGTTTTGTTTTTAATATGGTTAGAAAGCAGGATTTTGTCTTCTGAGTCAGAAGAATGAGTGAAAAAAGTGGCATTAAGATGCACAGAGCGCAATTAAACTTGCATCACTTTAACCATTTAAAAATCAGCCATCTGCTCCAGGATAGTCTGCCATGTTTTCCTACACTACTCAATTGAAACTGGTGGTCTGAATCACACTCTGAATGTGCCTACCTCATCTTTCTGCTATCTTGTGGAGGCATTTGATGAGATTTATGGTCACCCTGCAAAATAATGTATATGAAACTCTATGGCAATATCGCTGTAACTCATATTGCTTTGCTTTCACCCCTTTAATTATCTGACAGTGCAAAGTTACCAGCAGAACACATACTCATATACTGACTCTCAGAGATCAGTGTTTTAATTCTATGCAATTCATTAAGAAACACTGGTAGCTCAATGAAGGAAGTAAAAAATTCCACCCACGTACTGTAGCAGTCTAGTCTTTAATGAGATTTTTTTCAAGCAGATTGGGCTGTAGTCCTCTGTGGAAAGGTAAAGGATCTCTCAGTACTTTAAGCAGAAGAATGCTTTGCAAGAGCATGGCTGTGATGGAGATCTCCTGAGTCTTAAGAGTCTCAAGTTTTCATAATAAACTCATGTCTGGCATTCCTATTTATATCTTTAGAAAACCACCCTTCAATTTCTGCCTGTATTTTGGCACCTCAAGGCAGTTATGTACAATATTATATGTTAGAACAAATGCTGGATAAAGCCACTGACATTCTGACAATCTTGTAAGATGAGAGCTCTTAGGAAATTTAATATCCTCACCCCAGAACAGGAAAAGTAATCTTCCAGGTTTCGGGAGATGGATGGCTGTATACTCTATTTTATTTTTCTACATTGAGCTCAGCAGTCCTAACTATCATTAATCATTTCAGAATCTCTGCATTGCTATTTTTAGGAGCATAAAGAATTTCAGTGTTATAACATGATATGTGCTAGAAAGAGGTCAAATAAATGGTCAGCGGTGGAGATTTGTTGCTAGAAGTACATTGGCATAAATTTGAAAGTAACTTTATAGTGCAGAACTACTGGGTGAGTGTAAAGAAATTTACTAAATTACAGATTTCAGCTGCTGAAGCATTTTAAAATAATATTCCTATTTAGCTTTTCAGTCCGGTAATCTCAGAACACAGCAGTTGATTCAAAACAGGTATCTTGGATTTAACTTCTAAAAAATATTTTCTCATTTTTATGCATGTTGAAAACCCAGGTGCTAAAAAACGATATATAGGCATTTTATGTCTTTCTCCCTTTCTGTCACCTATTATGAGACTGCACAAATTATGTCAGATCACTGAATGGAGGCAGCTCTGATTAGGGAGCAAGTTCTACTTTGTCTGTGGGAACTGTGTACAAGAGGACTTCAGCTGATGTCCCTCATTTGCATCCAGATGTGTCCATTTCTTAAGAAATTAACATCAGCCAGAGATAAATTTAGAGCTCTAGCTTTTATCAGTTTACCTAAGAGTATCATGCATGTAAAATACATTATATGTAATTGGTGAGACTAAGCATGTTCTAATGGTGTCTTAAGGCCAAGGTTAGTTCATTAAAAACTGGAGTTTAACTTGGAGTGTAAAAACATATTTGCAATGCAGAGGTTAACTGCAGAAAATCTGTTTTTAACCAGAGCATTACAAGTTTACTAACTCCAGGTACTTTTTGTGCAGTTTGTCAGCAAATACAAAAAAAAAGAAAAAATCACAGCGGTAAGAAAAAAAAACAAAGCATAAATTTCTGCCTTGCTAACAGATATCTTTTGGGCTTAGATCAGGTCAACTGCCCAGCTTTCTTCTCCTCTTTTCATCTAACTTTTTGTTCAGTACCAATCCTGCTGCTTCTGTCACATTGCCATAAGAGGCAGTAGAGTCCTCTAGACTTCCAGTACCTTATGCTTGTGTGAGTTGAATACACAATAAGATTTAGGAGAAAAAGAGTCTGTGCATGTTGTTATTATTTTTATCAACTTAACAATATGGATGATAGCTAAGCATACAGATTATTACTTATTTCCTTCATTAAGTAAATCAAAAGCATTTTCTCCTTGAACACAGTCCTTGGAGAGTCTGTGCCTTTTTGATGATGTAATGAAGAACAGAACAATACTTGAAAGGTGGCAGATACACTTGGACAGGGATATGGAGAGAGTTTTCATTTATCTTGAGTTGGGAGAACATTTTCTTGAGTAGCTTATATTCATAATGACTGTGTAAAATAAAAGTAAACTAAAATACCATCAAAACACATTTGGGCTGTGATGCTGTTAGATGTCATAAGTGAAAATGGCTTGGGATTGTGTTCAAATTCAGGGGGTGATCTAGGAATTGTTTTTCTGAAAGATGGTATTTTTCTCTTTTGGGTGCTCACCAAAGCAATGTTTGATCACATTACAGCTGCAGCTGCAGCTCTGGACATGCTTTTAGTTCTGCTGTAAAACAGAAACAAGGTGATAAATGTTTGGGACAAATGACTGATCTCAGGAGTTGAAGTCCTGACATAATAAAGTCAATAGCAGAACTTCCATTAACTGTAATGGGGCCAGGGGCCTGAATCATCATCTTGGGACTTTGATCAAGGGTCATGACATTTAACCCCATGTTCATTGTAGGTAAAGCTACCAAGAAATAGGGTGATTCCTCATTGCTAATAGTTCGGAGCACTGTTCATAGCTTGGAAAAGTAACATATGTAGGCGTTTCAAGGATCTATCGAATTCTTTATATATGTCATGTTTTGAGATCTGCTGAAATGTCTCACAGGGGAAGGGAGGGAAAGCTGTTCATTGTTTCCCATATTGTCAGCAGCTATAGCTGTTATCATATGTATACATTAACATACAGAAATAGTATTCTAGACGTAAATGGGTGTGTTATATTTTTTTTCTTTCCCCCCTGCTGTAATATGATGTATTTAGGCTTTCAAGCTCAGATATTTTAAGTAGAAAAACAGAAGTGCATCACCAAAGCTTACTGAAATGGCAAATCATAGGCTGCTAAAATGTTTAAGATGCTGGGAATTTTAGTTCTAAAAACAATAGAAAAGCTCTTGCTATTGTCTTTGTTTACCACCCATGCCTTTATTTTAACTGTATGCTTTATAAATCTACAGATTATTGCCTTTATTGAAAAGTTTGCGTGTTTCTCAAGATGACTTGTAAACTTGACTCAATCTTCCCTAGCAAGGGAAACAGGAAATACCAGAGAACACTAGACTCAGTAAACCTATAAAATTTGAGAATGCAGCCCATTATTTCTAGAGACTTTTCACATAACACTTTGGGAAGCAATGACTAATTAGTTTTTGGCTTTAACAATAACAGTTTGAGGGGATTTTTGGTTTTGTTTTTATAGCTTTCATATTAGGTAGAGGAGGCAAAGTGACTCTGAATGATGAAATATTGGCAGTGTATACACTTGCTTCTCAGTAGGAGCTCAGCTCTTTGATCCCTAGTACAATTACATTCATTGCCCAAGTTTTATTGCCATGCCAGAAAGTTAACAAGCAGCCGCTACGCTCATGACAGCATCCTAATAGATTTTTGTTCAATAGGTAATTGAATATTTAAAATTAATATCTCAGATTCTCTGGATTCTTGGTAGCAATTAAATGTTCACGGCATTTTTTCTTGACTGCTTCACAGCAGTAAATAGAGTATTTATATTGATCGGATCTATCCAACACTTCAACAATTCTTCTGCGTGTTAGCTGCAGCTAGAGAAACACTTCAGTTATTGTTCCTTTTTCCCTGTCTGAATGCTTTGTTGAGTGTTATTCTTAGAATTGATAAAAAGGCAAAGCTCAACTGACATAAAGCTCCCCAGCTTCCTGAAGAATGTTTAAATTTGTACTCACTTTGGGTTCTTCCTGTAAGAATGGACTTCTTATCAAGTACTAATGAATTTTAAAAGTTGCAAATATGATGGAGGCATATGTAAATGACAACTGATAATTTTCTTTTTTGCTATTCACTTCTGTTACTCATTTATTCCTTACTGATCCTTCAAGATTTTAACTGATATTTCAGCTAATTATAGGGAATATTCTATGGGTAGCTTTTTGAAATGGAGTAGAGGAATTAACTATTAATAGAACATTAACAGTTTTTGTTAACAGTGAATAGAACAGACTGGAAATCAGAAATACCTGATTTCATTTGCATTTTCTCCTATTTTGCTAAGTGGCCTTGGAAAACTGGAAAAACTACAGCAGTTAAACTACAGTCAACATGAAGTTTTGTTTTTTTAAAATAAAGCTTTACATTCTAGACTATCTTAAAAAGTTTTCATGATTTTCCTTTCTATTACAAACTCATAATGGGATCATGTAAAAACATGAGCATGAGCTAAAATATAAATAATTGCCCATGAACGGGAAGGGTTTTATCTACCAAGTAATTTATATAATGTCATGAAGAATAGGGTGCTGGATTTTATGCTACTAGATATAACTTGTGTCATAAGTAGAAATGCAAAGAACTGCCTTTGTGACAGAAGATTTTCGTACCATCCTAAACCAACGACACTTTCTTGTTTCCTGGTTCAACAGGCCTCACTGGAATAAACTTCTCTGCAGATGGTTTTCATTTTCAGGGTAGTCTAATAGATTGGGCTTTTCTGTGTTCTCCAAATCATCCCACCATGATTATCATACCTTTTGGGGAGGAAAAAGAAAAATAATATGCATATGGCTGTATTAAAGAGGTGCACTTTCTATTACAAAGCTAAACTAAGCTAAAGCAAGACTGAGTAATATTCCATGTGTTCTATTTGATCAAGATTTGTTTGATCAGTTGACAAGAAGAGATTCAAGGAAAGCAATTAGCATCAATACAAACTCCTTTCTCCCAGATTAAAGGAAGTGATTGCACAATGTCAGGTTTCTTTGTGTTTTGATTATATGGAAAATGATTGCTTGATTATGACAATGGAATTGTCATAAAATAAAAGAAGACCTTGAAAAAAAGCCTCTCAGAACATTTTCTTTACCTATCGTAATAAACCTTCATTTGGCAAGTGAGGAGGATCACTCCATGATACTGAATAACGTCTCAAAAGGTGCAAGAAGGTGTGGACTCCAGCTAATCAGCTGAATCCATTTAAACCTGGGTAGGTTCAAAAGCAGTTTCTGATCAGTATATAAGTCAGTGACTTCACTGCTGTATTAGACAGTGTTTAGAGCAGAGCTTACCAGCTGTGGATGCCCTAAGTTGGTGGTGCCTAACCTCTGGTCACCTGCAGAACTGCAGGGCACAGGTAATGGGCTCTTCACAGTTTCCTCTTCCTGTTGGATTTGGTTTTAAGGTCTTGATTTTCTACAAACAGATGTAATCAATTTCTTGGTCAGGATGTTGTCCATATAGTATGACTAAGTGGAATGACTGAGTTGGTAAAATTCCCTGACAGTAGCACTGTGGCAGGCCTTAGAAAAATTAATGTATTCAGATTCAGTGATCGATATCTGCCTTATATTTATTTCATTTCTGTATTTTACCCATTTTAAGATAAACACTTGGAGCACAGCCAACGTAATCTTTGTCCTGATGACTAATCTGGTAATGCTGCTACAAATTGCAAGCAATGTTGAAATACTTTATGAGGTTTGATAGTCACGTCATAGAAACGTAGGAATAACAGTTTTTGATGATGAAATATCTTCTGATTTAGCATGCTGTCAAAACAAAGTTTTCTGGGTAACAGCAGAGGTAACTGAATAAGTAATAAAACTGAGTAATGCATGTTTAGATGTATACTGAGAAAGAAAAGTGATTTAAAAAAGCCTTAGTTATTTAAAGATTCCTCTGTCTGGTTTTATGTTTGTAATTTACCTGTAGAATTACAGGAGCAAGAGTACAGGATACTTGAAAAGTAAATATTTTTCTGAACTCCTTTATGTTTTTAAGGATGAGATATCCCCTGTCCTGAGAGCATGTCTATCTTGTAATTCAAAACCTAAATAGTTGAGTTTAGTTTCTAGATGCTGTCTAAAAACCCCTTCCTTTTTGCTGCATGAAGTTATTGAAATGCAGTCTGTTACTGTGAAACCTGCTACATATCTAGAGCGGTTTACTTAGGCAACTACTGAGGTATTTATTTTCCTGGAACGTGAGAGGCAAAGCTGATGTGATGGAAGTAAGTGGCTCCCTCATTCTGAAACCTTAGACCAGTTTGTGCTAATTCACTGATGGATGTGCCTAAACACATTAATAAGGCTAAAATAGACAGAGGCACCCAATGACGCATGCTGGGCTGGGGATAATGGACTGGCAGAGGGGTTTACTGAGGATCTGTTCCACTGGGAACAGAGCCTTTATATCCTAATTAGAGCCCTGTAAGCCTCTATTTAGTACTGGAAATCCAGTATCAGGTTTACTGAGCTGATTTTAATTAAAACTGATGTTAGCCTCAACTTCATGTGGGTTTCTGACCAAAATAAACTTGTGTAAGTAACGTGTGTGTGCATATCTACATGTGTACACACATATGTGTTTGTTGGAGAGTACT
This sequence comes from Dicaeum eximium, assembly GCA_013396995.1. NCBI lineage: Eukaryota > Metazoa > Chordata > Aves > Passeriformes > Dicaeidae > Dicaeum > Dicaeum eximium. The sequence goes on along the minus strand of VWZP01010350.1, from coordinate 457,439 downwards.
TGTGCTGGTGTTTGTGTTCTGTTGTGTTGAAATCTTCCATAATTAAGAACAGATCATCCCTGTTTTTAAACTAGTAATTGTCTGACTTCAAAGGAAATACTGGCAAGTTATTTTTACTTCTGTGTTATCACCTGTCATGTTGAATCTAGTACCAGGTGAGGGCTCTGTGACCCTTATACTGGGAGAGGTGGGAGGGACGTTTGTGCTTCCCTGGTCTATAAATAACTATCTTTGTGTAACCATTGCAGAACCAGGTGTCATGTTGTAGATGAACAGAGCACTACTCCTACATACAGAGAGAACTGTAATATCTCAACAAAGGAAATAGGGTTAGGGGTATTTTTTAGCTAGATTTTAGAAACCAGGTGTATGAACAGATTTAAACAAAGACTACACTATAAAATCTGAGGGAAGACAGCTGCTTTTTTATTTCTAATTAGGTAGAATGGGAAATTCTTAATTAGAAAATGTATTTTATATATTTCATTATTTAAAGTGTGTGTGAGAGATACCCACATGGAATTGAGGAAAAAAGAAAAGGGAGAGAAAAAGAGAGGTAAAATAGTAGCGTGTTGAAACAGAAGAATAAGTCCACAATTAGATTGTCTATATACCCTTAATTTTCCTCCTTTTCTCTTTGTGCATAGCCATTTCACTTTCATTGTCATGACTTTTTTTTCCCCCTACATAATGTGGCTTGTTTGGTAATGCTTGATAGATGATCTAGCGGTATAGGTGGGTCTGTAAAGATGTCTCATTCTTTCTTTTTTGGGCAAAGCTCTAACTTTATTTTCCACCTTCCCTTCAGTCCTGCACTGGATACAGAATTTTGTGTGTTTTCTAGCATTTTTGATAGTGGCTATTAACTATTTTATCTAAGTGTTTCACAAATTATTTTTGTTACGTAATGGTCTTAAAAGATGAGACTGGGCACTGCTGGTGATTTACTCTGACTAGTTCTGGTTGATCCAGGTAGTCTACCAAGGGCTATATAATAAGATGTTCTGCACTGTGCTTCCCAAATTGTCCTGAGAGAAGAACATGGTTGTGCTATATTAAGACAGGATAGCTCTGACTTGCAGAGCATTCTGCTGTTCAGACATATCCTCAGAGGTTATCTAAAATAGCAATATAGCTACCCAACTTGAAATATTCTGCTTCTCAAAGTACTCAGTAATAGTATCACTATGTATCAGGTCAGATCCATTCTACTTCCATTGCAAATATCTCCTTCAGCAGAAAATCAAAACTTAAACCCCAGGGAAATCATAGCAGAACATTCAGCTGGAAAACAGCAAAAAACCCCAGGTGCTGCTTGGGATAAATTTGGCTTAAATGTTGTGTCCCAGAGAGGTCCCATGCTGTTAAAGCTGCTTACTGTGCTGTCCAGCTCCTGAGCTCTCACAGCAGCATCCTGGGCACACAGACTCTGCTGTCTTCAGAGGGGACAGGAGTCCCAGCACAGGTTCCCAAGGAGCAGGGAGCTCTGTAATGGGCTTCTCCCAGTTACCCACTAAGAAATACTAGTGTTAAATGTGCAATATCTGTTCCTCTCTCCTGCATTAGCACCTTACTTGATAATTCAAAACCCTGCCTCAATCAACTGGGCAACCACAACGCTGAGGTAGATGTCCGGGCTCTGTCCTTCACTTAATTGAGGAGCATCTTGTTATTTCAAAGGAGAACCGTGGTTAAAGGCTGATGTCTCACATAACAGAGTGGCACCTTTCCTGGGGAAACACGAGCTCCCTTCCTGCAGTCAACCTAAATAATAAACCTAGTGCAAACCCCAACAATTAACAGCTCCAAGGCAGAGCTGTTTAGTTACTCTCTTCTCACTGTGTGTTAATGGTTGTGCAAACAGCTGGCTTAAACCACCTTTAATTTATTCTAAGGGTAAGTTTCCTCTCTTAGGAAGCCTTCCCTTAGAATTTGTTGGGGTGGAGGTTATGTTCTGGTGGTGCCACCACTGGAGAGACAGCTGGCAACAGGGAGGAGACCTGTTGATCATCACTGCTTAGCTGGAGACTGCTGTGTGTCACATCAGATTTTCTCTCTACTTGGTGTCATGGCAGTGTAAAGGGAATGGAAAGATCATTAATTTTACTTTGCCCTCTAGAGAGAGAAGTTGTTACAGCCTGCTCCAGTCAGCAAATGGTGACACACAAACACCACAGGAGAGGCTCCCCAGGCCCTGGGCATAGGCTTGGCCCAACAACCTGTGTCAGCATGCCTTTAGTCTTTCACACAGAGGGAAAATGTCTCACATGGAAGCTATGGGGTGCTGACCCATAGCTCTCTCCTTCCCTGGGACTTCAGGAATCACTGGTCAATGACTTTAGCAGGATCAGTGTAAAAGGGCAAGGAGAGAATTCAGATCTCAGGAAGTGTTCAGCTTCTGTAATCGAGAGGAAGACTTGCAATTTCTTTCCTCGTTCACACAAAACTTCCTAACTCAGTAAAACCACAAGGAAGTATTCCTTCAGGTGATAATCTCCAAGCTGAGCATGGGTAATTTGGAATTTGGAAAAGAAAAATACTGTCTGGCACAATGCTCTGGCTTCAGACTGCCTAGACCCTGCCAGGGCCTATGTTAATTTACCCATGCTGGACTCCACTGGTTGACAGCCTGTAGCCTGTAGACATTCTTATGGTCTGGTTCACATTTCTGGCAGCATTGCCAAACAGTAAGCTCAAGGAGAGTCCCAGTCAGCTGTGGGCTAGGTGGGCCTTTTTCAGATAACAGAAACAGTGAAAAATATACATTGGAAGAGGCCTCTAGAGGTCTTCTGTGCCCAGATCCATCTTACAGCAGGTCTATTTTAGAATATGATCAACAAATAATTTTCTTATTGGTCCACTGAAAGCAGGTTTTTTTTTTTTGCTTGCACCATATTTAAATGGTGCTACTCAGATCTATAATCCAACAAAAGATTGATTAGATGGGAGCAGTAGAAGATACTTCTCTGGTCAAGTTATTTTGCAACTCTGAGAGCTAAGTACAGGATAATATAATGAAGCCATTGGCTAACCTGAATGGTAAGTTCTTCACTCACTCTATTCCTATTCCAGAGCGTGCAAAATCATGGCTTAATTGGAGTTGTAGTCAGTTTCTGGTAAAGTCATTGGGAGTTGAAGGGGCTTAAGCCTCTCTTTGTTGATACGGGATCAGTTCTGAAATGGCTTAGGAAGAAGAAAACTGTTGTGATTTACTGCAACCTATATCATGCCTGTAAAAATGATCCTGAAATGTATTATTCAGAATGCATTTTTACATGACACCAGTCTGTACAGACTTTTTTACAGGCGGCTGCAAAGCATATGGATAGTGTGGAATTCTGAAATTCTGAAACTTGTTTTTGGCTCTTGTTTTAAAACCACATAAGAACATAATGTAATAGTCTGGACTCCATTACAAATTGATACATCTCAGGTAACTTTATGAACTACATTAGAGTAACTGGCTTTATATTGTACAAAAGACTAGCATGAGGACTAATAATTTTAATGTTCATTTATTGAAAAGCCTGGAAGAATTTTATCTATGTGATATGGAATGCTGACCTAACTGCTACGTCCAAGATCAAAGCTTGCTTGCTGTGCTAGATCAGCCTGATAAGAGTACAATATTTTTTATGATTATTAGATTATACATCCAGTTTATTTTACATAATAACAATAATAATAATAATAATAATAATAATAATAATAATAATAATAATAATAATAATAATAATAATAATAATCGGTAGATTTTGAATGTTATAGTATGGTATTTTGGGGTTTGTATTGTAGGGCTCCAGTAGATGGCAGAGGAGACAGACTTTGTATAGGTGAAGGTCTCAGGTACCCTGTTAAATTAGTACAAGAAAATAAGTTTTATTTGAGCTTCAGCAAACCTGCCAGTTTCCCTTCATTTCACTCAAGTGGAACTAGTGTGCAGGGTTTATGGGGGCTCACATGCCCTTCATGGTTTTTGGACCTTAATTTGTGAAAGTAAAACAGACTGTAATACGGGTTGCCCATTTGGGATCTGGAAAGATTACAAAGGTCTTTTTTCTCCTGTAAATTTCAGTCATTGATTTTAAATTCAGCACCTGAAGGAAAAATAGCCTATGGGGACTGTCCTGCTCTCTAACTTAAAAATATTTCATAAAAGAAGCATAAGCATAAGGGGCTCTGATGTTTGTAGGCAGGAGCCAAGGCCTGTCTCTGTTCTCATTTAAATCACAGTAAACCCCAAATAATAAAACTGACATAGTCCATATGCATTATTAAGGGACTCCATTTGGTCAAGATTCTCTGTCTAATCCCATAGAACACTCAATAAAGCAGCTGCAGAAATCTCTAAGTAAGCAAGAAATTGCCACATAAATTAGTAGCCCATACACAGCCCTAGGTAAAACTTAGAAAAGCAAAGTATTTTTCCTCTTTTGAAATGGGTTTGTAACATGCTCTGTGCTCACCTGAATGAGAATTACAAACTTCTCACCTGCAGGAAGAACAGTGCAGACAAAAGTGTAGACATGCAGCTTATGAATTGTGGTCTAAATTCTCTGAAACTTAGCGTGAGGAGATGTGAAAAAAAAAAAAAAGGAGAAAACAGAGGGAAAAGAAAAAATATTGCAACAATCATCATATTTTTTCTGGAAGAACCATTTGTCAGTGAGATAAGAGAATCCATATTAGGTCATGCTGGTATGAGAATTTACATCCTCCGTGTGTCCCCTGGTAGATCTGCACTTTCTCATTTAACTGCCTCACTTTAATAACTACAAATGGTTCTGGATCTCCTGTGATCTTTTTTGTAAAGCAACATCTGTGGCTGCAGCAATGTTTTTCTGGAGGGCGCTCCCTCCCCAGGGAAGTTACTTTATTCATCAAGTTGACAGCTAAGTTAGCAAGTTTGTCCTTGGGAGATTCTGTGCTACTTTAAAAAGAGAACAACAGAGCAACTCTGTTGAATTCTTTCAGGGACCCATGAACAGCTGTAGTTAAATAGGAAGTGCTGTTCAGTGGAACAGAATTGCTCCCCCTTATGTCAAGAGCTGAAATTAGTTTTATAATTTTATGCTGTTGGTAGGATTTCTGAAATGAGTTGTTAACTTTAAGTGAACAAAGAGGAGACTAACTTTTCCTGATGCATGCTGCACAAACAAGGCAGAGCTTGCCCTGTTTACTGAGGCCTTGCACTGTAGTAGCCTTACACTGATGGTGGAGAATTCCTGGCAATGTTTATCTGAAGAAATTGTGCTGCTGGTGACCATATAGTGAAAAAAGAATATATGCATAAGTGAAAAATTTAATTGAAGGAACTACAGCTGCCACCTTGCTCAAGAACATAATATCTTAGTTAAACTATTTCAAGTCTTTCTTTTCTCTGTTAATTCTGAGGAACTTGTTAGTCCTTATTCAGTTAGTAAAACCATTTGTGAGGAACTCTGTTGCATGTTCTCAATGGGGAATTTCTATCTAGTCACTGTGGGATGCCAGGTGTTTGTCGAAGATCCTTCGGAGAGTAGATGTCATCAGCCCTTCCTGAACTGCTCTAAAGATCCATCTGTCTTATTTATCTGCTGCTATGTCTAATCTTCATTCATGTTTCAGTCTGAGCAATCAAATAATTTGTCATGTGAATGAATGAAATTAAATGGAATTGTGTCTAGGCAATTTCACATGACCATATTTACCTACATCTTTTGCAATGTTTTAGTATCAAGGGAAGCCTCTGGAAATTTTAGCTTTCATATATTTTTGTGGAATTATTGAATGTGATTGTGAAAATGTGAGTTTACTTTATAGTTACATGTATTATGTCTGAGAACATAGATCCAAAATCCACAGTTTTTCAGTCTTTCACGGAATTCAGTCCACACAGAACAGTGACAAAAGTTCCTGAATTCTACACAGGAGTGTTGCATTTTATAGAAGAGCATAATAATGGATGAGTAATTGAATGCTTGGCAATGTTGCTGAGCATATCTGTTAAACACAAGTTTGTAGCTGCAGCAAAACTAATTAGGCATTTTTTAGTAAGACAATAATCGTGTCAGAGCCAGCAGATAACATACTTAACTTCTAATCAGCTTTCACTAATCACAGAAGGTAAAATTAGTTATTAGTATTGAATCACAACTTTCCTTAAGTAGCAGTCTAAATCTAATTACTGTAAGTTACTTTACTTTCCACTTAATACTTTATTGTTGTCCACAAAGGTTTTGGTGAACCAGAGGCTATTTATACTTGAGTTGATGATGTGCTGTCTTTTTCTTTAGTATATTTGTCCAATTGATGTAGACTGAACAGATACTAATTCAGATACTGATTTTGCAGCTGGAAAGTTCATGACTCCCATTAGAGTGAAGTCTGGTATCATGGTTAATCATTTGATGCATTTTGAGATTGGTTTCAAATTTGTGTAAACTGGCATGACTTTATGACCTTCCAAATTCAGTGAAACTCATATCTACATTTGTAAGGAAAGGGGATTAATCAAGAAGGGAAGAAAAAAAATAGTATTAAAGTAGCTTTTTTATAAAAATACAACCCAATTTTTTTTTCAGCAATGTAATTTTTGAAATATTAAGGTGCCATAGCTTAGGAGAGTATGCCCCCTTCTACCAGGTTCCTGTTGTCTTCAATAATGCTATGGCTGTAGAGTCTTTAGAATAGCAGAACTGCAGATCTCCAGTGTGTAACAGAGCCATGGCCTTGCACAATTCTGTTCCTGACACATTTGGACACAATGAATAGGTCTAGTTTGGACTGAGGGGTGGTGGGGTGTAGGGGCATGACAACACTACTGAGGTTTTCAGTTTTCTCCTACATTTCATCCAATGTGCATCTCTTTAAAATAACTTTGCATGTATTTGAAGATCTGGCAGCAAGTGCACAGTTTATTCCTAGGTGTTAACATGGTATAAACTAAATAAAACAGTTTTCTAGCTCTTTGGGTGGCTGTAGTAAATATTTGCTGGCCAAAACCTGGAAAGAAATATAAACTTAAAAAAAAAAATTTCTGTCCCCAAAATGGAATTGTGTATAGAAGTTCCAAAACAATTTTAATTTTTTTTCCCCCCAGGTATTTAATGGAAATTTTTAGGGTTTTGTTTTGTGCTTTCTTTTTTTTTTTCCTTCCAAAAAGCAATATATACTTTACATTTGAAAATTACTGGTGCCAATGTTTCTGTAAAAGAAGGCTAATATTGCTCATAAGTTGTGAGAACAGATTCCATGCATCAGTTCAGAAAATTGCTGAGCTTTTTTCCTTCAGTCTTTGTGGACTACCTGAAGTTGTATTATTATAAGATAGCAAGCTCTGATCCCCATATGTAGTTTACAAAAGCATGCTTCAACCCAGCTCAGGGAAAGTATCCATGTGGCATTTTCTTCACTGAAGTGCAAAGGGTCTGGGTTTAGGTCTGTACAGTAAAATGTGTCTTTAAACTGAATTTAGCCTGAATTTAAACCTCTGTGAGATTGTTGTTTGCCTTGAGATTGTTTTGGTTTAACTGATGCCCATGGTGCCCATGCCTGCCCTACAGGACACTCTGCTGGTTGAAGGCTGCTTTATCTGTGCCAGGGGCTTGTACTTTCCATCTGGGCCTCATTATTTCCAAAGCTTTGCCAGAATAAGGGCTTGTGCAACTTCTGCACTGAAGGCAAAAGCATCTAAGATGTTCCAATAGATCATCTGACTGGTCTTCTCAAATAAAAATACCTTCTAGCAGAGTTCTGCAGGCCATGGACACCAGCAGCTGGATTGCAGTGGGACCACCAGTGCATCAATACCAGCAGGAGTACATGAGGAGCAGGTAGTCTACTCATGGCTTGAACTTACTAGCTATGTGTTTCAATTCACCAAAATAGGCTGCTTAAATAAACCTGTCTATGGTTGACCCACCATCATAAATTACTTACAAAATAAAATATAAAACCCATGAACTTGTAAGTGTAGATCTCAGGCGTAAGTCTTTCACCGAAAGGTGTTCAGGTGATTTCCTGACTCATGTGGGGCACCACAGAAGATGGAGGATCTCAGTGTGAGAATAAAGGACCATTCATGCATGGGGTGTCTCAGTCAGTTCTGACTTCTCCACAGAAGTTTTATTTTTCCTATTTAAAAAAAAAGTCAGTTGGCCCAGGTTGCTAAGAGTGTGTCCAGTCAGGTTTTGAATATCTCCCTAGATGGAGAACACACCAGCTGTCCTGCCAAACTGTTCTGATGTTTGATAACCTTTGCAGTATATGGGGGATATTTTTTTTTCCTTATTTCTAGGCAGAATTGGCTGTATTTCAGTTTGTGCTCATTGCCTCTTGTCCTTTCACTGAACACCACTGGGAAGACTCTGCCTCCTTCTTTACTAAGGTATTTATACACATTCACAAGATCTCCCTAATCCTTCTTTTTCTCCAGACTAAACATTCCCAGCTCTCTTAGCCTCTTTTTGATCGACAGATGCTCTATTGTGTGACCCAAACTGTACTTGTAGATAGCAGAAAGTCCATTTTAATCAGCTACTAGGTAATAGGGTTTTACCTAAACTCTGCTTAAAAGGACTTGCTATTTTAAACTATTTAACTTACTCAAAATAAACTACATTCTTTGAAGAGCAGAAAAGAAGAGTCCCTGTGCTATTATTTCTGTCAAGTTTTTTTATTTGTTGTTTTCTTGTTTGGTTTTTTTTCTTATTATTTTATTTCGTTTTATCTGTTGGTAAAAATCTACACTAAACAGGAGAAAATGGTACCTCTTTTCCTAGTCCTCACCTTCATTCCTGGAAAAGTGTGAGAGAATCTTTCATTGCTCAGTTCTGACTTCATAGTCCAGTTAAGGAAATGCATGAGAGACAGTGAGGCTGTATTGCCACCCAGAATAAAAGTCATGAGTCAGTCCCCAAAACTCAGTAAGCTCAGAAGCTATTTACTGAATAATTATATGTTGTTTGAGTATCTTTAGGACAGTCCTATGTTTGCCTTCTTTTTTTAGGCTGAAGATTTATGTGATGTTCTCAAGCAATAATTTAAACTTGTGAGATAAAAGTAATTATACATATTACAACATTTTTAGGCATTTCATTTTTAATTTCTATATGTTTATATATGCATATATACATACATATATGTGCATATGAGGAAGCAAATTCTTAACTAAAGTTCTAACTGTTCAATTTAGATATATAGGGAAAAACAGAGATAGTATGCAAGGAATCTGTGATAAGCTTGTATGACATTAAGTACTAAATGATGGATGCAATTCCATCAGCCAAAAGATGGAATAGCCAATTTGTAATTATTTTGCTTCAAGATTATTTGTGAAAGGACATTGTGTGGAAATTGTCTCCTTTTTAGGTTCAGTAATCCACTAAGTACAACTTTGTGGATTTTATTATTTGAGAACATTTTGTTTACTTTCATGTTTCTCAGATCTGATTATATACAGGTGTATCTGAGGCATAATTTATCCCTCTAAACTCAGTAGTACAACCTGAGCAGAATAAACCCAAATGATTTCTCTGTCATAATCTGCACTTATATCCCCTTATCTCACCTCAGAATATTAAAACCATGCTAATATTTTACAACCAAGAAATGCAGAGTAGAGAGGTAATTCTTTACTAACACCTGGTAGAAACTCAACAAATCCCTGAATTACATTTAAGGGATTACAAAGGAGCTTTTTTGGCTTGTTTTATTTTTCTTTGGTCTTTAATATTTTCCCTGTAATTATTTTGCAGCAGATGTGAGCATCCTTGCTACCAAGCAACTACTTTTCAGGATGGAATGTAAATACATGATTCATTGTCCCTGTGGAGCCTCAAGCACAAGCCTTTAATAGCATCACAGTTAATTATTAGTATAATGTTATGGTGACATATTTTTCCTTTTGTTGGTTGGGGATGCCATTAAACGAATGGGGATGGCTCACTTAGCAAAACTTGTTAAATGTTAACTTACTTAGGGTGTAGCTTATCTGAAAGGTGACATTGAAAATACTTCATCCAGATTACATTAGATTTTTATTACATTTGTGAGGTTTTGAAACTCATGAAGAATAAAACCTACTTACATACAGGTTGAAAAAACGGTGCCAAATGTAGCTGAATTTCAGAGAAAAAAAGCATCTTCCTTTCTTTTTCTTGATTTAGACACGTGTGTGTGTAAATATGTATATATATATATTTAACACTTTCCATTTTTATCAGACTGTAAATATTTAGTCATTAGCCCAAATACTTTTGTTTGTTTGTTTGTTTTTGCATGTGCTATTCATCTGATTGTTTTGCTCTACCAGATTTTGCTGCATGTAGACCTGTCCAGAGCCCACTGCATGCTTGGGAGCAATAAAATAGGACAGGTGGGAGGGGACAGTCCCTAATGGACTAAGTAATCTATGGAAAGGAGGTGCTCCTATGTTTGAAGGCAGAATTAATAAGTCAATATGCTAGCTGATCTTTATGCTTTTTAGTGTGGGAGGCACAATTGTTGTGTTCCTATATTTAATTTACTCCTCTCTATGATTTTCATCTGGACACATCTTCAGCTTATTGAAGGATATTTTTGAGTTCTCAAGCTCTCCTTACTAGGTGAGATTCATTAGTAGTGTGTTTTCAGGTGGGTGTTTTTCCATGTAATCTCTCTACAGCCTATGGGGATTTAGCACGTTGTAGTATCTCATTTCTGTTTCAGCTGTTCTTATCCTTTAACATAAATATGACTTCAAAAAATAAAAAAAGGAAGAGGGAGAAAAAAAGAAATCTACCTTGTTGCCTTTGGCAGTAGTATAGTTGGATCAGGTCCAGCCTGCTCAAATCAGACAATTACTGTTTGTAGTTACATCTGCTTTTGTGAAATTTTGGTGTATCAGACTTTATTCGTCTGCGTTTGCAAAAGCCACAGCTTTTTATGTTTAGGAATTAATAATATCCTTATATGGTGTTCTTCAGCAAGGGATTTCCCTGCAATGAAACTGTTCATATGTGCAAGCAGCAGTGGGACATTTTTATGAGAGGATGGCAGAAATATTTGATCCATGTTATCATTAGAGATGGTGAAAGGCATGAAATTCAGCAGATGAGTCAAATGTTGGGCAATCTGTACATCCACTTGTAGGTTTTAGAGGCTCTTTTCTTATACCTGGATGGGGAATTGTAAATTGGCTGCATTGTAAAAATATGAAGAAGATCTAGCTCTGTGGTCTGGCAGGTGTTGTAAGTCTATGTCATGTTTTTTCCACTTTCAGGGATACACCTTTTACTGAACTCATGATACTCAAGTTCAGTGTTTGTGTTTGTGTTATACTTCCTTATAGTAAGAAGGTGATTATACCTGGCACAAACAGCTGTTTCACCCAGATGCAGATTTCCCATGTGGAGTCCTTTGTGGGACTGCAAGTCAGCTCTACTGAGGACTTGGTGGTGCCCGTGGATGTGAGGCTGGACATGACCCAGCAAGGTGCACTCCCAGCTCAGAAAGCCAAATGTGTCCTGGCCTACACCAAAAGCAGCGTGGCCAGTACAGCAAGGGAGGGGATTCTGCCCCTCTGCTCTGCTCTGGTGAGAGCTCACCTGCAGGGCTGCATCCACTTCTGGGGTCCCCAGCACAGGAGGAACATGTATCGATTAGACAGAGTCCAGAGGAGGGCCAACAGGATGATTAGAGGGATGTGGCACCTCTTGTACGAAGAAAGGATGAGGGAATTGAGATTGTCCAGCCTGAAGAGGAGAAGGCTACGAGGAGATCTAATTCCGGCCTTCCAGTGCCTGAAGGGTACAAGAAAGGTGGAGAGGGACTTTTTGCAAAAGCATGTGAAAGGATAAGGGGGAACAGCTTCACACTGAAAGACAGTAGGTTTAGATTAGACATTAGGATGAAATTTTCACTCTGAGGGTGGTGAGGTGCTTTAACAAGTTGCCCTGAAAACTTTTGAATGCCCCATCCCTGGGAGAATTCAAGACTGGGTTAGATGGGGCTCTGAAAAACCTGGTCCAATGTACCTGGTCCAGGAACCTCTGTCTCTGTCCATGGCATGAGGGATGGAGCTAGATGATCTTTAAGGTCCCTTCTAACCCAAACCATTCTATGATTCTGGGATTCTGTGATTTTGAAATGCCATAACATGGTAAAATCAGGCTCATATATGCCTTCTTAGTTTTAATAATAAATTGCCAAGTTGGGTTTTAGTGATTTTGATAAGCCTCTGAAACAGTAAGAGACAATTCACTTTTTTTTATTTATAACAGAACTGTTTATGGTGGCAGATTTTTATTGAAGCAGTAATTCAACTAACAATTGCACTGTCAAATCTTATCTCTAGGTAGGAAAACAAAAGCAGACATTTGTATTGAACACATATTTCATTGCTAAGTGTTATGGGAATTTTAATTTGTAACCTCTCAAAGGAAATAAATAACTTTCTTTTCTCTTTCTGTTTAATGATTCCTGCCTCCCAATTCCTGCCTCTCAGTTTTTCCCTTTGACATCAATTTTATTCTATTTTTGGAGCTATCAATTGTAGGTGGCAGCAGGCAATTTCCTATCGATTCCACAGATGGGAAGTCTTTATCCTTCAAGTCAAATTGCAAGTGCAGGGAGGAGACTGAAGAATTTGCACCTTTGCCTTGGGAAAGCTCAAATAATTAGTATTTGATATTTGACTCCATCTTGTCTGTGCCACTTTTAAGCTGGAACAGAAACATCTCCACCAAAGATTCTCTCCTGCAGGTTCTTCTTCCCTAGTAGTGAAAACCATGAATCAGATAAATTCCCATCCCACATCCTTTGAGAATATAATTCATGTAATATATCTTTATGAAATATGTATTCTGATAAGTAATTGAATTTGTTGATTTTTCAAGTTTTCCTACTTTATCTGTATTGCAACAACTTTTAGCACTTCTCGCTATTCACTGTGATAACAGTTATCATAGCTGTTCACTAAAGTAAAATAAAATAGAGAAGATGTCTCCTGATTTTTCACTAGACCTTAAGGTGTAATTTAGTTTATTGAGAAGTATGAGCTACAGTTGCAACTTTCACAGTCTCTCATGGAAGTCAGACATTTTGAGCTTTGGACATCTAATGTTCAACTTCTTGTCAGGAAGTGTATAATAATTGTATTTGAAAGGTTTTGATGCAGTGTAAGCTGAAGTAAACAAACTTTTTTATAAAAGAGGTGATGGTAAGATGTGTTGCACATCTTATATATGATAGAAATGTTGTCTGTCACAAATGTTCCATCAGTATGTTTTCAAAAGAAATGTCATGCTTCGTGCAACCATGCATCCCATTTAAACATAAGTACATAAAATTGCTTTCCACACAATGGTAGACAATTTAACTAGCTTTAAAATGGATACTGTTAAAGATCAGTCTTCCTTGATTAATGATGTTTTGGTCATGAATTATTATATTTATTTTTATCTGGTATATTGACCATATAGGATAATTTGCAAATGGGGTTAGTTACTGAGCTGTATGAAAAATTTCTACTTGAAGTGGAAAGACAACGGAAAACAATGTGAAGTGTAATTCAAACAATTGCAAAGTAGGTGGAATTAGGAAGGAATTAGTTTCATAGTTTTGGCTTTGTTTTTTTTTTCATATTCCAGTGTTTCCCCTTCCCCCCCCTTTCCTTTTGTGCTCTGGGATAATTTAGAAATAGCTAGTGATCTCATCGATCCTGTCAGGTGGTGTAGTGAAGTAAATAAGGTCGTTTAAGGCTTATCTTTAATATGCAATGTCATTATTTTTTCTGTGGCTCAAATCTGCAGGGCTTAATATAATTTGAAGCAGGTTTAGTCCTGTCAGCTGCTGGCTTAGATTTTGAATTGAACTTTAAAAACTAAGAGTACCTTAGTCTTTAGAAAAACATTCCCCAAGTATCGTATATAAATGGATAGCACTAATCCTGTCACTTTCCACTCTATTTTTCCAGAGTACCTTTTCTAAATCTATTTCTGTTTCTTTTTTTTTTTTTTTTTTTTTTTTTTTTTTTTTTTTTTTTTGGGGGGGTTTTTTTTTTGTTTTTTTTTTTTTTTTTTTTTTTTTTTTTTTTTTGTTGAGGGGGGTTGTTTGTTTGGTTTTCTTTTCTATTTTACTGCTTTTGATTTGCTATTCTGCACACAAAATCTGTATATTGCCGAGAACCCTTAAACTCATTTCCCTGCACCTCTTGGAAGGCACTCAGCATTTCTCAAGGTTAGACTAAGTGTTAAAATCATCACAGTTGAGATTTGTTTCTAATTTTAGATGTGACACCATCTTTTGTGACATGATGTGACCATATTTATGAGGAAGAGGTTAGGACAGCAAGAGTCACATCTTTAGCCTTGTATTTAATACAAAAACAACAAAGATGAGGAAATCTCAAAAGAGGTGATTTGGCTGGGCTACTGTCTCTTTCTTCTCATATAAATAAGAAAATACAAAGCAATCCAGGAACTTCTGCAGCTGAACTATCAGGATTTTCTTAAAATAAGGACAGAGTGGAAAATTGACATAATAGTTATTAATATATGGAAATATGGAAAACAAGGGGACAGTTGGCTTGGCACCAGGTTCAGTGATGATGCTTTTCAGCTCCACTAGTGTATTTGTAGAGCTCATAAAGGAGATCTTACAGCTGAAGGCAATGGTACATTGTAGGCATGACCCAACCTTCACTGCATACCTCTAACATTAGCTCACAACGGTTATTTTAAGCTTTTCTTTTAATATAACCTAGTAATTTCTTTGCTATTTTTTGCTTAGTTGGTATGAAGCACCTGTAAACACCAGGGCTGAATGTCCTGGTAGAATGATAGACCTCACTCCCTTTTGTTTTTATTACTTCTAGAAAGTCTATTTTATAATGAAAACAAACTGAGTCGCTCAGATGAGCTATTTTTTTAAAAAAAAAACCCTTGCATGCTGATGTTATATCTTCTCCTTGAGCAGTTTAGCTTTCTACTGCTTGATATTTGTCAATATTCAGCAAATAAAGGAAGACTGGTGCCAGTCTTGCAGATCCATGGAGGACATGTTCTGTGGGTTCTTTTCAGTCATGTGTCAGTGCAAGTGCAAAGGTAAAAGTTGCTTCAAAATATCTTCCTGTTGTCTCTGTAGCACCATCCATGCACATTGTTCTTAAAGTAAAAAACAGAAAGTGCCCCTCCACAAAAGCACACTCTTGAAATGAAAATGTAAGGATTTAGATAGGAAAGTATCTATAGAGAACTGAAGAAATTGTGGAAATTTGCACACCTAGATATGTTCAGAAAGCTTTGCTGTATGCTTTGCAAGCTCATTCTGTTTGGTGACGTTGAACATATGCTTCTAAGTCATTGTATCTTGTTCAGTCTCAGACTGATAAATAATGTGGTTTTTCCCAAAGTGCCATTTTTCTGTGTTTGTTTTTCTAGCTGACTTCCAAGTTGCACAGTAACTATCCCTCTTCTGCAACCACTTTCCACTCCTCCTTTTCTATTCAGGGTGCAACTGCCTTTCTATGCACAGTGGAAAAAGTGTTTTCTGTCATGGAATAAAAAGCCTACCTTTGTTTCATGTTTGCTAAAAATACAGTTTTATACCTCTCTTTTCCATACAGCAAAGACTAAAGCTGCCTCTGGAGAGATTACAAATGGTGAAAATTAAGTATACAAGCCTTTTAGTATGTTGTCAGTGTCCTTACATCTACTTTGACATGGTGAGTCAAAAGGAAATTACACTTTTTGGATGCTTTCCCTTTCAGTTGGGATTGCACCAGTTTAATACATGAAAATGCTGAATTCAAGAATCACCTCTGTTATTTAAGTGGCAAAACAGGAGAGGAGAGGTCTCTACCCGTTTGTTGGCTTTTAAAGAGCTAGACATTTGCAGGAGGAAAGAGGCACAAGGTTAAGAGCAATGAAACTTAATGTGAAATGATTTCTGAACACCATAACCACCATTGTCCTCTCAAAAAAAAAAAAAAAAGGATGTGATAAAATTGTCTGTTTGAAGTTTACTTTGAATTTGAGGATTCAGAGGAAGAATTTCAGTAGTTGAGACAACAAATCCTGCAGCATCTCTTTAGACAGAGGTAAGATGAAAGTTTATAAGTACAATAAGAAAACAAGCAGTAAAGAACACATTCTGCATTAGATTTGATGAAGAATGTTCAGGCTGTTAATAAGTAAAGAAATTGCAGGGCACAATGTCTATTAAAGGATCAAAGAGGAAGAAGCAAATGTGTGAAATATAGTGATAAATATAGACTGACAAAGATTAAAACAAAAAAATTAGTAATCAGAAGCTTCTGGGAGAAGAGATTGTGGAACACTTTGCAGAAACTATAGAAAGTAAATACAAGAGAAAAAACAGTAAATGAGAGAGGCATTCATCTATGCATGGAAAGAGTGGCAGAGCTGATAAATGTTTGACATGAGCCATTTTTCAAGGAATGCTTTGCATCTCTTTTTGAGTTCAATATTCAGAAGAGATTATGGCAGTTAAAACCTTGTGAAGTGAATTCTGAATTAGTGGGTTTGGAATAAATATGAATTCTAATGATTACAGGGTATTTTCTCAGCTGGTAGCAGACCAGTGGAAGAACTTTTCTTGCTGAAGCACAGGCTGTTGGTGAACCTGTGAAATATCTCCCAGCACCTGGCAGTACAGGACAGGAGCAATGGCAATGGCAGTACAATGACAGCACAAAGCCACGACCTCTTCTTTTATCAGATGCGAAGCACTTTATATTTATCATCACCACAACAAGCCTCTTCCAAGTAATTTTTTCAGCCTGGTTGGAAATACCTTGGCTATATGTATAAACTCCATACTAGTCAGATAGGGAAGAAAAGACCTCTATTGCCTGGTAATGCCAGTGATTTTCTGAGCAAAGGAGCTCAAATCTTGTACTGACCTATGGAGGAGAGCTTTAAGTCATCTTTTGGGAGACTTCTTCACAAACAAGAGAATAGCATGACAGAAACCTCAGAAGTGTCTTTGTCTGAGATTTTACGAAGTGGAGCATGGAGGGAGTCACCATTTTATCAGTGAATGGAAGGTGGAGTTAAAGGACAAGAGCAGAAGAGTTGTGTTTGTGCTATAATGAAGAAAAACTAGTACAAGGAAGGAAAACTGTAGAAGAGATGTTAGTCCTCAGTTGTTGTTTTTTTCTCTTGGAAAACACCATCCTTTTTGGTGGGAATAGCAAACCAGGAAGGAAAGGATTGCATTTATATATGGGTCCCACAATACAAAGACTGTTCTGGTCAGTTTGGAAAGAACATCCTACAGAAATATTTACCCTATTTGCAAATGAGGTTTCCAGACTCATGAGAAAGGTATCAAGGGGACTGGTTAATTTAGTGTTGATGAGAACAGAGACAATTTATCATGGTCAATCATTGTTTAAATATTCTTATTCCAAAAATAGACCAAAGCTATCTGACCATGCCAGGTCTGTGCTGGAGATGAAATAGAAGGAACAGGGTGTGCATGGCCACAGCTTCAGCTGAATGGGAAGAAAGGTCCTTCAGCTGATCTCATTAACTCGTCAATGTACAACAGACTGAATGGCAGAAATGTTTACTCAAAGGCATGCATTTGGTTTTTAGGTATTTGTTGCCTTTTTAAAAAAATTCATTGTCTTGAGCTAAAATTGATGGTTTTTTTCTTTAGAACCAAACATTTAGTGTCTACATGAGTAAGATTCACTGTTTGCCACAACTATTGCTAAGGTGTCTTGTTTCTCCTTGTGAATGAAAATATCCGTAAGTTGTAAGCCTGGGAATCTAGAAACATAAATTTTTTTTAGCAGTGTTTTTTTGCAAGTGGCAATGTTCTGTAGTTTACAGAACTGCATAAAATGTTCTGCAGAGAAGGACAAGTTAAAGGAGCACAGGTAAAAACAAAAAGCTTTTGAAATATGAAAGCAAGCAGAGCCTTTTTGTGCTTGTCTCTAGCTTTTGAAGAAAAAACCTCTACTCTTCTTGTTTAGGGAAATTACATGCAATTTTATTTTGGTAGTAATCAGCTATCTGAAGTAATGTAGGCTCTACAAAGCATTGACAGCCATGGGTAGTAATCAGTATTGCCAATCCCTCTGGAAGGATGCAGATTACCAGTTGCTAACTGACTGTGTGCTGTAGAAATAGTTTGACAAAAGTATTTTAGCATAAAGAAAGTGTATGTTTTCCACTTCCATGATGCCTGAGCACCCTTAAAGCACTTGTGTTCTAAACAATAACGTTAAACATACTGATTTTTTTTCCCATTGGGCAGATGGGGAACTGAAACATAGGGTGTATGGGATTTCTGATTACTGGAAATCTGTGATCAGAAATTGCAACTCAGGACCTCTCAATCCTAATCCCCTAACAATTTTGGGTTTTTTTAAACATTCATTAACCATCCCTCATAGGCACTTTAAAGACATATATGATGAATACATAGATGTTAAAATGTCACTTTATCTTTTTGAATGTTACCACAGGAAAAGTAGAAACCTGTAAGAAAAAAAAAATAAAAAAAGTTCACTAGTGTTTTGTATCTATCTTGTAGCTACGTGAATGACAACCAAATTTTCTTTTTGGTACTGCCAGACTAGGACTGCTGCAGGTCTTGCTTTCTGCCAGTGAAAAATTACATTGCTTCAGATAGAGGAAAAAACGTTACTTTGTCAAATATGGGGACTGGTCATCCATGAGAGTCAGAAATAGTTTATTTCATGTTCTGAATGACAGTGAATGGCACAAGCCGTGTTCAGGCTGGTTTGCTGTGTTGTATGTGAAATCAGGTAATGATACTGTACCTTCCAAGATAACAAGGGTTCAACCCTCTTACAGATTGGGTAAGATAGTATCATATCTTGCCTGCAAATTGAAAGATTGAAAACTATATTATTAATTTTAATGATGGACAAAATTAATTCTCTTCAAGTCTGTGTGTTGAGCGGGATAGCACATAACAAGCCTTACTGTGTATTGTTTTTCCTTCCAAAGACAATGAAAATAAATGTAAACCTTATCAAATGAGGTGGCCAAATTATATGGATTGTTTTTCAGCCTCTCATGTGAAGCCAGCAGTGTTGAGATTGTCCCTTTGTCTGCTCGAAGCATAAATGGCACACTGATTGCTGCCTCCTCTGAGACAGGAAAATTACAAGCTGGTGGGGGAGTTTTGCACACAAGCATCTAAAGATACAGAGGAAACCAGAGTCCATTAACTAATCTAAGTCCTAAGGTAACCTAAATTTCATCTGAATTTCTGTGAAAAGTAAAGGCATCAGCTGAAGTCTTGTAGAAATTGCCTAACCCAATATTCCTTTTTCTGCATCATCAGAAAATAGTATGTTCTGTATAGAAACTAATTAAAGAATACTGTTCTCCTTTTCAAAGGAGACCTTAATTGATTCTTTAACGAATGCAATTTAGATCTATACCAACATGGCTACAAACTGTTAGAACCTTGAGGCTCTAAAAAACCTTGTTTTGAGTTCTAAGTTTTTTTTTTTTCACCCCATAGTTCCCAAAAGACATTTGGGCGCTGTTGGCTTTGTGCATATCTTTAAATGATGGTGGCTAGTTTGAGTAGTCAGTCATTCGATCCAGCCCTCCACAGCTGCAGGTCACTCTGAAGGAGGTACATAGCTACCAATGATCTACTGACCACCTCTGTCCTTTCCTTCTCCTCACACTGCAGTTGTATGCACAAACCCCTTTGTGGCATCCTGTGGCAAGCTTGTGGTCTTTGTATCAGAAGGCAAAGGATCACAAAACAGCTGAGTTCCAGAAAAAGCGTGTAAGAAATGAAAGCACATCCCAAACTTGTTTGTTGCTGGTGCCTGCAATGCTAAATAAGTTGGCAAAAAAATGAAATGAGAGCCATAGGACTGTAAAAGATTGACTGATGAAATATTTCTGTTGGCAACCATCCTGGTGTATTTCCAGCCTGACATTCTTTTTGGTAGGTATGCCTTGGAGATTTCCCCATGCAAATATAGTTAGTTGCTCAACTTCTCTACTTATTCATTCTCTGTTAGGTCCCAGAATAGCATACTGTCTCTCTGAATGCTGGAGGCTTTCTGCTGCATCTGAGAGGACACTAAAGGAACAAAAGTATATACAATTATTTAGTGCCCAAGTCAATAAAATACTTGATCATCACATGTTTTAAATGAGACACTTGCTTATGTACCTTTTAGATTATTTTGTTGTTGTTGTTTACATCAGTGTACTTATGCTTTTAATTTCCATCTGTGGTGTATGACACCAGTAGCTGAAAGTGCTTTAAATCTGTTTTAATTTTTGTACACACACATTTGAGATTTATACATATAACGTCTTTATGAGAAAGGTGCTTTGTATGCCTGTAAATAGTGATTGAAAGAAAACTCTGTGATTAAATAGCTTACAGTAACACTTTATTTGAAGTTTCTAAATAAAACCAGCTCTGCTGTGTTACTTCAAGTAAATTATTCCTTAAATGCAAGGTTGTCACATTTGTGTATAGTCCAAAAATGGAGACAAGCATTTCTTTAGAATGGTAAGCAAATTAATATTATAAAACATGAAGATTAATATTATAAAACACGAGGATGTTATTTTTAGAAGCATTCTTACTGGCAATTAAAAAATAAAAAATTAAAAACTAAAGTTTGACCAAACTTAAGCCTGTTTCATCACACTGGTAATTAACTTATGTGGGTTTTTTCCAGCGCTATTATTACAGCATGTCTATTTTTAGTTGAGGTGGTGCTCAATTTTGCTGCACCCCTTTTTCAGATAACACAAAACCGGTCTCATGGCTTTAGTTATCATCCTTTGTCATCTGAGATGTGGAAAGCTGCTAAATCATGGCAAGTAAATAATTTCCTAACTGTACGTTCACTTTTTAGTTGCCCAAGTTGCCTGCCTCCACCTTTTTAGCTTTTCTTTTTTTCTGGAATTCTGGCAGAGATAAGGAGAGAAGATGGAGAATAATATTAACGATAATCTGGGTTGTGGTTTCTTTATTCATTCCTGTGGACACAGTCCCTGGGTGATGCATGCCACCTTGATCTGTCTAGCTTTTGTCCCTGGATGTGTTTAGCCAGGGCTGCCACTTATCCTGCTTACAGCATTATTTTGCAGGCCGCTGAAAATGCACTCATTTTTTTTTCAAAGACTAATCATAACACTTTGTTTGGATTATATTCAGATTAAGGAAAAAGGTCCAAATCTCTGTACTTCGTACTAAAATGTACTTAGCAGTTTATTTCACTGGCAAGTGCTTTAACAAGAGGAGAAGGGACTGGAAATGAAGTGCAATCATAGCATGCACAGACCAGTCCATCTGTGACTGACAATTTGTGTGAGACCTGGCTTGTGATAGTGCAGATCCTCAGATTTGTTAACTGAAAGGTGTTGTTTTCTACCATTATCACCTGCCCTGCCACCCTGTTCTCTCGACTACCAATGAGCAAGGCATGAAGTGCACAGATGACTGGTCTGATATTTTTAGAACAGGCCTTAAGCCCAAGTTTGATCCAACATTTTGAATGGTCAGAAGCTTAAGGTCATCAGAATTAGTCTGTCTTCTCTGCTCATGGCACTGGGATTAGCAAGTTACACTTGCAAGTAGCTTTTCACTTATTAGCACTAGCAAGTTACTTTTCACTTATTACTTCTTATTCACTATTCACTTATTACTTCTTACTACTTATATTTGGATTGCCCTTTCCCAGCAGCAATTAGGTTTGAAGTTACTACAAGAGCTTTCCCCTTCCAGATTTTTTGCAGGACATGAATATATCTCACTGAAGCTGATTAGAATGGGAGCGTTGTCTGAACATTAATTCTGTGTATTATCTTCCTGCTCCCCCATGCTTTTAATGCAAATTATCAGTTCTGACCTGTGCAATTTTTTAGCCATTGCACAGTGGTTTGAGGCTCAGAAGAATCTGGCAGGTTTTTTGTGAACAGTTCTCATTCTAGGAAACTAGGGCTTGGCACCAGCCTTGTCCTTTTGTCCTAGGGGGCTCCTAGAGCATCCACATATTTCTCCTTTAAGCCAGAGATGAGGCAGAGAAGGGACATGTGGAAGCAGCAGCTGCAGCTGCCCACATCTGCCTGCTGAGGTGTGACTTTGCTGGGCATTTGCTGTGGCTTCTCTCTCCATTTCTTTCATCCCTTCTGTGGGATCAAGTGCCTAGCAAACTGAACATTGCCACTTTGATTTTTTCCCCTCTTTTGCAATCTATAAATTTGCTAAGGAAAATTAAGGTCATATTGCTCCTCAGAAGAAATGCTGATTCTACTGAAGTCAGGCAAAATATTTACATTTTACCCAATGAAGTCACCGTTTCATCCTTTTAACATTGCCCCAAATTCACCAGCAGTGCAAAATCAGTTCCCAAGCTGGTGAATACTGATTACATTTTGGGTTGCAGATATGTTCCTTATCAAAGTTCAAGAGCATGAAGAAAATTAGATGAAAACTGGATCTGGGTTCACTGAAACATTTTGAAAAAAAAAACCCAGAAGAGGATTGTTGCCATCCTGGCCCAGCTAACCGTGAGGATTTTGTGCAGTTTCATAACAACATTATTGACCAGTATGAGATATGACCTTTTCAGAGCACAGCAGTGGTCAATTTGTTACTTCTCTCAGGGGCATGTTTGTGCATCCAGCACTGTTTCTCCATGTGCTTGAATGCTCCCCTGTGAAGGGTGGAGATGCTGGAAGAGGAAGGAGATCCAAGCAGGCAGCACAGTGGGAGAGACTGGTGAGTGCCCACACTGAGCACGTGGGTCTGGCATCTCAGGTCCATTCTTTGGCCCACACATTAAAGGAGGTGCTTTTTAGTGCTGTATGTAAAATGCTTTTTCTCAGGCAGGCTTCCAGTGACTTGTAGTGACAATTCTCTGACTTAATTTTAACTTTTTTTATATTTAAGGAAACATCTTTGTTTTCAAAATTTGAGAGTAATTGTTCCAATCTACATCGGTATCTATCTACTATAAATCTGCTATAAATCTACTATAGCTTTATAATCTGCTTGTAATATATTATGTAAAGCCACCTCATCACTTCATGAATCCAAGCCTGTATTTAGAAAGACCCTATTTTTGAAATCTAATTATTTGATGTAAAAGGGCAGCTTTGAATAGCAAAATGAAACAAGCATTTTGTGGGTTCTTTTTTCTCCCAAAGGCTTTTTCCCAAGTTATTTACAGAGCACTCTATTGTTCTACTCTTGTGAAAACTTATCCAGAATCATAGGAAAGTAAACATAGTTTGGATTAAAAAAAAAAAAAAAAAAGACAAATTTTAAGCCTCTGCTTTTCAGAAGAGGATGATTTCAAATAATAAAATTATTTCTGATATAGGAATAACTAGTTTAGTTTAGTATATGTTACTATGGAACTTATTATCCCATCAATTCCACCAATTAAGCAACACTTAGTAATTCTTATTAGCGTTGAAAGTACCTGAAGTGGGAGCTAACTGGTGGACTTGGATGTACTCACATTAATGATTGGACTTGATCTTAGAGGTCTTTTTCAATCTAAACAATTCTACGATTCTACCCCCATAATCTGACCTTTTTAGAGTCATGAGATAAGACCTGTCTTGGAGTTCTACAACAAAGCCTGCCTTAAGCTGACATACAGAACTGTTAAAGTTTCTTTTCAGAGTCATAGTCAATATTGATGTAAAGCTCATTTGGAAGTTGCTGCAGTGTTTGAAGCATGCTTAAAATGCATGTCCACCTCTGGCTTGATTTTTTTCTAATCAATGGATTTTTCTTAAGACCTTATTTCTTAAAAAAAAGACCATTTTACTAACCCACTGGACATCTTGACCTGTATATTGTAGACAATGCCAAGCCACCCCTGGGCTTCATCAATAAACTTAGTATCACAGGACTTTAGGTTTCCAGTTTTCAAAGGTTTTCCAAACCCATTTTATGCATGTGGCATGCCTAGCTATCCTCACCTTTTCAGCGTTTATTTTTTTTTCAAGTATTTCTACTGGGAGAAGTTACGGTACCCCAAGATATTCTATGATATGTATACCATCTCACTGCTGTTATTCAGTACAAACTTGTTATATTTCCAAGGATTATATTAGCCTTTTTGGTCCCGCTGTAATCCTAGGACCTTGTATTTGGTTGGCTGGCTTCTGCTATGATTCCAAATCCTTTTCATGGCCATTGGTTTCCACAGTTCAATTCTCCAGGCAGAATGCGTGGCCTACATTTCTTGTCATAAATCCAAAAAAATCACTCAAACCCGGGCATATATTACAAGCTAGAAGTGATGTTCCTATTGGTTTTCCAGCCATAGGGATTTAGTAGTCTATTGTCTAGGAGCAGTGACCAGGTGATCTGACCTGCCAGACTACTCATGATTAGGAGATGCAGTGCAAAACACTGCATGGAGGTTCAGATTATCTGCTCATTAGGTGTGCAACAAGCCTGAAATGCCTGGAGGATGCTGAACATATTGGCAGCTGTCCCAGGTGATGTGCTCAAGGGTTCCTTTATCCATGGTGTGCCTGGTGGAGCCAGGTGCAGCACACACAGTGCTAGAGTCTCTCTAAGGAAGGTGGGCATAGCCATGAAGAGCCAGGAAATCTCATATT
The DNA here is from genome assembly GCA_013396995.1 of Dicaeum eximium. Classification (NCBI taxonomy): domain Eukaryota; kingdom Metazoa; phylum Chordata; class Aves; order Passeriformes; family Dicaeidae; genus Dicaeum; species Dicaeum eximium. The sequence continues at coordinate 432,846 of VWZP01010350.1, read as the reverse complement.
GCTCATATCTCCTCTAAACTCATTAATGGCATAAAAGGGACAAAGTGCTTTGCTGGTCTGAGGCATTTATTTGTCAGTATCTGATGTTGCTTTGGCTTGTGTTGTTTATGTGCAATTTACCCCAGTCTTGCCACAAAACATGGAGATTTTAGTTCCAACCCGATAACTTTGTCAACAGAATAAATGAATTTTATATGTTTTCTCTAACCTAAATATTTATTTGCTACATAGCTGTAGCTATATTAGCTATATTAGGGTCAGGGTCTTTTTATTACTTGAGCTTTGTGATTCAGGAAAGCTGGATTTATGAAGCCCTTAAGCATATGCCTAATTTAAGCCTTGTGTTTATAATCAACTATTGCTGTTTAGGTGTTGTCCTGAATCTAAGACTTAATTTCTAGTGGATTTATTTATGTAAACAAAAAATTGTATTTTAAGAGGAGAAAGAAATGATGTCATTATCTAGTTACAAAACCCCTGAGCTAATTTGCATGAGAAAGATGCAAGGCTCTTTGTATTCTTACACAAGAGATGATAAGAGAGCCATACATTTATCTAGCATAGCACTTCTTATTCTCAAAACTTTGTAAAGTTTTATTCTCCCATTGTTTGTCACAAAATCCCCTAAAGCTACAGATATGCCTTTCTTTGTCCCAGAAAATTCCTTTGAAGCTTGAATTGAGCTAAAATACTAGAATTGCAGTTTTCTCCTCACTTAAGAAATGTCCATCACATTGTTTCCCAGAGGAAGAAAGCACCATGTATTCCTGCACAGGCAATGCCAAGGCTTGCTACACAGAGAATTGGTTGGAAACATTCCTGTACTTGGTATTTCCAACCAGAGCACATGGATTGTGATCCATTTTAACTCCTCCGGGGACTTGGAATATGGTCCCTTAGTTGCAGGAGGGAGCAGGACCAGACCATTACAGCATCTCCCCTGATTTCTTTCTGCTTTCAAACCATCTGCTTCTCTGTGGTAATAGTCTTTTGCTGTTCGTTAACATGGTTAATCCTCTAGCATAAGCTGTAGTAATTTATGCTGGATGTTTGGGTTTCACGTGGTACTAATGGTATCTAATGAACTGTGGCTTCAGAAACATCTGTTCTATACAATAGTTAATTTTTTTCTTCCATTTTTTTTTTTTTTTTAATCCCAGTGATTGGATACAGAAATAGTTAGGAAGTCGTTAAGCTGCGAAGATTAGAACTCAAACCTTCAGTACTGAAATAGGCCAAATTTAATTCTACTCATGCAACCTTAATTTAGCTCCCACTTGTTTATGAATTGTTTGACATTGATGCATGTTATTACTCACTGCCTTTTCACTTGCCAAATGAAAAAGGGGCTGAAAGAAGGTTGAATGGGACACCTGTAAGACTGCAATGTCCTCATTTAAGCATATGACTCGAAGCTAGAGAACATCTCTTTTTTTAGCGTGTTCAATATTTATATGATACAATTGAGCAATATGATAAAAAAATCCATGCAAATATTCATTTACAAGGAAGAAAACTGCAAAAGTTGAAACTAAATTATTAATATTAATGAAGACAATGCTCCAGAATAGCATGAGTGAGAAGTGGGATATGCTAAAACAAATCACTAATATACTGTTTGTACTTTGAAAGGAATTTTTTTTTTAAAGAAAGAAAAAAAAAGTATTAATTATAATGTTGCAGAGTTAATAATGCAGTAGAAATCCTAGCTCTTTCTAATTTGAGGGCTTCATTTCTTAGTCTTAGAGTTGCAGTGGTTTCCAGATTTAATTTCCTTATATTTATTTGTTTTTAACAGGTCTGAGGGAAAATAAGAGAAACACGTTGTGAAAATGCTATAATGAGATCACAGTGCTACTAACATGCCTTACGTTTTCTATAAAGTGGCTGATTGCATTTAGGGTCACCTCAGCAGCACTAAATCATTTCAGCAGTTTACTCTCACCACCAGTGTCATTAAACTTCTCCAAGTTTAGGAAATGCATTTGAAAAAACAGAAAAAAATCCTCTCATGCTCCTGTATGAAAATGTCACCTTATAACATCCATAGTTTTAAAAATAAAAACCAGATTTTCTTCAGGCATGAACCCTTTATCCTTCCCCTGTGGGACTCTTAAGGAGCTCTTTAAATTCACGTGATTGTGAAGTTAAAGTCTGGGCTGACTCAGCAAAGTGTTTAACTATGTGTTTAAATTCTATTGCAATCAATAGAATTTGAGCATGTGCTTAAATATTATATTGAAAAGAAATGGATTTACACATGTGTTTTAAACCTAAGCATGTACCAAAATAGGTTTATACTATGTCAAAGTAAGTTGGGAGAATTCAGGTTGTAAAAACCCTACCTTTGGGGTGAGTGACTTCATAAGTAAAATATTTTTATATAGTTTTATGTCATCTAAAATGTAAAGCATAATGCTGTAGTTATTATGGTCTGTGCATTAGTGAACATAAGACAGTTTGTGTCTGTCAGTTTAAAATATGTATATCAGAATTAAGAACACTTGCAGCTAAATATCTAAATGTACATTTTCTGCTCTTGAATATAGTTTGTTTTTAGTTGGTTACTGAAGTATTTTAAGTCATTTAGAGCTGTGAACACTATCTTTAAAAATGCAGCTGCATATATAAGAAGTTATAAACACATATGGGTACCTGATACCAGGATCTCACACTCCACAGTTTTCCATGTTCTGACCTGTTTTTAACTTATTCCTTAACCATTCTTGTAATATGAAACTTGATTATTTTGAGGCACTGAATCACCAAACAGCGTCATGTTCTGTTTGGTTGAAGGGCATAAGCAATTCCACTTTTTCTATTTACTTCTGTCTATAAAAAGCTTTTTCTGCATTAGAGGAGATTTCTGTTTCTACCGGCGATGCCTCTTGCACTGTGTTAAACTGCCCTGTACTGTGGAAAGGCCACATATTTCACCCAAAACATTTGGGTATTTTTATTTACCAGAAAAAATGTTTATGGTACCAAGTTGTCAGCAATTAATGATGCAATGGGATATGTTATGCTCATCTGAAATCTTGCACTGTAACACCCTACCTGTTGCTGCACTGCCACTGCCCCTGCTCATGCCCCTTTGCAGAGCAGGGTGCATGCCATCTGCAGGGCTTCACTGCTTCCTCAGGAGGAAAATGGGGGTAAGGGAAGAGAGATGCCGAGGAGTGCAGAGTGGCAAGAAGCAATAGGTGCTAACTTGAGGATTCTGCAGGGAAAACCCCGGCTGCTGCCAGCTGCTGTGGTCTCTCTCTCTGTTCAGGGGGCAGGTCCTAACTGTCAGCAGGACCAGGTGATTTGGCACAAGGAAGAAGAAAAGGCCTGGAAAGATGGGAGGACTTGAGCCACAGATGTCCTAGGTGCCATCAAGTAGCCAAACATCACAGGAGTGTCTCAGTACTTTGTTATGAGGAATTTTTTCTTTGGTAACACAATTGTGAGAAGTATATTAAAAAATATACTGCCCTTGGCTATGATCTGTCATATAAGTTAAAGAGCATACAGAAGATTCCTCACCAAAATGCAGAAGAAATTGGGCAAATTCTTGTGTCTTCAGGAGAAAATTATGTTGGTAGTTGAGAATTCTGTGGATTTCTAGAAAGCTCCAATACGGCTTCTGTATTGGCTTCTTGATTACGGTGAGGAATCACATCCCAGTAGCCACTGTTGCTCCCACAGAGCAGGAACATGGGAGCAGACTTGTAATTTTGGTAGGAGAGTAGTCAAGCTGCTGTATAATATAGGTAGCAACAGGCTTAGGTCACCTGTGTAAAAAGTGCTGTCAGGCAGGGTAGGACTCTGAGAAAGAAAGTACTGTCTGTAACGCTGAAATGAAAGTTATCCGTGTGTAGGTATATTAATGATCAAATGAGATGGAACTTTTGAAATACCAGTATGAAAAATGAACAAGTTTCACATGTGTGAAACTTGCCAAACCACAGAGGAGCATGGTGCTGTTGTCTGATACGCTGTCAAAAGCTGCTCTTCTGCAACCACATCATCTTGGAGAACTGAAAAAGATGCTGTGTAAATTGCCTAATGCTTCTAAAAATAAGGTGAACTACTCAGCCCCTCTCCAAATTTTAGCAAGTCAACCAAATAGCACATAGTCGGTAAGCGTGTCTAACACGCTGTGCCACGACTGGTGACTTACTATAAGAATTATATGAAGCATGCTAAATACGGAAAGGCTGCTTATAGCTGCACGCACAAAACCCGCTCGGCACTGACATCTGCCCCCGCCTCCTGCTCCCCCGGCCCGCTTAGCTGCAGCAATCGCCTCTCCGGCGGCGGCTGCGGGTCCTGCCGGGGGCTGGCGGCCGCCTGGCTCCCTCCCTCCCTCCCTGCCTCCCTCCCTGCCAAAGCCAACTGTGGCGTAGCCAGAGAAACGGGCAGCAAAAATAGAACAGCAGGATGGCTGCGCGTGGGCGAGGCAGAAACCACATCGCCAGCAAAACCTCCCAGCGTTATTTTAGGACCGATACAGACAGAGGCCGTGGCGTTTTGCTCTCTTTTCACAAAACACTTCCCAGGGGAGGGTGAGGAGGGAGAGTGGCGCAAGTCCCGGGCGGGGACCGTCCCTGTCCCACTCCTGCCTTGCCTGCCTGCTCCCTGGCGTGTCCCCACTGACACGGGCTGGGCAGGGGGAAGGGGTTAATTGAGCCCGAGCCCGGGCGGCAGTTTGAAAGACAGAGACTGGACAGCTGTGTTTGCTGTGGTATTTTTAAACGCATTAATGCAGGCTCCAATCACCCGGCCATGCTTGACCTATTTTTGGCTCAGGCCGGCCATTGTTCTATTTCTGCCGCCGCTGGGCCACGAGGGTGTCAATTCAAATGCAAATGAGTTATCGCTGCTGCTCCCGCCAACTTCGCCCAGCCTGGCCAAGGGACAGCCGGCCGGGAGCGGAGAGGGACGCGGGCGCAGCAACGCGGGGCTAGGCTGGGGTCAACTCGGTTAAACCCTCCGCGGCTCCCGGTCCCTGGAAAGGTGGCTTATTCGGTTTGATGGTTTGATAGAGGCAGTTCCCCCCCCCCCGCCCAGCCAGGAAGCCCAAAGCGCGGGGATATTTCTTCATTTCTCCTTCCACCTGCCGCTGGCTGCCCGACCGCAACTGCTCAAACTCGGCAGCGCTCAGCCCCCCGCACGCTCACGGCTCCCTTCCTGCGGGCGGGGGCTGCCCACAGTGGATCTGGGCTTCTTCCTTCTCCTCATAGATACTTGTGCAAATGCTTAAACACTGCTAATTGCCGAAGCCTATTATCTTACAACCCTCGCTGGAGGAGGTAGGACCGCAGAGGGTCGCGCCCGACGCCTGTGTGCGAGTGCAGTGATGAATCTCTTGTGTAGCTGAAGTGCAGACCAGTTGGAATATGCTGCAGACAATTTACGAGAGTGAATCGTGTTTTTCCTCAGATGGGGTTTCTGGACGTGAACAGCTCTTGGCTCAGCAAAGAATGCACAGTATGATCAGCTCAGGTAAGAGACAGCTCCGTGCCTTAGACTTGAGTCGCTGACCGGGAACATGCAGCCTAGCATGACAAGAAAACACCCTTCCTTTTAAGAAGTGACTTTATTTTTGTGGGCTTTATCTAAGTTGTTGTTATATAATTCTGGTGGTGTTGTGGACTGCAGCTGCTGCTTTTTGCGAGGAGTTTGTCTCCTCTGGTCGGCTGCTTTCCAGATGCAGCAAAATGCTCACAACTGAAGTCGAGTTTGGGTTTCCGTGTTTGTTTTGTTGCGTGATTGCAAAATGGGGCTCACGGTACAGCCTTGCTCACAGGAAGAGGCTTCCTCAGACAGACCTTGTCAGGCGGCTGCATTTAGAGCCCCTCATAAGCAATTCTAGTCATATGTCTATTGTAAACAGGATTTGCTCTTTCTGTGAGTTTCCTTTTCTCTTGTTTGCATATGAAAGGGGTTTTATACCGATACCCTTCTCTTTTCATTACAGTGCTATTGCAATATGTCTTTAAACTGCATGGTTTATTTTGTTCCTTTAAAAATATTTGTGAACCTGGCAATGCTAGTTACATATAAGGACTCACTGAGATGTGAATTGGATGTGTTGGAACATTGCATGTTTCCTCATGTATTTCCATCTACCCCCGTGTTTTCTAGTTTCTTTCCTAGCTGTGTTTGAGACCTGCTACTGAGGATAAATTAACTTGGAAGAATCATTGCCATTCAATTTCGATGGGCTAAAAATGTCAACATTTCAGGTTGTCTACTCTTGCCTATTCTCTCCTAAGTTAATTCCAGTTCAGTTTTGATTGGGATGAAACTCTTGTCTGTTAAGGCACAGTGCTTTCCAGTTTATCTCTATTTAAACCTAGTTTTCTCACTTTGTTTTTCAGAAAGTGTTAGTTTTATAGAAGATCCATATGTGGAATGCATGTTGAATTATTTGCATGTATTTTAGTCTTAGTTTGTGTCTCTTTTTCCTTTTTTCTTTTTTGTTTTTTTCCTTTTTTCCCAGAACTTGACTGACCTAAATTTTTAAAGATAATTATGTGTGTAGATCATACCTCTCTTCACATATTACCTGTTTTGGTACACCTGTTGAGCCTATGTCTGTTTGTTTTTTAAAAACTGTTCATTTTCCTGCTTTGTAGAAAAAGAGCTGAAAGTTTTACTTGTGTTCCTTTCTTACATACAATTTTAGATTGTTGATCACCACTTTCAGCACCTTTGTCAGGGACACAAATTAGGTGAAGGTACATTTATAATTAATAATAACTATGAATAATTATGAATAATAATCATGAACAGCAAAACTCTAATAATAATTCATAATAATACTTATGAACAGCAAAGCTCTAGCAAAGACTGCGTAAGAGCAAAAGTTTTCCTGGGAGTGTTACAGTTCTTCTGCAAAGCCTCTACAGTGTCAACCTCTTGTTCAAGAATTGTTGCTTTGCTTTATTGTATTTCCTTGGTTTTCCTGAACAGCTCAACAGGTGTCCAGTGCTTTTATTTTGGTTAGAGATAAGGCTGATTATGTCCTCTCCCTCCTGTTTGACTATTTTTTTTTTTTTGTCTTTTTTTTTAGTACTAAGTCAAGTTGAAATTAATGGTTCAAAAGTGAAAATTTGGGTGGTTTATCTTGCTATGCTACCCTCTAACTGCCAGCTAATATAATAGCAATTTCTTCATTTGAAACTCAAGAAAAGGAGGTGATTTTATGTAAGTTTATAGCTCTGCTTGTCTTCACTGGAAATAAGAATATCATGTAACTGTTGATTTGTATCTGATAGTACATTAGGTAAGTCCATATAACACACACAATTTCCCCTGTAGTGCCAAGTAGAGTAGAGGGGGGGTTTAGACTAATAACAATCCCCACAAAAGTTTATTCAATAACATTATCCAGATAAAAGATGTTCAAGTATACACATATATATATATATTCTCTGGAACATAAAATATTCCTCTGTGTTTCAGTTGGCCTTTAAAATACCCAACTAGACTACAAGTAGCTGACATTACACATAGCCTGCAGTTTCAGTTCATGTCACATGAAACCTCAAAGCCTGGTGCTGCTCTTGGTTACCTTCGTCTCCCGCAAGTTTAGCATCTTGCAGGATGAGTTCTGGTAACTTTTCATTGTTTCCATTTATGATGCAGATAGGGAAGAAAGAAACAGCTAGGGTATGACAGTATGCACCAGCATTTGGAGAAGCCAGAAACAGTAATTTGAATTTTCCTTTTCATGATGCTCTTACTTTAAAGTTATCTTCATTTAAATATGTGTGACTTATACTCAGGTTAAAAAGGTGCATGTAGTTAAGAAAGTAACAGATCCCTAAAGGTTTGTGCTTTGCACCCTTAATATGCTTGCTCCAAAGACTTCAAGAATAACTCAAAACCAGCCAATAACAGTCGGATTTTTAGGTTTGCTGATATCCAGATACAATGCACATACATTAGGCAACTGATTTTAAACTGGAGAAATCCCTAAAGAGGACAGGTTCATTGGTCAATGGATAGGATTTGCAAAGCAAAATGTCTAAGGAATTTCTGACAAAAGTGGGCATAATAAATATGTCTGTCATGAGAATCAGTTCTCCTGGTATTCCCTCAATTACTGCCTTGCCTGTCTGTCTCCATCCTTGCTTGTAAGTCATACTATGAATGAGATGATCTGGATAGGTACCAATCAAAAGTCTAATTATGAATGGAGCAATCTAGATCGGCGCTGACTCAAGAAACTGTGTAATTTGCAGACACCTACACCTTACTGCAGAGAGCAGTTTCAGCTGTCTTGAGAAGACTGAACTAAATTCTCCCATATGGTACTGTTGCTCTGAAATGCAGCAGCAAGTGCTGTGCATCTTTATTTAAGAAAATGATGTCAATGTGTTCTTATTTAATACCACAGTTATTTTAACTTCACATTTACAAAATAAATCTGGGTTCTAAAGCCTATTATTTAGCTGGAATTACTATTTATCTATTCTGTCCCTTTTACTTTACACAAAAAAGACTCAATTTCCATGTGTGTGCAATGCCACAGTGGATCCTAACATTCAGCTGGCCTCTGATCTTTCCACAGTACAGGTAATAAACTGTAAGTCCTTGAACAAAAGCATTTGGTGCAGAACAGTCCATGGGAAAAGCACTCATTAAAATGTAGTTAATACATAACCAATGCAGGGCAACATTTCTCAAATAGATGGTAGTTGTGTGAAGGAGAAGGAAGGACCTACCCAATCCTGGTATCTGTAGATGTGGGACTTTAGGAAGTAATGCCAGCTTTTGGTGATTTGATATACAGGGCTGGTTTTTCAAAGGGTGAGGTTGTTAAGCCTTCTCCACTGGGCATATCTTGATGGGCAGCCTTGCCGTACCCTGCCTGAATTCCACCTTGGTTTTTATTGGATAAGGCATTCTCTGCTTCCTGCCCAAAGCTGTTCTGTTGAAAATTCAAGAGTTCAAGGAGATCGTGAGCTTAAAGCTTGGCTTGTCAATGAGTTGACAGGTGACCTGAGCAAGTTACACAATCCTGCTTATGTCAGCTAATCCTTCCGTGAAACACAGTAAATGATACTTATCAGGATCAGGAATTGATAGAGCAGAACTATTCTAAAGGGAATATAATGGTTCAGCATGATTAATTTGATTGGCTTCATCTACCTACAGGCTTTTAAATACCTTTAATTTCACGAGTGTCGCAAGTGGATGTAGTGAGTGTTTATTCTCTGCACCAGTCAGGAAATGTAAACTGTGTCACTTGAATATAAATGACAGAATTACTGCTGCACGCATCGTGCTGTACGTGGGTTGGCAGGACCTCGTGAGTGATCTTCCCTCAGTAAACCCCAGTGTGCACTGTTTGTCTTGTGTGTTGTCTCTCTCAGTGTCTGCATGACCTTGTATACGTGTGGTTTGCTTTTTACATGGATTTATATTGCCTTCAGGGGAAGTTCTTTGGTATTTGCTCTCCCATTTTTTTTTATTCTTCTTTCTTTTTTTTTTTCCCTGAGCAAAACCTTCACCTGCTCACCTTTTCCTGTGGAGAACCTGCAGAAAGCAAGTTCATTTGAAGTTTTGCTCTGATACTCATGAAAAACTTGACATATTTGCGTGTCTCAATCAAGTAACATAAACTTCTTACAGATACCAGATATTTCATTTATGATATCTCAGGCAGTAACACTTTGGAGAGAGCAGAAAGAAGGAGAATAGATGTGCTGAGCTTTGTGGTTCTCTTCGGAGTAATGAAAAAAATTGAGTGTGGAAATTCAGTACAGGGAATTTCTGGATAACAACCAGAGTGGCTTTTTCAATGCCTTTTGTAAAGGTGAGGTACAAAATAATCTGGTGCTTCATAGTAGTAGCAGAAGTATTTGAATTAATTGTTAGAGGAGTGTAAGGCCATAGCCATAATACAATTGTTAATACAATGAGAAGAAACAAACATAGACTTGCAGGTCTTATGTAGTTAAAATCTCACTGATTTTGAGTAGAAGCTCTGCCCTGCAACGTGTGCTGGATAAAACTTTGGTTATGAATTCAGTTGAACAAAAACATGGTAAAATGGATGGAAGCTGCTTTTTCTGTTTTATGTTTTGAGACGACATTGAATGCGGACCGATGTTGCCAATTTCATGTGTCTAATGCTGTAACATCAGACACATGAAACTGCTACTGCTGTTTCAACTACTCCTAAAACAGTAACAACTACTGCTAAATCATTGCTTTTTCCCTCTTTTGGCTTCTTTTTTTTTCCATTCCAGTCCCAGCTTCTGATGCTATGTGTGCTATGTGGTTACCTGATGGTCTTGCTTTGTATTAGGAGGTATATTTATAGGTTGTGAGAAACGCCTGAAATTCAAAGTACAAGACTGACAAGAATAGCAAGTTAGAAAAGCTGGAACGTAAATAAAAAAATATGCAAAACATTACTTCAAAACATCTTTCAGTGCTTTTCAGAGACCACAAAATACTGCATTTAGTACAGAGGTCCTCTAGTACTGGTGCTGGGACACTAGCTCCCCTCTCTTCAGTGTGTTGAGCTAAATGTCTTTATTGAGAAACAGCTTTTTACTTCAGTCGTTTATTTCTTTAGCTGTTCAGCTTTATAGCATGTATTGCACTGCACTCAAGCACACAGTTCCAGCCAGTCTTCCCTTCTATAAAGCTATGTGCAGAATACATTCAGTCCATTAAGGTTTGCACTCGATATGGGGAACGCTTGTAACTCTTCTCCTGCCAGAGGTTTAATCAGACCATGTTTCTGTGCCGACTGCCCAGCCCCTCTCCTCTGCACTGTCTTTGCAGAGAAACCAAAAGCTGGGAGAAAGCAGAATGGATAGATAGCCTGCAAAATATGCACATTCATTTCTGGTTTTGGTGTAGATGATGGGGGAGATTTCAGATGTTGTTGCATTTTAACCTTTCCCAGCTACTGCTGGGGGTAGTTTTATATGCTGGGTACAATACAAAATATCATAGAGAAACCAATCTGCAGATAATACTGTTAAACACATGAAAATCTAAAATGCCCTGTTCTGTGGATCTCTTTAACAGGCTGACTCCTCTGGGTCAGTTATTCTTAGCCTAGTTATTTTCATCTTATGGCATTACAGGTCTAAGATTAGCCTGTTAGGCGTTATCATGCCATCTGAGTTACCTCCTAATATAACTGTACACCGGAATGATTATTTATAGACAGAGCATTCTGCCATTTTTGCTTTATTTCTGGTAGTTTAAATAAAGAAGAGCAACATTCAAGAAAAACCACAGATTCCTTCCTGCTGCCAAAACAACATGTTAACTGCCTGCTGAGGGGCAGGGATATTGTTTAAAATGTGTGCTTGCAGCAGATGCAAACATCTTAGCTCTCCTACAGCAAGATACCTCAGGGTACCACTGCTTCTGTCTGTTCTGGAGGAGGGAGAGGGGTGCCAGATTGATGCACCAAATGACAGAGCTGAGATGGAGTTGTGGCTGCTGATGAGAACAAGGATAACCAGGTGCTATTTTTAGAGGTCGTCTCTGTCAAGCTCCATGTTCAGTGTGAACATGTCACATATGCACAGAGCTCCTCCAAAATGGACTCATCTAGTTTTGTTACATAAAAGTGATGTCTGCTGTACAAGTGGCCTTCTATACAATTTTCACAAGACATAACAGGAAGCTGCAGCAAACTTACAAATTTTCAGTAAAGTGCTCTTCGTGATTACCACACAAACATTTCTTCTCAGTAGAAAAACTTTATACCTAAAGCAGAGTTGTTGTTCAAGAACACGGTGAGGCTCATTCTCTCCTAAGGAACTTCACTGGGATCTTTGTGTTTGTATGTGTATAACTAGGAGGAAGCTTTTAGCTTTTAGTGGCAGTTTAGTAAAGAGAAGCAAAAATAGGAAAGTAGCAGACCTTCAGCTGGGTGTCAGTGCAGCCTCTGCCTGCAGTTGTCGCTCAGGAAGCAGGCAGCTGACAAAATAGGGAAATATTAATGGATTATAATTATCTAACAAATTCCATCTCTTTTAGCTTTCTGCTTTAAATAAATGGCATGTTTCTGTCTTTGTGCAGATTTTGGGTGTAATCAGGGGGCACCTGATTTGTTCTACTTTAAAATGTTACTGGTGTAAAAAGGCTTGCAAAATCGGTGGAAGCCTCTGCATGGTTGAATGATACAGTGCTGGTTTAACCCCCATTATATAATAAACAGCATACACATTTCTTTCTCTTTTTTTTTTTTTTTTTTTTTTTGGTTTTTTTTTGGGTTTTTTTTTTGTCAGCCTGGCAGTTCTATGCATGACTGTAAAGGTACTTTGGCATTTAGTACAATCTGAGCATAGCCAACACATCTGTTTTATTTGTTTTGTGTCTCATGGTTGTAAACTCCTTCCAGCTTGTGGAGTATACAAACCTGATGAGCTCCAAGAATTCAAACCTTTTGCAGATGAATATGCTAGAAATGCAGGTTGCTTTGTTCTAATGATAAGATGTTCTTTCTAGCAATAAGACTGAATCTCATCAAAGGGAGACTAGAGAAGTAACGGAATGAATTCTTTGAAAATGCCAAATATGTAAATCATGTTTTTACAATCAAAGACTATTGTTCCTCTTTCATGATCCCTGTGGTTGAAGGTATGCATGCCACAGGGAGGAACCACAGTTATTCAATTTCACTGAAGTCTGGAATGGAATAATGAGCAGGCTTAATGTTAATTTAATAATTTCCCCCAATTGTTCTGTTCTTAATCCAAGTTTCCTTTTTCTTTCTTGGTGCCCAAGGCCACCACCTTGTTGGTGTTGTGCAGTAACAATATGAGAAAGATCAGGGAAAACAGACTGTTAGTGCTTAATCTTACACAGAGACTCTTTTTGGAGTTTTGTACTCATTTAATAAAATCTTAGTATAGTATTTACCTGTTCATAACTCCATTTTTCACACAGACAGTAAGTTCTTACTTCTCTACATCTATTTGCTTGATCTCTAGATAAACATCCTGGTTGAAAAATGTGTATTTTTCCTAAATCTTGTGAAGTCTTTTTTTTTACAGACACAAAAATGTAAATCTCCTGGACTCTTCAAATTTTTTGTGTTTTAATTTGAATTTGACCTTGAAGTTTTGAAGTGCTTAAAAGAATATATGTATTGCAATATCACAAAGAATAATAAAGTAAAGTACCTAGATTTTTTTAGATTTTATGCTAACATAAATAGTGATGGAATTAGTATGAGGCACAGAATGGTGTTAGAAATAGCAAAAGGAAAATCATCAGTATTCATATTTATACTGTCTTTATATTAGCATATATTTATTTCATGTGGGCACATAATTTTAGAGCACTATATAGAAATTTCTAGGATGCTTCAAAATGGCTCATCCTAAAAATCCTTGTGCAGCAGCTGCTGAAATCTAATGGGACCTAAATTCAGGAGAGCCTTTTACCTTGGTCTAGTAGCTCTCCAGCCTGTGTCATACATATGCTCAAAACTGCTCCAGGCTCCAAAGAGACAACCTCTCATTCCCATGCACACATCTGAAAGTTTGCATCCTTTTATTTGCTGTCACTGTGTTTTTCCTACAGGATCTGTTTCAGAAGAGGAAGAAAGCTTTATTCCATTGTTTCTATTAAGTGTTGTCAGTAGTTATCACAGTAATAATTCCATAGGATATAGTAAGTTTTACTTAGGTTTTCTCAAGGAGTATGAAAGAAGGACTGGGAGAAGAGAAATGTTTGAAGAAGTTATGAGAGAATTTTATAAATGGAGTAGTAGGGCAGAAATGAGCTATACAAGCACTTCCTATGTTAAAATGCTGTTGTGAGGGAGGGTGGGAAAGGCTCTGAAGATGTAAGAGAACTATGTGGGAGGTGGAAACCAGGGGATTTTGAAGTACAGTTCTAACTGTCCATGAACACAGGAAAAATATATTTGAAAACAGTTAAGAAAGAAATCAACTGAGATGAGAGAAGTTTCTGTCAAAACCATCATGAAGAATACATGGGAAAGTATGAATATTTTAGAATCAACAAGAGTTGTTAAAAACAACCCAGGGCTGTGTCACTCTTGTAATGACACACAAGCTAGTATTCAGGGATTTCTCTTGCCATTGTAGAGATTCTTTTTCTGTCTTCTTGGTCTGAGAATGAGGTTTGTGAGAGGGAGTGGTATAGGACACAGATTTTGTTTATGCACATACTACAAATTCTGCTGCATCTCATCATCCTGAACTCTTTCCCTCCAAGTGTAGCTCAGCTTTGGTGGAGAACCTGCAGAACAATCTCAGCAGAGCTTTGCCATAAATTTCCATCCCTGTGTCAGCTTCACCATTCTTGTCTTGACTTTTCTTCTTGACCTAGTAGGCAATTTTCTGAGCTCTCTGCCGATTTTCTGGTTTTGTTTGTTTTTTTTCTTCTTGTGACAGTATATACAGGGTGATAATGGGGCGTCTGGAGAACTTACTAAGAAGGGAAATTACAAATGCCAAAATCAAAGGGACATAGGCAAAGAAATAAAGGAATGCTAATGTAGCTGAATTATGTAGTGGTGATGCTATGAATGCTTAAAGATACTAATACTGACACAGCTATTTTGTTTAGAAAATATATGGTTAGGAATGGGAATATTTAGAAAAAAATTACCCTTGGGCTAAAAATTTTAAACCTCATCTAAGAAAGAATGCATCTCTCTGGTTACTGGTGATGCATCATGCATATCTACTTGTCACTGGTATGCATTTACAAAGATGTATATATATATATATATACTGCCTTATCACCAGTCTTAGTCTGCCTCTCCTCACTGAGGACTCTCTGGTATGGCTGTATTAAAGCCTGTCAGAAATTTTGGGGACTCTGGGTTTAATAAGTTAATTGAGGTTGGCTTGAATGAGTGCCTGAGGCAAAGTGGTTTTCCTTCTGCAGGCCTAGTAGCCCACCAGAGGCAGATGCACATTCCATAATCCTCCTCATCTGTCTGCCATTCTCCATCTGCAGATACCCAAAAGTGTGCAGCAGCACATGTTTGTTCCCAAGACCTTACAAACTCATTCTTAAGGACCTGTCTTTGTTATTTCTTCTAGAGAATACTATTGCAGGTCTGTTCTGGTAGTGATTAAGATATCTAGGTGCATGGCTGGTTTTAAAACATTAGCAGCCAAATAGTCTTTAGTGTTGTCCTGCAGACTCAGAAAGACATGAGTGTAGAAATCTGGACTATTCCTTTCTTCCTTTCTTCTGGGCCCTCATTCTTCTTACATCACTGGTATCTTCACAGGTGTTCATCTGTCCATTGGGGCTGGTGGAATGAAGAGCTGATCTTGGTTAAAAGCATGACCCCCAGGCCCCCATGGCACTGCAGTGGGTGCTGCAGTGTGGGGAGGGAGAGCATCATCCCTGGGCTTAGAGGGGCCACGAGCGGGGAAAGGAGGCACAACCATTCCTCTCAGTTTCAGCTATGGCATACAGTGGCCCCAAAATACGTTAAACTGATGCCTGGGAAATCTTCTGGAGATTTCACCTTGCTTCTCTCAACGTTTTGCCTAAATGAGCCTAAAATGTCACACTTAATTAGCATGTTGTTAAACTCCAGTGAACGACATGGCACTTTACCATTAAGTATAATTTCTGCTAATTTTGTCCCTGTGAAACTGTCAATAACTTACCTTTCATCATCCATGGGGCACATTTTATCCGTTAATGTGAAAGGAAAGTACCCTAAAAATGTACATTGTTTTGCATTGAATATTATATCTGTTTACTTTAGCAACTTGCAACAAAACTGAATGTACTGGAACCAGTAGCTGTCTTCATCTCAAAGCTGTATCAATACTAGTGCAGTGTCTGTTCCAGGAAGACCTTCTTGGCTCTTGCATTCAATTTCTGGTTCATTCTTTATTTGTGGAGAAAACGTTTTGCCAAACATTCTCCCACTGTAGTCCCTCCTATCCTCTAGTTTTGTAACCTAAGTGTGCTTTGGTATGTCCTTAGATTTCCTAGACAATCTGGAAATCAGTAGAATTCAAGTTATGGGAGAAAAAAATTTCCTTCATGTGATGCTGTTTCCTGGTCACTACTTAGGTACTATTATCAAATACTTCCCAATGTAAACCAAAACCATAAAATAACTAACTGACATGCTGGCATGTTAGCAAACGCAGATCAAAAGGACCATATAATTTTCCCAGTTGTTGCTATAAATTTCTTACTGAGTGCAGTTTCAAGTTGAAGGCGCAGTTTGAGTCTTGTGGCTGGCACAAGGCTGTACAGACATTTTTTGGATCAGAACCCTTCAAAACTACCGTGCTCTCCACAGTAACAGCCAAAGGAGAAGCTGCCAGATCTAAAAGGAGAGACATTTTTCACTGCTGTTGCTTTGCTGTGAAAGTCTGTGCATCTGAACTGGTGACAGCCACAAACTGTGTCCCCAGTGGGAGGAACTAGAAGCATTAGTTAGTGACAATCATGTGGGAAATAACATGTTGTGTCCAGCTCTCAGGATCTCAGGAGGTGGTATTTGACTAATTGTCCAAACCCTCAGTAGAGAGAAGAAAACTCATCTTTCTTCTTAGATAGCACGTTCAGATGCTTAAACTTCATGATTCAGAATGCAACTATAAAGTCTACCTGAAAGACAGTAGTTACTTTATGCAGGAGGAAGGCTGTATATATTAATCTTACATTTCTGCACTAAATCTACTTTGTTTTTGTGTAACCCTCACTTGCACTCCCCAGAAGGCCCGTAGTTATGCAAATAATTCTCATTTATAATTTGGTTTTCCTCTTCCAATATAGATGGATGGATGCTTAGGTGGATATAAATAGTATGCGTTCCATGCAAAAAAACATAGTAGCACAAATGAAAATCAGACTCTTTCTACTTATGGAAGTCTTCCCAAGCTCTTAATCATCTTAAATCCAATTAGTGTTTTCCTGTTTCTGGCATGGCTCCCTTTGAGATGGGATAACAGAACTGGAATATTCCTGATGACAAAGCTGCATTGATGAATGTGAAAACTTACTTTTATCCTGCTTTCAGCACTTTTCAGTTTTGGATCTTGCTGTACACTGACCACATGTTGTCACTGAGCTGTCTGCAATGACAGCCATCTGTTTTTAAGGTTATATTAAGGTTAATGAAGCACAGTAAGGTATATCCTGCTCATTCCTCCCAGTAGAAATTACTGTGCACATGCAAAAAATGAGTGAACTCTTGTATTTTGTTTCCATATCACAAAGCTTTATTAGGACCTCTGGCACTCCTCAGAGCCTTCCATGAAATATCCTGAAGAGATTTGTTTCGTCTCTGGTTTTAACCCAATCAATCTTTTTTCCATTATTCTTCTTTTGAGACCTCTATTAAAATAGCAATTACAGTTGCCTCACTGCACTATCAACTTTTTTCTGAAATTCAAAAGGAATATTTATTTCCCTCCGGCTTTTTATCTTTAAAAACCGTTTCTGATCAGCTATAGAGTTCTTGTAACTTCACATAAAGTTACAGAACAGGACACAAAGTCCAGTGAGACACCTTGTGAAGGACACTTTGCAATTCCAGATAAGTCTCTGGACCAGATCCTTCACTGGTACCAAGTGTCACAGCCCCAATAAAGTACAGGCTCTTTTTCTATCACCATCTTGTTAACACTTTGAAAGAATTTTTTATGCTTTTGTATTTCAAAGTATGCATGCAATTAGAGTTCAAAGCTCATAACTGCATCTTAAAAAATCAGTTTGCATCAAACTTGATTTGTTCCCTAATTGTCTATAAGATTAAAACAAATCAAGTTTAAACAAAAATTGGCTCAGTTGTGGCTCTTAATGGGGGATGTAGTTTCTTAAAGAACATATGGGGAAAGAATATCTCTTTCCCTTTTTTTCTTTTAAAATTACATACATGGCTCTCATTTTGCTGGAATAATTTTTGCTAGGACAAAACATTAGAAATTTTAAATTCAAAATAACTAATTTTAAAAGTATATGGAGATTAAAGCAATTACAGTAGTTTATGCATTTCGATCTTCACTTGTTCACAATTATAGCAGTATAAACAGGTCATATTTAAAATGAACAAGGTTTTTTTTGTTTGTTTCACCACTCATTTGCCATCCTGTCTGTAGCTGTGGTCCAAAGAGTTTAAAATGAAAAGAAAATATAAAGATCACAAATCTGATATAAATACTAGAGGATAAAACATATGAAAAGGGATAAAGGGAGCTATATTTATAGCCTATAACAGAGAGCTCAAGGGATGTGGGCACTGGCTATAAATAACTTCAAGGAAATAATATAAATGAAAGAAGGGAATTATTTGTTCTCAAAAGATGGTAAAGCATGGAATAGTAGCCTGAAGCAACGAAAAGAATAGTTTAGATGTTAGAACTTTTTTGTCTCAGTAAGAGCTATGGAGAGCAGAGACATAAATAACTAAGGTAGGAGGCTGAAGCAGAAACACCAACTGCAGCTATTTGCTACAGATTAAAATTACTCGTAGAGGAGTTGTGTTACAAAATTCACAGGGCTAGACTTAGTGATGCAAGCAGGTTTTTTTCTATTTTCTTACCTGTTACATTTTATAATGCCCACATTTCATGGTATGTGTTAATTTCTCATGAAGACTATGTGGATAGAACATTCCTTCCAAGATTATTGAGCATCTTTAACCGGATTAAGGGTAAAAAAAATATTATTCAATTATAATATAATTTATTTGTTTAAAGCCATATTGTTTTCATCAAAGTAATGTTGTTTCCTGTTGTAATTTGTTCTGGACTGAAGGAAGAAGTCCTCTATTCTCAACAGTCCCTAGGTGAGATGGTGGCTGCTGAGCACTGGAACATCAAGTTGCTGTGTAGGCAAAACAGCTTTTGTGAATTGTGCATGATGATGTCAGAACATGGGGCATTTGCTGGGGGCTGCTGACTTCACTAGCATGCAGTGGCTAATGTAGGCTGGGTGCTGGCATGGTTCAAAGTGAGCCCTGATACACCCATGACAGAATTAAGGAGGAGGAGGCATGGCACAAACCCCAGCACGAACTGGAGTGTTGTAACTATCCCATTGCCTACAGCTGTAGACCTCTCAAAACAATATGGTTCTAGTCTAGGTCATCACTTGGGCATGTTTTGCTTGGTTTCTCCTTTATTTTAGTGTGTCTGAAGGGCTTCTTAATGCTGGACATTTTATTTTTGGATTTAAAAATTTTGGAAGAGATTGTTTCAGTGTAACCCAGCTAAAAGAAGTCATGTCGCACCTGTCTCTGAGAACAGTGCAGGAGACTTGAAAGACTGCAGTTCTGTCAAGGTGGTGTCAAATATGCTGGAGAGTATGTAAATGAGAGAGAGAGGGAGAAATCAATTGAGTAAAGGAGACAAACTGTACAGGTATATTTGAACCTCTACAAATGACATATCACTTTCTTGGTCTAACTTTATTTATGAAAACTTCAGTATAGACTGTATGTTTGCAGTCTGTATAAAATATTGTATTTCTAATTTTTCTTTCTTCACATGGCTTGTCATGATCTTTTCCTCTGTCACCTTTGAGTCTGTTTTTCTTCTTGGGGAGGTTGTAGCTCATGTGCCATAAAAGGTGTTTCTCATGGTTTTCTCTTCAAGATGACCCATACAGTTGACAGCAAAGCTGCATGATGTCTCTGCTTGGACTTCCCTGAATTGCATTGCTTTATTCTGTCAGAAAATCTCAGTAGTGCTGGCACATGATGACAGCTACACAATGGTCCTTGTACAAACAAATTCTCTGCCATCATGAAAGAAATAAAGTGAAAGTGTTTATAATCTGTCTGGCTTGGGATTCTTTGGCCTGAAGAATGTCTTACGTGTGTAGGATTTATGTTACTTGTGAGGTCCCTATGCATTAAAAGAACTTGGAGGCCTGTTGAAAATTGGAGTGGACTAAATTAAATTAAGAAAATACTACTCTTAATTTCCCAAGATTATTAAGATGTCACTTGCATGTTTACTTTGATTTCTTTAGATGAAACAATAAAGAATGCAATCTGCAGCCCATCAGATTTCCAATGAGTGAAAATGGCACTATAATGAAAAGTTTAGTTATTTGGCATGCATAGTGTCACATTTCAGTATTTAATGTTTGTTATGTTTTGAATGCACTGTCCATAAATACTTTAATATATTTTTCTGCCAAGAGGCATGTATCTTACACGGTAAAAGTCCTTATCACTTTATTTATTTAATCTTGACTGACAGTATCCTAGTTTCCTACTGACGTTTTCAAAGTTGAATAAAATTAAGTCAACTTTTTTCTTAATTTTGATTTATATTGTCATTTTCCCCTTGTTCTTTCTCAATTCATGCAAAGCTATGAATTTGATCACAAGACTTTTGGAAGGCTTGGATTCTGCCTTAGTGTGGTGAACTGTGTTTTTTTGAGGGGAGAAATCACCAAATGAGAAAAAAACCAAAAAACCAGAAAATAATTTATGAGTTGGGACAAAATTATTTGCATTTTGTCAATGCAGCTTGTGGCATTAATTCAAATTACTTGGATAATTTGTCACAAAATGCGAACAGCTCTCAATTATACTGGTAACAGTCACTTTCTCACAGTATTCCCTAGGGCATGTTTGTTTGCCTGGTAAAATGTATAGAAAAACCGTCTGTCTAGTAGATGGGTTCCTGTCCACTTCATGTTTTGACTTTTATTAGACTAAATAATGCAAAAATGTTGATTGCTTATTCACCGTGACATGAATAAATATCCAACTTGTCCAAAATCTAAACATTTGCTGCTGTTCCAAAATTAATGATCTTAATTTATAACTGATGCCAGTTGGTAAGGCCTGGAATTAAATTGCCATTTTCTTTCAATTGCTTGTCTTTATATATGGAAAAATATTCAGGAAAAAAAAAGTTACTCTCTGATTTGAAGTTTCACTTGCTTGTACGTGGGCCAAAAGCAAATGTTACGCATCTGTGAAGGCTTACATACTTCTATGAACTTGAAAAGGGAAGCATGAAATGAAGCATTATTCGTACTTATTATAGAAAGAACAAAATCACATGCTGATGTTCTTCAGTCTTTCAGGAAATATTTTATCTTTAGAATGGAGGCCCCAGGGCTGCCGTGCACAGCTGAGCCTGAGGCCTCTGCAAAACTCTATATTCTTAAGCATTTTTTTTCTGGCACCTGTGCCTACACTGCCGTTGTTGTTGCTTGAGAAGTGAGAAAGTGATACAGGCAGTAAGGCTTTGCTGAGCTCCTGCCTGCTGAAACTGCTTGGCTATAAGTGAGCAGGGAAGTAAATGAAAACCATTGTCCCAGTTTCATTTCTGCACTGGGATCACGCCATTGGCAGGAGCCCCAGGATACCCAGAGGTCATTGCGGGGAGAGGGGCAGAGTTGATTCAATTTTATAAGTCTGAAAATAAGCTCTTGATAAGTAAGGCTATGAATAAAATATTGTGTTATGCCTACTTAGCACTGTAAGCTAAACAGCAAGCTCCTGAATCTTTGGGTTCTGATCCAAGAAGTCAGATACCTTATGTTTAAAGCTTAGACACCCATACCTTTTTTCACCAATATGAAACTGTGTGTATTACACCTGGACTTCACTCCACAAATCTGTTGTAAAAAAGACTTTTTCATGACAGATTCTGGAAGTATCAGATCAAGAAAAAGTCCCTTATGATTAAAGATCTAGGTGAAATTAAAAGACTATATAATCATTTTTAATGATTATTTCCTGAGAATAATTACAATGGCTATGAAAAAACAATGAAGTCTTACACTTCAGCTGTCAAAATAAATGTCACTAGATTCTTAACTTAGCACGTTGAAAATTTATGTGTGGCCATAAGTATTCAAGACATCCAATTAATAAGGGCTTTATCCAGTGGCATCGGTAACTTGGTTAGATGTTCATCATCATCTTAAACTTGATTACAACCTTTGAAAGTGCTTTATAAAACTTATATTCCTTAAGGCAGAGGCAAATTTTTTGAGGAACCACCTTAGGTAGGAGAGGAAATGAAATTCTGGTTTCTTGCTCACAAAGAACTTAGTGAAATTATTTAGTGTTATGAAATGACAGGACTCAGAAGTTTGTATGAGGGCTTAAACAGAGTGGTCAGTTACCTGAAACTGGATTACCCAAGCTTTTCAGCAGCCAAGGGAAAATGCATTTTAGGATAGCAAAGTGAAATGATTATAAAGCCCCATAAGTTATGTTATCTTTTATTTTGAACCATCTGTTAGTATGAAAGAACTAGTAACTTTTTTTTCATTGCTGGTAACTTTTTCATTCTTACTGTTCAGATATTTTTTTTCCTTGTCTATTCATGCCACATTTTATACCAAAATAGAATAGAATCCTCATTGTAGTGGTGGTCAAAATTATAAGGCTTACTTTTAAACCAGTGTATCTTTGAGATTTTCAGACTACTTTGATGTGCTACCAACATTTATGCTTTAGAAGGAAATGGCAGTAAATAATTGTGAAGCATATGACAGTGCTATTCAACTGTCTGCTAAAATGTGACTTCTTTTTTTTTTCCCTCCTGTTATTTTTGGCTGAAACTTTTCAATCATTTTTGAGAAAGGAGCTAGACAAAAATAAGCTATTCTGTCCTTGAAAAGTTCTACCTGCCTTATTCTTGAGCATGAAAGTCTGATGCTCTGGTGCTTTAGATCAGGATTTGGCATGTGATACTTGCGGCTGAAAGACGAATTTTCATTTTCACTGTGCGGATCTATTTTTGTTGGCCAAATTTAAATTGCAGATCAAGTTTTACTTTGTGTCAAGGTCTTCTGTCTTCAATTAGCATGTTGTGTTCTTGTCCTTTTTATCGATCTTGGTTTGCAAGGCAGAGCAGCCAAAAACAGCCCTGGTGCAATTCCAGGTGCCTCAGGCAAAGGCGGGATCTTCTTGTATCCCTCAGCTTGTCTTGCAGAGCCCTGCACCTCCATCACCAAGCATGGCAACAAGCAGACTTTGATGAAAGGCCAGTTGGAAACTGGAAGCATAAGGGAGAGAAGGGGAAAAAAGAAAACTGAATAGGGAGGAACTGACTGATCAACCAAGGAGGCTGTGTCTGGTGGAGAACCATGAGGAAGATGGAACAGGTTGGGAAGGATGGGGCTGGATGGAAGGTGGGAAGCAGAGGAGCCAGGGGCAGCTTGGGTGGAAGTGGTAAAGAATGAATAAAGGACCTGAGAAATGACAAAGTGCAAGAAGTCAGTAGGATTAGGAGCTGTGTAATCTCATCACCTTTTCTTCTTACAGAATTTACATCTATGGCCATAGTGGATGAAAATGTTTCCATAACTTCATGGTTTTGTGCCTGGCTACAGGGATTATTAACTTCATGCTGTTTGTACCCTTCTCAGGATGCTAAGTTTATTAATTTCTTTCTGAGCCCACTTTATAGAAGTTTTCTGAATATGAATATATTCACACAACACCTTCTGTGAAACATAAGGAGTTGTTGTTGCTGTGTTATGGGTAGGAACTAAAGCAAACATTTAAAATACAAGCATACCGAATATCTGTGAATTCATGGTGCCCTCATTAAAAAGATAAGGGCTTGAGGTTTCAGCATGCTTACTTTATATAGAACTGTTATTTAAGGCAGGGTTTGGGGGCTTAATTTTTTAGTCTGACTAGAATTTTAGTGAAGTATTTAATATAAAAAAATATTTCATTCATTTATTCATCTTTAAAAACCAGAATATTTTTGTGAGGTAAAAGATTTTTTATCTTTATGCAGAGTGAAATGATCTTCACTACAGGCAAGGAATAATTACCTGAGCCCTTTGTCTTTGGGAAAGTGTTATATATGATTTCACAGAGACATAACATATTCTTCCAACATATCAGTCCTTTGGATTTTGCTAAAGGCTGTGTAGCTAAAATTTGCTGAGAGTGAGCGACTGATACAAAACAGGTTGATACTATAATATTTCTGAGAAATATTGTCAATTCTTGTGAACTATCTTTAGTGCTACTTCTTTGTTTCTAGTGGCTTTTCTCCAACATTCAATCTGTTGTTTTGCTGACTCACTGTTACAATTTCAGAAATATCCTGGACATAAATAGTATCACTCTGTATTCATTAGCAAGTTCTCCTTTGTTTTAGAATATCTTTGGGTAAATTATTGAAAAGTCTATGGACACTCTGGCTTTGAATCCACAATTATCTGACAATAGAGTAAAAACACCTAAAAAGAATCTTCAAGCTTATGAAGCTTGCAAAATTGGGAGCTTGGGATATGTCAGAACTAAGCTACTTGTGCAGATGGGTGTAATTCACACATTTGTTCTAGTGAGCTCCTAGAGCTTAAAGAAAGGAGAGAAAGCATTAACCATGATATGAAGTTTGCCAAACACTGTACACTTTGGTTACAATGACCACAGGTTTATCCCACACCTGCTACTCAGGATAACAAAAGTTGTCCTTCCAGTGTTTTTGGGGTGACTACCACATTTCTGATTCATTCTGCAAGAACCCAGGAATTAGAAAATTCTAATATCTCAGTGGCATTTCTTGATATCTTCCTATCAATCAGCTGTAGCTTGATCTTGCAACTAAGGAACTATTTCATTCCTAAGAATGAAAAACAGCAGCTTAGGTATAATATCTATCAATTATCAGATGATAACAGCCTGGACAAAGCTGTAATTAACAGGGTAATGCTGAAGTGGAGTGAATGAGGAAAGGAGAATGTGGAAGCTATAGTATTTCTCCTGTAAGTCTTTGGTGAAAATTTCCAAACAGTCATGAGGAAAATATTTACTGTCAGCCTCTACCCAGTTAATCAGCTCAGTTTTCAATGTACTGACTGTGTTTGTAAGCATTTCATGTTGCTCATAGTCAGGAGAACAGAGAAACAGAGTTTCACTATATATGCAGTCCTGACAGGTAGAAAGTTTTTCTACTTTAGTAAATAAAATGGCAGTTGTCCACATTACAAAGATGTAAATACTGTTTATACATCTTAGAATCTCTAATTAAGGGAAGCTGGACCCTCAAAAATCTTCCTCTGGTGCTCAGCAATCATTTTTACAGTAATGCAGAACAGAGGAGCTCGGAATGCTTCAGTGCTCCTCCAGAACACACCAAGCTGACACTTCTCTGTCTCCTCTCCCTGAATGCTGTGGAGAGATCAGGCTTTCTTGCAGCCAAAACACACAGTCTGGCAGGTGTAAATGTTAAGGTGTTGAGGAGGGATAAGAATAAAGATATCTTGCTTAGCTAGTTTTTGCTGGTTTGGTTGGGGTTTTTTTAAAACTTCTCTGTCTCCTTAGTTTCATGTGGATCATCAAAGCTTTGGGCTTATACATGGCTTACCTGGAGCCAGGAATGTACTCATTTGAATGGGTGTGAGTGGAAACTCGCTGAAATGTTCCTTACTAGTGATGCTCATGCCAGGGGTAACAAAATCCATTTGCTTTACAGCCACAGGTGCTCTGTTGCAGTCACTGCTCAAAGCTGCTTTGCTTTCTGAATTCAGATGAACTGTGCAGTGAAGTCACCAGATTAAACTCACCCCTCTAAATTCTCTGATCACCTACCAAAATCATTAACCAAATGTAATGAAATTAAGGCCTCTGCTTAGCCAAGTACATCATTTACTGATATGTGGAAGAGCCTTGGCTCACTCTTTCACTTGCTCATCCTTGAAATGTTTACATTGGCACAGAGATTCCTGTAATGGGAGTGGCATAGGAGTGACTATTCTAGATAACAAGCATGGAATCAATATAATATATAATTTTACATCTAACTTAAGCACAGAAATAAGCTATTTTATAGCCCATATACTAAATTTTCTCCCTGATATTTAGACTGCAGGATATCTCATAGCTTTACACAGGTTAGCTTCATTTATGAACAATGCTACTCTTACAAAGTAAAGCAATCAGACTGAAAAATCCTTTTCTCAACTGTAGTGGAGTAATTAATGACTTGGGGGAATTCATTAATGTATTTACACCCCATGTGATTAGAATATTTTTACGTTCCTGATTTCTGAAATTTCAAAGGAATTATTTCAATGGCTATCACCAATGTAAATGACAGTCATGATGCCTTGTGATAATTACCTTCTGAGCTGCAAAGGAAAGATAAGAGACATGGAGAGAAAGAAGCTGCATTTTGTTCTTTCCCTCCCTTTCACATTCAGGTAACTTCCCACTGGGGCATAATCTAGTTATTAGTTTGTAAATCTTTAGTAATATGAAAGTATTTATTAATAGCAATGATAACAATATTAATAACCACAGTAGTAATAGTAATAGAAGCAATGATAAATTTGGACTGTGGTCTATTACCATCCCAGTGGTAATAGACCACAGGTACAAAAGGTAGAAAGAGAGGCAGGATAATGTTTGGGTGAATTCTAAATAGGAAGAGCAGTTGGAACTCATAAGCAGTTCTGTTAGCATCAGTTCATTTTTGTGTACTTTGTGGTATGCTGTGCACAATGGAAAGTCAGTGTGAAAGACACTAAAGGTTAAGAGAGAAAACAAGGTGGGAGACAGGCTTCTTTAGTAGGGAAAAAAGAGAAAGTGAGAGTGGAAAGAAAGGAACATTGCAGGAAGTAGGGTGTAGGTGGAGGTAACTGATTGATACTGTGAGCTGCCTCAAGCCCTTTTTGAGAAGGATGAGAAGACATTAAAGAAAAGGAATGATTTTCTAGTGAGTTACAAACATCAAACTGGCAAAAAAGAGTTAATTAAGTTATATTCTGGCAATAGAAAATCAAATGTGAGATGACATTTTAGCTATGAGGCCTGCTTTAGGCTGTTGAAAAGTAGTGGAGTACTAACAATGTTCTATTTTTTCCACAGCCTCAAGAAAACCTCATGGCTGCAGTGTCGCTGCTAATTTACTTTTACATTTCATCACACGTTAGTTTTACAAAGTGTATTGCATGTCCTCACAAAGCTTTTGTTACAATTTCTTTACATTTTAAAGGTATATTTTTCACATTTTAAGGGTGAAGGGTGTTTGCACCTTCTTTATACTGTTAGTGTAAGAGCTTACATCATGATTAACTGTCTTAGCAGAATTAAGATTAAAGCCTATCTCCATAGAATTAATTCTATAACTTACTGGAATTTTACTGAAACAAATACCACTAACAAAGCTGCAGAGCTGAGTAGAAACATGTGCTCTGAGCTTGCAGTTAGGTAACTTGAGGGCACATTGCTGCTGTTACGTTATATCTTCTTCCATTTGGGTACAGGATTGTTTTCCTTATTAATTTAAAAATAAATGAGAGAGAGAAGGACGTGGCCATACTGAGCCTGTATTGTTTCTACAAGGGCAGCTTATAAACAGATTATCAAAACAAACATTTGTGCCACACTTCATTCCACAAATAGAGAGCTGTCTGATAGTAGTCAGCATGGTGTATCTCACAGAGAACTTGAATTTAATACCAGTGTTAGGCTTTATGTAAGAAGATAGCCTATAAAACTGGAGCCCTGCTTTGCTGTGTCGACATGTCTGGGGCTCAGAATAAAATTGAGTTTCCTGCTTTAGCTGTAGCTTGATCTTAAAATAACCTGCAGAAATTATAGTTCTGATTACAGGGAAAGTGAAGGACTTAGAATATTCTCCTAATAAAGTCACGGATGACACAAGTCTTAGTCATCTGTAGTCTGTCTGTAATGGGCATTTCAGAGAGGGAAACAAGCTTTTGAAATTGGATAATTTGATTTGCAATCAGGCCTAATTATTTTAGGAACACGGAAAACCTTTGTTTTTGACAAAAATAACAATCTGGAATTCAATTAGAGGAGAACAAGCCTTTTTAAATATAACGGATGCCACACATCATCCATAGAAAAACTGCAGTCTTGGGGGAGAGAGCTATGTTTGAAATGAACTCCACCTGTCTTTTTTTCTTATTGCCATTTCTGCAATAAACAATTGAGCTCAAAGGACACATCACCCTAAAGGATTAATAAAATGCTTGTAACTGAAAGTACACTCAAACCCAATGCATGATAGACACTAATTTAAAAGTCCTAAGGAAGACTTTCTATCATATTTTGAGTATTATGTAACTTCACAGCTGCAGAAAACACTTTGGGAAAGTAATCAATACTAGAAGAAAACCTGTCTACCCTCATAAAAATGCAGATTTGAGAGCACCACTAGTGACCTGAAAACCAATGTATAATTTGAAGTTAAGACAGTTTGGATTAGTTAATATTATTAAAAGACATCTCTTTTCTAGGATTTCTTATTGCCTTGTATAAATTTGTTAAATCTTTATAAATTAATAGCAATATTCAAAGGCTTCATCATTCAGCTTTCTGTGCTTGTAAATGGGTGCATGAAATACTGAGGTGCAATCCAACAAATGGGTCAATTGATCCTACTCTTCTTATAGATTCAACATGGGAGACAGTCAGTGCTGCTTTGGGCCTAGATAAGAATCAGTACCCAGTGCAAGCCCAAAGAGTTTTTTGCCTATATAGTTTTGCTGGAGGGGGGCCAAAGCACTGTATTATTTACACAGTGAATAAGCTTTCCTCGTTTGCTCCACTAAATGTGGATAATTATCATTCATTTTAGGTTTTTCAGTATAAATGACACAGATGTCCAGACAACATATTTATAATTTCACCCCATCTGTGCTAATTTTTCTATAAATGTCCTTTTAGTACAGCAAGTATTCTGTTTTATCAACAATATCTGCAGTGTTGAACAACATTCAAAGATGTGACTAATATTCAGCCCTCATTAAAAGAAAACATATCCACTCCATCCCAGAGTCACAGCACAGTTGGAAATTTCCTGGAGTGCCTTGGTTTGTTTTGCTCTTTTGGTTTTCTGGATCCATCCAAGACTGACAGTGGTGCCAGAGGGCAACAGACAACAAATCCTCAGTTTGTGTTCAAGGCATTGTGCAGCTAGGTGTATTTGGTTATCCATAATGCAAGAAATCACAGAAATGTGTATGCATTTATTCTGGTTTTCTTTAGAGCCCTTAATAACAGCCCCTTCCTCTGCAAATTGCTGGGTGAAGTGAGCTGGCTAACTAGAGTGTCTTAAATCCTCAAACTGTGACCCAGCTTTGTATGGCTCAGACAGGAAGAGTGCAGTGTATGCAGGGACTGCTATGCTGTCATTTGCTCTTAACGTGCTGTGAGTGGTTGTTTTTCACCTCTTCCCAAAAATTTCTGCAGCTCACCATTTCAAAGGCAAACTTGCATTGGAAAAGACACTGCAGTGTTAAGCATGAGACCTTTTTGAGGTCTGTTTTAATAAATCACCTCAAATGCATCAACCTTGCTCAGGCTCACCTATAAAAATGTTGTGTATATGTAATTATCTAAGAAATTTATGAAGGAAATAATTAATGGTCATTCAGGGAAAGTGTATTTTTAAATGAAACAACTCGGTCATTTATACTTTTTCCCATTGTGTTCCCCAATTTCTAAAAGCCACTAGTGCAGTTTACAGTTTCATGACTTAGGAAAAAAATACTTCCAGAAGCATATTAAACAATTGAAGCAAAAGAAAATAATCCAGAATCATAAAGCAGCTATGTATTCCCAGTTCCAATCTCAAAAATTTCTCTCTTAAATTTGCAAGAGCAGTGGAGAAAAGAGGTCAATACCTCCAAACTCACTCTTACTTAAGAGCAAAACATCAGAGCAATAGAAATTCTAAGTAGGATAGAGTTCAAAATGGAAACAGTGTTATCAGAATCACAGTCTTCTGAATACCCTGCTACTTAAAGATGTATTGAAATACTTCAATGTAGCATTAAAGTATGCTTTTCAAGAAAAGTAGTACCAGGCTTTATAAGGGAAATTCCTTCTGCAGCTTTTGAGGTTATTTGGTCTATTATGTATTCTAGCAGGGTCACTAGCACTAACTCCTGCTTTCTCAGGAAGGAGTAAACTGTGTAAGATGGGGTAGTTCAGGCTGGTAAAGAGTGAATTCACATAAATGAAGCAGTAGCAAAGAAAGCACTATTTTTCCAACAACTAGGGTTGTGCTTTTGTGTTTCCAGTGTAATCTGAGCACTTACAGAAGAACTCTATGTATACCACCTTTTGACAGTCCCTATGGAAACAGAAGGTTATAGGAATTCCTCCCTAGGAGGAAAAGCAGGCAAAACAGCTTTAACAGATCTTATTGTGGTAAAATAGCACTTAAACACTACAGTTTCTTCATTGCTTAAGATCCACATTTCAAAATTATTGAAGCATAAGGAAAATTGTGTGAGAAGGACCTTAGGATTCTCAAAAACACTTGGAAAGCAAATGACTGCTGACACCTGACTGTTCATACAAGGTCTTTTAAGGAACTAAAACTTTTTAAAACCCGTTCCAAATTCTAATATATTATCTGTATGTTGCTTCAAGTGAGTTAAAAGTCTTAGGTTGCAAAATCAAACTATTCCTTCTAGTTTTTTGCATCCTGATACAATTCCTGTAAGCTGATGTTTATATACCAGTTTATATACCAGCTTCTGCTTGATATGAGTGCTAGAGGCATATTGCTGCAAGGGTAAAACTGCTTCTTCCTATTGTATAAAAAACCACCCCTTTCTATGAAAAAATTTTGGTCTGTAATGGGGTCAGAGGAAATTAAAGTAGCCTTTCATTCTGTGTTATAGGAACTTCCTCTGAAGTTTCAGACTACCAGACTTGCAGGCTAAATTCAGCAGCAGGGATGCCTTCAATTAACTGTATCTGTTCTATTTGTAGTACAAAGGATATGAACAGCCTACATAGCTTAAAAGAAAGGAGGCTAAATAGAATTTAAAGAGGTACCCTGCATGTAGCACTCTCAAAGGAAAGGAATGGGATCTCTGCCAGTCAGCAGTTTAGGATCATGGCTAATGCAAAGACTTGTCTTGAATTTATACAGGTGTGCTGCCTAGTCAATAAGACATCCAGGAAGAATTTCTCTAGAAGTTGCTCATAATGTAAAGCACTCTGATGAAAATAGTGCCAAAGTGAGCAATGTGAATGAGTTTTAGGCAGAATAAGTAAATTCATTTTAGAGGAATGCATGGTTAGCTCAGGGGATTGGTGGTAATCTTGAGATCTTTATCACTTGAACACCATTATGAATTTAACCTGGTTTTTCATGCCAATCAAAATACACTGTCCTTGTTATTGATCTCTGTGAAATCACTTTCCAGTGTCCTTGGAAGAAAATCCAGAACCTGCAGTTGGCACATAAAAATACTGAGATAAAAAAAATCTGACATAAAGATAATTGACAAAAAAATGGAATGAGCATTGAATGAGCATGGTGATTAAATTACTACTTACCTTCTGCAGACTGACTCAGAAGGATGGACCTCTTGCAGGGAGGCTGGCACAGACTGTGGGGAATATCATGTTCCTTACCTCTCTCAACTAACATAGGTCTTCAAACTGTAATCTGACAGCAGAGTGAACAGCTACTGAGCTTTTAAATGAAAGAGAAAGGAAAATGAATGAAAGGAGTAGCTGTATATTTTGTCATCATTAGAATATCTAGAATCATCAGGAAGTGTGAAACTTCATTACCATTCTCTCAATGACTATTCCAAACCCCCTTGAAAGCATTTCTGGATTTAAGACTCTGTGGTCTCTACACCTTTTCATATCAGAATGGTATTAAAACAAGGTAACTTGGCTTCAGGTGGCATTAATACTTGGTGCACCAAGTATCTTGGTGTTGAACTCTCATCTACCTTAGGGTCATGGCAGAAGTAATTTTTCATGATCTAGTGTTGTTTACTGGTGGTAAGTGTAGATATGGAAGACAAGAGATTTTATTTTCTCTGGGATTACTATAACCCAGAAGGTCAAAAACCCAAGGAGAAGTCTTAGTTCAGAAAGCAGAGGAAAGGCTGGCATGTAATCAAAGTGCAAAACAGGACACCAGCACTCAAGCTGTAAATTTGTTTCAGATTGTGAGACATCACTCACCAGCACTAGTGGTTTTGCAAGCCATTTAATATTGCTGCAAAGTGGAAGGATTGTGGATTCCAGTTTGTTTTCCTTTATCTAGCAAAATGTTAAAGGTGGCACAGATTGGCAAAGTTTCCTTTTCAGTCAGCAGAGTTACTCTGTCATCTGGCTTGAGGCAACAAGATATTCACTGATGTCATTAGTTCTGACACATGATAAATACACAGTAAATTTTTCTGTGTATTCAGTAACTGAGTAAGGTGGGGCTTCACTCCAGGGTAAAATGAGCCAAGATTAAATTAATCTCTATCAGGAAATATAAAAAAAAACCAAACCAAAACCTTAAAATTTCTATTTGAACAGGTTAATATGAACTAACTGAAAATAATTTTGCTTTGGAATTGTATTGGAATAGTATCATGAAGTGAAAATAAGATTGTGTGTCTCCTTGCTTGGGAAACTCCCTCATATAAGTTTTTTCTATAGAGGTTACTCATTTCAGCTAAAACAATCTTCAGTGGATCTTATTCCTTTGAAAAGTAGAGGGCTTCTCCCAAAACATTATTTTTTGCTGGATCTCTGTTTTTGAGAAGTGCAGAGCTTTATCTTTGAATAGAAGGAGGAAATGATTACCCATATCTGCTAAAAATGCAAGCTCTTACTGTCAACCTCTTGTGAGAAAACTCACTGATGCTGTGAACTTCCAAGTTTCTGATGCAGAACTTTCAAGAAATCTGGTGCAGGCTAATTCCAAAGATTTGTGCCAGCTAAATTCTCACTACAAAAGATGAGAACTTTGGCATCCTACATTGCCAAACATTTCATTCTTAGAAACAAGATTGCTCGTAACAAGTTACACGATTTTGTAACTTGATGCCATGTATTAACTGTTGTATCCACAGAGATCTGATAAATGTTTCTTAAGAGCAGCTTTGTTTCAATTGCATTACCAATCCAATCCATTTCCTCTGTATTTTTTTCTTTTCTGTTAATGAGTGCTTTTGGAAAAAAAAAATGCCCTTAGTTTTTTAGTTGAGGATCTTTGAAGGATTTAATTACATTCCAAATTAGATTAAAAATAAATATTAATATTAAGGGATATATACATAGAGATTTTAAATATGTTGGATTTTGCTTCTCTGTATCACGTTGGAATTTACTTTTTATTTTATGACAGTAAAATAAATGGCAATGACAAAGATTTGCCCAAAAGAATAAATTAATGTATATTACAAGAGAATTTCAGGAATCATGCAAATGAGATTTTCATCTAGATTAAGTACATCTACCTCCATATAGTAATTACCAAATTTGGGTAGAAAAATCAAATCTATTTCTCTGGTGTTCTCATCTCACCTACTATACAATTTATCTTCCCCAGTGAAAGAGTTTTGCTGAATTCAATGAAGCGTGACTTTTGCCAAATCAAAATCTCTGTGGCATCTGAATTACATTTATAAGCCAGTTATTCTGAGTATTTTAATTTCTTATTCTATTCCTTGATTTCAGATCATCTGGTTAGTCAAAGACTGATTTACAGTAGCTCAGCCCCAGATTCAGCAATAGTACAAACCACAGATGAGCATGGAGCTAAATAAATAATGATAAGCTACTAGAGACTGGTGATATTACAATGGCAGGGGAAGAACAAAGCAAACCCACAAAGGGTCACCTTACCTGCTCTGCTGCCATGGCTCACGTACAGTGCTTATATTAAAATTGCTGCTGATCTTTAAGAGCATGTGGACTGTACAGATTCAGGGGCAAAAGTTTTGGAATTTGTTGTGGCAGGAACAATACTAGTACTATCACACTAGATAATACATTTTATCTACTTATTTTGTAAAGATCTGGCCAACATAAAGATTTTGATAAAACCACAGTTTCTGTGTGATAGAAGTTGTAGAGCTGTGTAGATAACCTGAAGGTTCCATCTCATCTACATTTGAATGTGCTCCATTTCAGAGCTCAGCTGTTTTGGTTCTTGGCTGCTGTAGGCTGAATCTGAACCTGGATCCAAGTACCAAAAGGACATCTGTCATTCCTGTGCTCAGTTACTCTTCTTGCTTTCCCCTGGTAGGAAAGAGAAAAACCTGACAGGATAAACTGAAACACTGAGCTTGTATTGATGGCTAGGAACTGAGAATTAGAAGCTGAGTGCAGGGAATGTGGTGAGAGTTGGGGAACAGATGAGATAAAAAAGCCTTTTGGAAAAAACAAGCACTTGTGATTCAATGTTTGATGTAGACTAACAGCCATAAAACGACTTTTTTCCTGTTCTTGAGTGTCTACTTGAAGTTGGTGCCAATTTAAAATCTAAATTAATAACCATATCCTATTTAAATATATATCTGTGCAGTTGATTAACATTTTCCATTACATTCTCTATACCAGTTCACTTCTCAGGAAATAAAATGTTAAGATGATTAGCAGTATGAAGAGTTAGTAGCAATAGCCAAAAAAGCCAATATATTGCATTAAATGGAATTATTACAGATGTCAAAGAATTCTGTTGAAGAACCTTTTAAAGCACATCAGTTGGATTCCACATGAATGAGGATACATTTTTGAAGGAAAAGATTGTCTCTCCATGAGTTTTCAACTGGTAATTGATCTCTGGCAGTAGTTATTATTTCTTCATCCCCCTGCATGGTTTTCTGCTGAGGATTGTGGCTGTGGTATTTTGGCCAGTGACTGAAACCCACGTGGGGAATCTTTTTTCTTTCAAGAGGTGTGCCTAATGGGGACTGTTCTGTGAAGTCATATGAATCCATGATAGCAGTCAATCTAGAACTGATTTCAACTGATTGTTAGAAATTTTAGGTTTAAATTAGACATCTGTTGAGACTTAGTTCTCTGGAAAACATTGATTTCTTGATGTTCTGCATATTCTCTCCCTATTTTCTTCCTGACAAAGCAAAGTGAAACAAAAGAAAGCAAACCAAAGGGGAATAAAGTTATATTATACTCTGAGTCCAAATCTGAGCTTCAGTTTCTCCTCTGGAAGTCTGTCTATGTATGCTACATTGGACATTGCAGTGGTGGAAAGTACTGTTTGTACAGGTTTTCCACCCTTCTCCCTTTCTTTCTGCCTTACAGAAAGCAAAAGCAGAAGGAATGAGGAATAACTTACTAACTGCAAAGGAAAATCTGCTATTTTGAAGCTCTATGACTGAGAGAAGCAAGGGTTTGATATATGTCGGATTTTCCATGATTATCAAGATATTGAACTTTATAGGATGGTAAGATTTTTTAAAAATATTAAAGACAGTGCCATCTGTAAGAAGTGTGGCGAGTAGGTGACTGCTTTCCTGTGTCTGGTTTGGCACCATACTCTCCTATCTTAGTGTTTCCTTTAAAGAGAACTGGCAAGACAAGAACAGAAGGATGCTGTGTCCAAAAGATGAATCTCAGGAGGAGGCAGAGATTCTTCTGTTATGCCTTTTAGGAAAGCAGTTAGAAATCTTTGGTTCTCAAGAGCATCCAACCACACTGAGCTCTTTGGCATTGATAAACAAAATTCTCCTTGGAAAATTTGCCTTATTGTATACCTGAATTTCTACCTGAATTTCTCTAGCTATGACTGTTTTCTAGGAATAGCAAGTCTCTGTTTTCTGTGTGTTTCTCTGTAGTTTCTCAGCCAGTACTGGTAGTTATCAGGAATATGCAGTCTTCTTTTATTATAGGCACACATCACAGGTTTATTCACACAACCCACATTAAAAGTGTTTGTTTTCTGACTTTTTACTCCCTTGAGATAGAAATTATCTCAAGGAAGGCAATAGAGCTGTGTCAAAGATTCATGCTGTGCTCTGCAATGACATGAGCTCATTCAGCACTGGTGGCAGCTGATTTGTATTGATGGAGTTTTCCTACATGTTGAACACAGACATAATCTGTATTTGTGCCAGAAATCATTGTTTCCCACCTGTACAGTATAATCTGCTCCTAATGCCTATGACCTATTTTAAAATCTATTTCTTTATAGCTGCTCTTGTGCCATATTTATAGAAACACTACTAAAATGATCAGTAAAGAGTGCAAATACCAGCCATGTACTTCTCCATATTTTGTGGTACATTCTTAAAAAACCTACAAACCAAACAGTGATACAGCTATTTGTTATGCATATTTACCACTCCCTGGAAGAAATAACATCTTTCATCATTTATCCACAAAGAGCTGTTGTGCTCTGAATTGTACATAACTTCTGCTGTCTTTTGCATACCTGTCTAAGCAGAAGATATCTGCTCTGTGTCTTTACTTTCATGTAGAGCTGACTGCTCTGTTATCTGTAGCTTGCCATCAAAATTGCAAACAAAAATGTGACAGGAAAATACTGACTACAGATGAAAGTGCTTATAAATTAAACATGCCATGCAACAGGACTTTCAGATTAAAGACCATTTTTGAAGCTTTGAAAGCATTTTGTAATGGAGATGATATTAAATTGTACACAAACTACACGGAAGTTAGTAAGACCCAGCAGTTTGCTAACAGCGTAACAAATAACAAATGATAGCAGTTTAATCCAATGATGGATTAATTAATATGATCTGAAAAGCGAATTGTATGGTGGTTTTCAGAAGGGAAATTGTCATTGGAGAAGGCTGTCATAAATAACAAGACATTGTAGCATTTCTGACTAAAGGATTGTGCAATACTCAAAAAAACTGCAGCGCTAATGCATTAATAGATAAAATTGGTAGTTGAAAGATGCAGTTTAAAATCCAGAAAGACATTTCAGAAGATGATTTCAAGAGGCAGCAAATTCTTATTTATCAGTCTAAATATTAAGATGTAGTAGCAGGGACATTTCCAGTGTAATCAATCAGGTTTTATTATGTATGTGCTCAAATATACATGCCCAGATAAGAGAGATTGCAAAATGTCCATATGAGGGAGAGTATGCTCGCAGTGTGAATAACTAATGCTTCTGCCCATAGATTTGTCACTGTCTTTCTCTGCTCTGTCCCTGAAGAGTGTGGAGAGCAGAAAAGAGGCTCCAGCTTGGCCATGTGGTACACACCAGTCCCCCTTTTCTGAACATGCTGATAGCATGACTTTTGGGGGACTGCCACAGCCTGGAAGGTAATGGCACACTGACTCTAATCAGGACTCTGCTGAGAGCATGGGTCAAAGGAGGCAGGAGGAAGGTTAGGAATTAACATGAAAGGCACAGATTTTCTTTTTAATGTGTTTTTTTTTCTCCATAAATACCCTAAAAACTTACAGATCTCTGCACATCTGTTTTTTTAATGCAATGTGGTTAAATGCATTACTTCCCTCAGTGCCTTTCCACCCATTTAAGTTTTTCTCTCTGAAATTACCTGCTTTATCATAGATCAGCAAAATAATGTGAAATGCCTGTTGGGCTAAGAGAAGTGTTGTACAGGTGAGTACTCTGGTAAGGTTTAGCAGCCAGAAGAAGTTGACCAAAAGATGTGAGCAAAATCTGTAAGGATGAAAGCAACAGGTATTTACTTGTGATCCTTAGTTACATATTTAGGCTGAAGAGAGACTTAAAACTCCTTGCCCTTTAAGATGTGTAAAAGTCATAACAGAAAGATACTGGCAACAAGCCCATGGATATTGGTAAACAGTTGGCAGACATGGATTATTTCAGTCCAGACCCAGACTTCAAGGTCTACCATAGTGCAGAGGTTCATTAAAGCTATCAGCCTTAGACCTAGAGTTGGCAGCCCTTTTTCATTATTCTGTCTTATTAAAATCTATGAGGTTCTCATGCTCCCTTCTTCTCCACCTCACTGTTTTTACTGTATGCCAATAGGATTCATGAAGGAAATGAAGGAATTATTTTGATCATTCCTCTGTCTTACTACATGTGCTGGTGCCATGAAGTCAACTATAAGCAGGAAAGTACAGGGAGAGGACAAAAAGAAGTCTTAGAAAGACCAAGAGTGTGATTTCCACTGCTCTGTGCTTACCTGACTGTTCCTGCCCCATATTGCATCCATTCATCCAGCAGGGAATGGCAGAAAAGGGGGTTCAACAGGAAAACTGGTGTGTCAGTGGGGGAGCAGAGCCTTGTCCAGCAGCGCAGACCCCCTTCTCACCCCACTGCCTCTAGCACACAACCCCAGTGGCACACAGCCTCAGGAAGGCATTTTAGCAGCCCTTTGCCTGTCTGGCTGAATTTTCTGGCCAGATGGTTTTCTTTACTTAGTTTGAAACTAGCTAAATCTTGCTGGCTTCATGTTGGTGGCTTTGTCTTTGAGAGGTCACTGAGATGGCTGTGAGGTTGCTACTGGAAGTTGTCAGTATCAGTTGTCATGAGGTATTTTTTGTTCTGAAGTGGTCCTCCTTTGCTGCAAAAGTTCTGCTTAATGTGAGAGTGGTTTTATCATTGCTGAATGAAGGCTGTTCCCAAGGGACTGGGCTGTCCAACTTGACAAGTTTTTAAATAGTGTTCATATGGTGTTAATTGGCTTAATTGTATTAAATACCGGATTATGTTTTACTAGCTAAGTGTGGGGTATAGGATTCATATTCATCCATGAAGAAATAATTCTTTACAGCCCCTGCTTACTCAGCTCCTGCTTGTTTCACAGCTCTTGCACTTGTTTCTCATGGACTCTGATTATAAATATTGGTTTATTAAGGCAATCAGCCCTATCACTGGCTGTATCTCATGTGACTGCCACTTTAAGACTCAAACAGCACATACTCAGAGTGACTTCGTGTCTCATCTCCTTTCCTAAAGCGAGACGAGGGAGCTCCTCCTTTCCTCTGGGGTAAGGATTATGGCAGCAGATCTGTCACAGTCTGCACCCTGCTTGGGAGGGCTGCCGAGAGCTGCTGCGAGAGGAGATGTGCAGCTTATGCACAGCGTGAGGCAGCTTAGCTCCCTGAGGTGTAATTTTAAGCTCTTCTTGGATTTAATAATGGTTATACTTGAACCATTTTTCTCTGGCTTTCCATCCTAGCCCTTAGCTGGAACATTATGTAAGAAGAAATAGTCTTTTCTAGTATGATCCAAATGGTTCTTTATTTTGCAGCTCTTGGCAGGGCCTTAGAGTGTCTGTTTCTTAGTCTAGCTCTCTTTGTATATATAGATATTTATATATATATTTATATATAAAATGAAAACTTCATATATAAAATGTAAACTTCAAATGAAGTCAATGTTACTTTTTTTCTTAGTTGCTCTTCTTTACCTTGATTGATTTATGGTAGCAGATCCCAATCATCTATAGTTTTTTAATAAACCATGGCATGCTTTATTAGNCCTGAAGAGTGTGGAGAGCAGAAAAGAGGCTCCAGCTTGGCCATGTGGTACACACCAGTCCCCCTTTTCTGAACATGCTGATAGCATGACTTTTGGGGGACTGCCACAGCCTGGAAGGTAATGGCACACTGACTCTAATCAGGACTCTGCTGAGAGCATGGGTCAAAGGAGGCAGGAGGAAGGTTAGGAATTAACATGAAAGGCACAGATTTTCTTTTTAATGTGTTTTTTTTTCTCCATAAATACCCTAAAAACTTACAGATCTCTGCACATCTGTTTTTTTAATGCAATGTGGTTAAATGCATTACTTCCCTCAGTGCCTTTCCACCCATTTAAGTTTTTCTCTCTGAAATTACCTGCTTTATCATAGATCAGCAAAATAATGTGAAATGCCTGTTGGGCTAAGAGAAGTGTTGTACAGGTGAGTACTCTGGTAAGGTTTAGCAGCCAGAAGAAGTTGACCAAAAGATGTGAGCAAAATCTGTAAGGATGAAAGCAACAGGTATTTACTTGTGATCCTTAGTTACATATTTAGGCTGAAGAGAGACTTAAAACTCCTTGCCCTTTAAGATGTGTAAAAGTCATAACAGAAAGATACTGGCAACAAGCCCATGGATATTGGTAAACAGTTGGCAGACATGGATTATTTCAGTCCAGACCCAGACTTCAAGGTCTACCATAGTGCAGAGGTTCATTAAAGCTATCAGCCTTAGACCTAGAGTTGGCAGCCCTTTTTCATTATTCTGTCTTATTAAAATCTATGAGGTTCTCATGCTCCCTTCTTCTCCACCTCACTGTTTTTACGGTATGCCAATAGGATTCATGAAGGAAATGAAGGAATTATTTTGATCATTCCTCTGTCTTACTACATGTGCTGGTGCCATGAAGTCAACTATAAGCAGGAAAGTACAGGGAGAGGACAAAAAGAAGTCTTAGAAAGACCAAGAGTGTGATTTCCACTGCTCTGTGCTTACCTGACTGTTCCTGCCCCATATTGCATCCATTCATCCAGCAGGGAATGGCAGAAAAGGGGGTTCAACAGGAAAACTGGTGTGTCAGTGGGGGAGCAGAGCCTTGTCCAGCAGCGCAGACCCCCTTCTCACCCCACTGCCTCTAGCACACAACCCCAGTGGCACACAGCCTCAGGAAGGCATTTTAGCAGCCCTTTGCCTGTCTGGCTGAATTTTCTGGCCAGATGGTTTTCTTTACTTAGTTTGAAACTAGCTAAATCTTGCTGGCTTCATGTTGGTGGCTTTGTCTTTGAGAGGTCACTGAGATGGCTGTGAGGTTGCTACTGGAAGTTGTCAGTATCAGTTGTCATGAGGTATTTTTTGTTCTGAAGTGGTCCTCCTTTGCTGCAAAAGTTCTGCTTAATGTAAGAGTGGTTTTATCATTGCTGAATGAAGGCTGTTCCCAAGGGACTGGGCTGTCCAACTTGACAAGTTTTTAAATAGTGTTCATATGGTGTTAATTGGCTTAATTGTATTAAATACCGGATTATGTTTTACTAGCTAAGTGTGGGGTATAGGATTCATATTCATCCATGAAGAAATAATTCTTTACAGCCCCTGCTTACTCAGCTCCTGCTTGTTTCACAGCTCTTGCACTTGTTTCTCATGGACTCTGATTATAAATATTGGTTTATTAAGGCAATCAGCCCTATCACTGGCTGTATCTCATGTGACTGCCACTTTAAGACTCAAACAGCACATACTCAGAGTGACTTCGTGTCTCATCTCCTTTCCTAAAGCGAGACGAGGGAGCTCCTCCTTTCCTCTGGGGTAAGGATTATGGCAGCAGATCTGTCACAGTCTGCACCCTGCTTGGGAGGGCTGCCGAGAGCTGCTGCGAGAGGAGATGTGCAGCTTATGCACAGCGTGAGGCAGCTTAGCTCCCTGAGGTGTAATTTTAAGCTCTTCTTGGATTTAATAATGGTTATACTTGAACCATTTTTCTCTGGCTTTCCATCCTAGCCCTTAGCTGGAACATTATGTAAGAAGAAATAGTCTTTTCTAGTATGATCCAAATGGTTCTTTATTTTGCAGCTCTTGGCAGGGCCTTAGAGTGTCTGTTTCTTAGTCTAGCTCTCTTTGTATATATAGATATTTATATATATATTTATATATAAAATGAAAACTTCATATATAAAATGTAAACTTCAAATGAAGTCAATGTTACTTTTTTTCTTAGTTGCTCTTCTTTACCTTGATTGATTTATGGTAGCAGATCCCAATCATCTATAGTTTTTTAATAAACCATGGCATGCTTTATTAGTAAAAGAAAATAAAATTTATATTAAAATTAAGATCAATATAAAAATATATGTAGTTTTAGAAAAAAAATCTAAATTAAACAAAATTTCAAAAGTTTCCCTTTTTCAAGATACTTTTCAATTAATATTGCTTTCAAATATATTACTCATTTTAATGGCATACAGGGATGCAGTGGAGTTCATGCTGTGGCCAAAAAGGTGTTTTGAGAATAAACCTTTGTGGGTTGTGTTTTATTCTAATCTTTTATGCCATTGCAAACTACAGATTCCAAAAAGCCTAAGAAAATGGTTAGGAACATACTGTGCTAGCCAATACAGGTATTTCAATACATTAATCATTTTACTCAGCAACTCCAGTAGCATGTTGATACATCTGTACTTAAGAGACTGTGGTCAGTCCCTGGTGCCTTAGGCTGGGCTGAGGAATGGAACCACAGTCATTTTGCAGGAAGTTTATACTGGTTCAGGCTGTGCCTTGGAATATTGGGTAGCCTACTGTGGGAAAGGAAACCGCAGGGAAGGGATCAGAATAGCTCTGCGTGCCCATGCCAACGTATAGCCCCGTTTCAATGACCCTACCAGTGAAGTTTCACAGCAGGAGGAGGCACTAGCAAATGTTCCATAGTCAAAAGTAGTACCTGGAGACGATGGTGAGGAGCTTATAAAGTGCATGGGAAGGAGCAAATACGCACCATCTGTTCAAAGCACACACACAAAAAAAATCTGAATTTTGCTACATGATCTCCTTAAATATGGTTGTGTTTGGCTGGAGTTTTTTCCACGGTTCCATTGCTCTTTTTACTGTCTGTGCTGTGATCTTCATATTCTTTGAGCAGGTTTCTATGTATTTGAGGGTTTTTTCCCTGAAAATATTACAGTATGAAAGAGGACATAGGTAATTTAGTTTAAGCAAAAAATAATGAGACAAGAGTAATAACTATGCACAGGGTGAATTTGTGGAAAGCGGATTCCTTTCACTCCACTGGGTTTTTTTTTTTGAAAATACCATATATCATCTTGAAATTACTTTAACATGATGTCCACTGTATTACAGGAAGGAAGAAGTACTGGTAATCCAATGTGACAATAATGGTGAACAGACAATCATCATTAAATAGTTACAGATCTGTTTCTTGGAAGAATGTCAGTTTTGACCTTTATTTATGAAATATAAATTGGAAATAGTTTTTAATGTAATACATTTATCTACAATTACTAATTTTATCTTAAACACCTTTATGCTTTGCTGTTTTTCAGCAAGATCAGAAAGTCTTGAAAGGTAACTTGCATTGAGGTCCATCTTTGAAGGTTTTGTAATTTTTTCCCTCTGGAAAACACCACTGTACCTACATTAGAAAAAGCAGCCTTGGTTTCTTTAGTCATGTTTGTGTCTTTCTACCCTTTGTTAATATGATTCTCACTTAGAAACAGGAACTGTGAAATGTGGTGAGGAATAAATAGATCTCTTCTAAATAGACATTGTCAAGGAAGAGCTAAGGAAGTGAATTGTGCAAATTCTTAGAACCGAGTAACGTTTATTTCAGAAGAAGACATATTTCTCAGCTCTCTATCAGAATGTCCTCTAAGATGAGGTGGAGGAAACTCTGTAAAGGATGGTACAAATTCTGGAAATGGATGAATAAAGATGATAATGGACTCTCACATTTGCTTGTTGTCACATTTTTTTTAAGAAAGATCAGACCCTATTTTTTTAATTATCTCTGGTATGGAAATCGAGCCATTCATTTTAACTGTATTCAAAAGGCAATTAAGGTCAGAAGCTGTTTTACATGTGTGTTGACTAGCAACTTCAGTCTTCTTTTTTTTTGTCTGGCAGACGTAGATGTGATTGAAAATGAAATGGAATTTTATGGGTGTACAAGCTAGCTCTTTCTGAGCCAAGAACATTTGTTGGTCATCTTGGGACTCTGATTTGTGGAGAAAGATAATAGCATTGGGTATCAGCTTTTCTCTGAGGTGTTTCATCGGGTGCATAGCTCTGAACTGACAGAATAGTACTCATGTACTTGGAATGAGTG
This sequence comes from Dicaeum eximium, assembly GCA_013396995.1. Taxonomy (NCBI): domain Eukaryota; kingdom Metazoa; phylum Chordata; class Aves; order Passeriformes; family Dicaeidae; genus Dicaeum; species Dicaeum eximium. Next base: position 389,398 of record VWZP01010350.1, on the reverse strand, counting down.
AAATCAGTGTCATCTCCATCAGCTGCATATCCAGACATCCTTCCTGCAGGTGGGCTAACACTTGGTCATTCTCTCCCTGTTTATGCCATGTCCAGACCCTTCCATTCCTGTACTTTCTGCAGAGTGCTTCTGTCCACAGTGATGAGTAGCTAGTGATTGTGTAGATTTTGTGTTAGCTCTGGGACGTGGTTGTTTATGCTGGTGGGCAGGGGGAGGTCAGCCTCATGGGGTGTATTCATCACCTTCAGTTCCTAGGACAGTATGAAACATCCTTTTTGGATGGTACCATGGTCTCAGCATTCATTTAATTACTTGAACGTTACAGTCAGCAGAGAGAGTGTTTGGCCAAGGCTGGCTATTGGGAAATCCAGAATAGTGTAGAAATTTCAGTTCAGGTATGCACTACCAGATCCTAATCAAGGCGAAAAAACCAAACAAGCATCTCTAAAAATCAGTGAAAATAATCTCATTTGCCAAAATAAGCTCGTTTCTTAGCAGCATAACCCTGTGTGCATGGCAAAAAATATAAAAACCATAAGAAGGGAAGCAGTCAGGAAGAATTTTCTCATTTCTGAGAAAAAAGGGTTTTCTGAATAGAACTTACTAGAGTAGTGCAGCCTTCTGCAGTCCCTTGATGAGGGTAGAACCTTGTTGAGGATGATTCAGTCTAGATTCCAGTTTGTCTCATGTCAAAGCCAACACATGAATAAATTCTTTATGGCAACAAGCCTACTCTCAGTGTTTTACCTTAAAATTAGCACTAGAAGTTTTCCATGGCAAACCCCCAATTAGTTGCACTGCCTTTTTCTCCCAGTCCTTAATATGCAATGCCTGATGCAATAATTCCACAACATGGAATGCCATCTCACTGAGCACAAAAAGTTCTGCTAAGAGTGCAGAACTTAGACACTTACTTGCAAATTGCCTCTTGTATTGCTGAATTTTATCTTGTTGTAATGATGTTTCCAGCCAGGTTCAAAAGCTCAGTCAACAGGACTAAATGTGCTGAGAGTTGTTCATCTTAGGTCTGGTGAGAGGGAACTTCTGCTCTGAGTGATTAATGTGTTAAGTGGGAGTTTCCATGTGACTAGGATTTATTTAAATGATTAGGCTGAGATTCTCAAAGGACCCAGACAGTTTCTCGAAGACTAATTTCTAGTGCTTGACTCCATTAGTCTATTGTGCCTGTTCCAGGCCTGATCTGTGGGATTCTAAAACCTGAGTTTGAAATTTGAGAAGAGTTCCCACTGATTTTTGTAGACTTCTTAGTAGGAAATTTAATTTCTTACAAAGCTTACTTGAGAAAGACTCTTTCATTTGAAACTGAAGAAATGCCCACTGACTTTCTGCATATCAGATGAGATGAAGAGAGAAAAAACAAACCCACTAGTAAGAAAAATGGACCTGCTGAAACATGGAAAAACAAATATGGGTAATAATTTTTGGCTTTTTCAGTTTTCTAAACTGCACTTACTGAGTGGCATCAGAATTGTGTAGAAATTTTCAGCGTCTGTTGCTTCTTTGACATCACAGATGAAATTTTAGAAGTATTATATTAGTGTTGGGAATATTACAGAATGCAGAACCATTTTCTTCAGTGTTTATTTAGAATAATACTCACAAAAAATATCTCCAGCTAATGTACTGAGAAAGTTGCTGTCATCTTAATAATTTCTATAGTTTGCTTTTCCATTTCTTAAAAATTACAAAGGCAAATGCATATCAGAGTGAAATGTATGTTTGTTTCCTGTACTACCCATAGTAAATCCATAACTCTATTTACTGATTGAGTTGACTGAACTATAAATAAACAGAAGAAAATCTGCTGTACTTACAGCTGGTAAAAAGACTTGACTACAGCAGTATCTTGAACTTAAGAAAGAGTAGTAGGTTTCATAGAAATATAAGTATTGTTCTTATGTAAAATATTATACTTTTATTCCTTAAAATTTTTATTTATCTGAAGTCATATAAGAAAAGTATACTATTAGGAATTTTGTTAATGAGCACTTGAAGTGAAAAAGCCGATTTTCTTGTCTCACTGAAAAGAACCCCAATTAAACTTTATTTTCACTATGTTTGGTATCCACATAAATCTGGATTAAATAGCGATATTTGTTAGTGCTTTTTCTCTTCATTCTGATTTTGTAGTTGTCCTGAAACATCAAATTGACTCCCTCTGGTGGTTGAAACCAAGTCTCTGCCTGAGAGAGACTGTCAGAGATCACTCCATTCTGGAGAGCACAAATCACAAATAATATTTTCCAAGTTTAGTGTTACATCATTATGAAAAACCGTAGAAATATTTTTTCTTGCTTTCTTACAGTGTAGCATTAGTAGGTTGGTATTGCTATGTTTTGAATTTCAAGCACAGATTTACAACCCTTTTTCAAGAAATCAAAGTAGATTGTTATAAGAAAGTAAACACAGATATGGACAAAGTAGGCCTGACATAATTTACTGTGTTGAAAAATGAAAAAAATTGGAAATGTGCAATTCAGATAAGTAGTGTAATAGTAAGTGTGTCACACAATTATATGAACAAGGTTTTTTATACCTAGCTTGGGATTTTTTTTCAGCTTGAGAACATTATTTGATTTTAAAAGTAAACATCTAAGATTTTATCTTTGCCAAGACACCCCTTTAGTATAAAAGGAATAATTCTTCAATATTTGGATTGCGGCTCTGAGTCTGAGATGTCTGTCTCCATTTTTCAAGTAATTCCCCCAAATCCCAAATGGCCAAGTATGAGAGAGACTTTTTGTGATTACTTGCTGCAAATGATTATGGTTTGGATCTATACTCTACAAAACCACAACTGTCTTCACATTAATGGGACAAAAATATAAAAAAGCATCCTAGAAGATTAACATTTCCTTACTTGTGAGTTCATAGTGCTTTTCATATATTTTATGTAATCTCTTTCACTAGAGTGCCTGCCTTATGTAAGGTCCTGGTAATGGAAATGAGGCCATCTGCATGGTAGTCAAGGTTGTTTCCTGAAAGACATACTCTGTCTGCAGCAGAAAATAAATTGGATGAAGACCTTTGGAATCTTCACAGCTCTTTCATCAAGCTGAGAAGGACCTTCCTCAGTAACTCCTCCTTAACTTTCTGTAGAGCAGCCTGTTTCTCTGCCTACTGGCATCATTATCCATCCAACTTTGGGGCTTGGCTGCTGCCTAATATTCCCATCAGCTGTATTAGCATTGTTTCTACTTTTCATATTCTGCCACTCCTGCTTAAATGCCAGAATCTAATAAACCCTTCCTTTCCTTTGCTTTGCATCATCACTGGGACTGTATTTTTGCAATCATTTTCCCCGCCTTACCCACAGTGTTTTCTCTGTGCATGGTGTCAACTTTTCAGCTCCTAGGTATCAGTAATCCAGCAGGTGGACTTCTGAAAAACAGCAAGGCAGCAATTTAGTGTTATCTATTCATTTTATTTCAGTCCCTGTGCAAATATGCTCAGTGTTTTATGCGAGCAGAGGGAGAGAGAGTCCCCTGAGTGTGCTGCAGTTCAAGGCAATGTGGTACAAAGGAGAGCAGAATAGGAAAAAATGCATAATACAAACAGATGCATCATTTCTAGTAAATATCTGCAACTGTTAATTCTGCATAGAATACATAGAACTTTATTTCTGAGCTAGCACAGTAAGTAATATTGTGTTGCCACTTTCCAACTGGCATGACATTTACTGTCTCATTAGAAAGATTCTTTAAAAGGCTTTAAGATCCTTGTGTTGGATTTTTCCCCTCCTCTGGGGGAAAAGTCTTCAGTCCTCTTCAGTTCTCCCTGTTTCTGTGCTTTGGATCAACACCATTTTTAGCCCAATGCTTGTCCAAGATCAGGCTGTTCCATAAATATTTATAAGAAACTTTGGAATTACAGAAGGTCTTCCTTGATTTCTTTCTGGTATAATAGACAGGTTGTAGGCCTAAGAAGTCAGATGTAAATGCTAGATTTAGCTACGCAGTAAAAAACAAACCCCCACATACTTCTACAACAACAACAACAACAACAAAAGAAACTGGAAGATAGTGTTTTCAGTGCTTATTTGGGGTTAGTCATCTTTTTTTTCCTAAAAAACAAAGTTGCCATCAGTTCCTTGAAAGATTTGCCCTACATCTTGCCTTCCAAGGGTTTTGTTTGGAGCACTGGCTGTCACACCTCTGAAATAGCAATGCTATTTGGGGATACTTGTTCAGCAAACCTCCACCCACTATCTTACTTGCTTGGAGCATGCTGCCCTGTGATTCTTCAGGACATAGCTGCTGGCATGCCCAAATGGTAGCTGTCTTGATACCCTCACTTCAAGGAAGAGCTTTTTCCTCCTCTCCTCTCTCTCTGCCATCACCTTGAGATTAGAATAGTGCTAGCCCCACTGCTGTGAATTATTCAGCAGGTGTAAACTCAGCAATGTCACAAATGTGCCTGCAGCATTCACGGGTGGAGAAGAGGTGAAACAAAAGCAAGTGAAAATCCAAAGTTCTGGATGTATTTAGTACCCTTTGTAGCAGCATTGTCTTTCCTCTGGATCAGTGATGAGGCAAAGACTGCAGGTCTCTAGAACCCTCCATGGTGCCCTTTCAGTCATCCGTAGCAACCTGGAGGACTTGGTACACTGGTTTTTTATGTGGAATGATACTGATACAAATGAAAACATGTTGCCTTTCTCGTGTGGGTGTGGCATCAATCATTATAGGTGTTTTAAAAAGGGAGGTGAGAGGAACCTTTTGTATCACGTCTGCTGCATGATTTTTCTTAGCATTTCAGCATATGATGCAAGAATTATGTAGGTATGCAAGTGCACAGACACAGTTATGTCACACGTGCTTTCAGTTTAAATAGTTAATTTTAAGTTTTTATTGAAGTGACTGGAAGATACTGATAAGCTGGTACTTGCTGACTTGGAGACATTGTACCTACACAGTTCTTTAACCCGTAAGTGGTGCTGCTAAATTGAACCTGAGTTGGCATCTTCACAGGGCTCTCACTGGCAGTGATACTGATTTTTGCACAGCAGATCCACAGCCAAAAGAATGCTGGTTTACATTCTTCCCTGACACTTCTTTGTGCATGGATACCATGCAGAGGGCACATTAGTGTCTAATTGGTTAACCTGATGCCATAACTAACACTGATTTATTATCATTATCTAATGGAATCATCAGTATGTCATAGATTTTGCAGCTGACAATAGTTACATAGAAACATTTTAACTATATATGCATTTAACTTTGTCCTGTTTTTATCTTGCCTGCAGCAGTAGTATCTAAAATTTAGGATATTCATGTTCCTTATATCAAAAAGGCTTATTCTAGAAAGTGAAGATATGCCTGTGTGCTGATGGGTGTAGAAAAAAGTATATTTAAGGGTTCTCCTAGGTGAAATATAAATCAAGTAACTCAGAAACCCAAATATAGCTCAGCTTGGATTTCTTGATAACAGATCATCCCAGGTTTGAATTTAAAAGTGTTTCATGTTGTGATGTGATTTACTGGGCACATTTGCCTTTATTCCTGTGACAGAAGTGGTTGGTCTGATATTTTCATGAACTCTGGCAGGCTCATAAGTGGAACTTTCACTCATGTAGTCAGTATAGAAGAAAGGGCAAACACTAACATTTAAAAACTTTCTGGTGATAACAAATTAGATGCCATTTATGTTTGTGCTTGTTATGAGTGTTTGACTCAAAAGCCTATTTGGAGAGAAGGAATCTGATTTTAGTAAATCAATATAATAAAGCCTTTGATTTTTTACAAAAGCCAGCTAACTGTAACTTCAGTGTTGGTATTTCAATGCCTCTCACTGATATTTTAGAAGTTTGTGGTTGTTTGAGCTTCCTTTCCAGGCCCTGGGGAAATAAGAGTATGGTAAATCAAAGCCCAGATCACTGTTTGCATTTATTTTACTTCTCATTATGACATGTATGCAAACACTTAAAAGAAATAGGAAAAAGGTATAATCATGATAAGATTCCTTTTTTCTGAACAAAGGGGAATACTTTTCTAGTTTAATTTATTACTCTTCTCCTTAATACTATAAACTGAATTGAGTGCCTCATCAAGTTTGACAGTTCACTTATACTTCTAATTCAGTGATAGTACTTTTTAAAATAATTACTGACTCTTGATAGATAATCCAAGAAAATAACTCTGCAAAATACTTTTTCCATTCCAAAATGTGTCTTAATTTCTTGTGTTTTTTTCTTTTCCAAGTGAGGAAGTCTTAAAATTGTAAAGTGCAGTTGAGCACTTAACTGCCCAAAAAAGTTATTGTGCTAACTTTGAAAGAAATTTTCCATTTTCATTTGCAGTTTTTCTGCTTTCCTTGCCTGTGCAACCAAAATCCAGGGTAAGATTGAGGATATATAATGAATAAAAAATATTTAATAACATTCAGTGAAATCTAGGTGACGCTTTTTCAGTTTGATGCACTCTCTAGCATAATTGAGAGAGTCAAGAAAGAAACTGCTGATTTTGTATATTGCAAGAAAGTTCTATAAGTGCCATTCTAAATCTGGATGCTTTGTCCCCATGCTAAAATGAGATGCTCTGAAGGCTGTCTTCTTTCATCCCTGTTCTCTTGAGAGAGGCTCTGCATCTGGCTTCTCAGGTGGCAGAAAGAAGCTTTGCCCATATTGAAGTTAACAGAGGAATGACAGATTATGCCAACTGAGAATTGAGGTATAAGACTTCAGCTACCAGAGCTGAAATGATAAAAGCATCCCATGGGAGGTAACCTAACCTTTCACAGTTTATTGATCATCTGACTTGGACTTCTGATGTCACTAGTTATTCTTAACATTTCAGCTTCTCGCTCCTGCCATCTGCCACGCAGGTCTTGCTGTGACACTGCTTCCCCCAGAAAGCTGCCAGTTGCCTCTCCTCTGGGAACAGGCTCCAGGTTAGGACATTTTCTGCACTCTGGAACACTGAACAATTGCTGTTCAGTGGCAGTTTTCATGCCAGTCTCAGTCCTCCTTAGTCATGGCTATTCAAAACCACTTTGCTCGCTTAATTTCCGGGCATCCTCACCATGGACACATCGCTCCTGTGTTAGCTCCTTATTTACACTATGGCATCACTGCCACCTTATCACTGTGCCAGGGCTACTCTTAGATTACAGAGTAAGCAGTGTCCCTCTAATGCAGCTTCTCATAGCAGAAATTTAACTCCTTTTCCTGTGTTTCATCCTCTGCTCACGTCTTATTGCCTGGCCGGTCCTTCTCTGTCCCATCTCCTGCCAGTTACTTTGTGGTTCACATGGCTGCCAAAATTTCCCTCTTACCCTCTGTTCCTTATTCCTGCAACTTTCAACCTCCTACAGTATTTCATCTTTTCAGTATTTTCAAAAATTTTTTTCAATCTGTTTCAAATACACTGTTATAGCTTTTCAGGTATCAGTGCTTTTCAAGTCCTGAGTGAGTTGGCACATAAATCTGGTTAAAGAAATTCTAGGTTCAAATTGTAGAGTAAATTTAAAGTATTGTCTTTATTGGTGAGGGGGTGAATCTTCCACTCTTATCACCGTTTAGGGCTCTTTTCTTTAAATTCCTTAGGGCTCCGATTATGTCACAACTGACTGAGGGCTAATTCTGCAGAAAGGGAGTGTTTTTACTTTCTTTGTATGAAGAGGCCAAATGGAGCCAGTTTCCTTTACACTAAAATGTGCAAAATTATTCTGGTTTGTTTTCATTTTATGAAAAACATATGAAAACTATGAAAAGTACTGTACAAGTTAATAATAACTTAGGGCTCTTTTTTGTAGAACGGAGTTCAAAAGAGTAGCACTGGTATAAACTCTCACTCTCTTTTCTTTGTAGTACTTCACCAAGATGCTGTCTGGGGTAAGGTGTGGCCATTTCTTTGCATACTGGTTCTTCTAGATTTTACTTGGGTTTTGTGTGTTTTCAGGAATATGTTTTTATTACCTAATACTGCTGGTTGGAGAAACTTGTCATCTGTCTTTTGTCAGATATAGTTTTAATTTAGTGTTCCAACTTCTGTAGTCCTCCTTGTTTATTTTATAAACCTTAACTGCTTCTTCTGTAGAAGTCTGCCTTGAACAACCAAGGCAGGGGAAGGAGGCTCACCAGCTTTATGCCCTGTTCCTGTCTCCAGCCTTTTTTATTGTCCCAACCCAAAAATGTAACTGAAACATTCCTTTGGGAAAAGGTTAACTTGGATCCCTACAGTCTCAGCATTTCACACAGTTCCTTTTATGTAAGAATCAGAAATGTACTAGACAAGATGGTCTATAAGCAAGTCTACTAGAATTCTTCTTGATTGCATCTCTAATCAGGAATGGCAACTGTTCAGCTGATGACAGCATTCCTTGTTTCAGTTCCTGGATTTAAAGGTGGCAGAAATGTTTGCCAAGAAAGGTAACTGCCGAGAAAAAAAAAAAGAAGATTGTCCGTCTTGGGAGATGGTGATTGCTTTATTTTCTGATGTTTTCCTTTAGCATTTGTGATTTGGAAGATTTGTGTTTCTAATACACCAGGAATTGAAACCAGTCACCAGAAACAGAGATTGAAATGCCATCTCTTTGTGGAAGACTTAACAGTTGTTCAGTGCTCCCATTGTAAGGAACGGTTTCAAAATGCAAAGCCTGAGGGTCAAACCAAGCTCCTTTACGTCTTTTTACACATGCTTCAAGCATCTAAATCACTCAACAAGCATGACATTTTTCAAGTGTCTTATTTTCTTTCCACAGAATTTCAAAAGCCCTGTGGGAAGTGCCATCTAGGGAGTAGAATTGATATGGACACTCTTCTGAGACTATTTTTGTTGTTATGTTTCAAGATAAAGGCAATTGAGTATTTATAGGAAAAATAAATACATATGCCTTTTGCAATGTGTTGTAACTGAAAATTAAATATTTTTCTACTCAAATTTTGGCATATTTCCTGGAATCACTGAGCTTTCAGTAACATTTTGAGTTAATATTCTGCAGTCTACTGTTGTATTCACCACAGCTGACATGAGCTCGGAGAGGTTGTCTTTATTTAACCTTAGAGAGGAATCCTAGGCTTGCTCTGTAATTGGCAGAGCTGTTGGGAAGGATCTGCTGTGGACTGCAGTGGAGAGAGCAAGGACAGGGTCTGAACCATGCCTGCTACAGCTTTACTCCACTGGTGATACGAAAATCCTGAAGAATAAGTGAAGTTAGCCTTTATCAAACTCTGATTAATACTTGCTTTCCTTCCTTGTCTAATATATTTATGAATCCTGTTGCTTAGATCCTGCATCCCACTGCTCCTTGTGATGTTTGAAGTTGAGGGCACTTATTAGCACATTAATTTTTATATATTTTTATATTTTATATATATATATATATATTCATCTAGAGGGGGTTAAAAACCATAAAAATCCCCAATGAGAGTAAACATTCTGCATCACCTTTACTCTCCAGAGACTTAAAATTGCAATGGCGTGGTGATGGAGGGAAGAGGCTTCAGCTAAAAGTCAAAGCTTTTAAAGACGCTGATTCTGATTCTCTGCTCCATTACACATTTTTCACACTGATGTAGCTCCATGTCTGCTGCTTTATCTCTTTCTTGTCAGCTTGTAACAAGTAAGAATGTAAATGGACTGTGGCATTAGGACTGTGAAAGAGACAATAGCAAACCATTCAGTTTGATTGGTGATCTTAAAGTTACTTGTTTAGAATAATTTTATTGATGAGGTTGACTATTACTTCCGTTTTAAGACGGCTTAAAGTAAGTAATTACCCCTAAAAGTTAATATTTGGTATGTCAGCAGTTATTAGAAGTATTGGTGGTAACCTTACTGTTACCAATATTTATGACAGGAAATAAATGCTTGTCTTTATTTGTTGGTAAACATTGACACTGAAATGACATTAAATATTATGTATTGATTTCTATGGATTCAAGTCTAGAGCTACCCTAACATTTGTTTTCCCCCACATTAAGGAATAAGGTTAAGGTCAACTTGATGAAGTAGACATTCCAGTGCTAGATTTATTATTTGAGTGTGTGAAAATTCTAGAAAATGTGTAGCTTAGTAAATTGAGCCTGGTTTCAGTTGCAGATTTTGCTAATATTGAAAGGAAATTTCCACTGTGAAAAAAAAAAATCTGAAGGCCTCCCCTCATTCCATGTTCTCTGAAAATGAAGAAATGCGATGCTGGTCCAAGATGGGAAGTATAATCAGCCTGAATCACCGTGCAGATCTGCAGAGGTTGATTTTCAGCTGGTATCTGCAAAATAAGCTGCAGGGTTCAGTTTGCAAACACTATTGTGAACCAAACCCTGCGGGGCTCAGTTTGCAAACACTGTTGTGAACCAAACCCTGCAGGGTTTGCTGAGCTCCAGTTACTGCTCCTAGTAAGGCTTATTATCCTGTCACAGAAGATGTAAGAAAATCCGTCTCTCCCCTTTAAACATGATAAACCTTTGTCACCTACAATGCAATTAAAGTTAAAAATAGAAGAGTGCTGATGATAAGATTGTGACTTGCAGGCAATGAGCCATTGTCCAAGTACAGGAGACTTATCTGGCGGGCCAGTCAGCCTACACAGTGTGCTGTCAGTTTGCTGATTGCCATTTCTCTCCGGGTTTGATGAAATATTCATGTCTTTGCTCTGCTCTCTGCAAGCACTATTGATTTCTTGTATAAACGCGGCTATATTTAGTCTAGACAAATGGAATGTGGATTGCTGCTGAATAAATGGGATGAAAGGCTGGGAGTTTGCCTGTCCATTTCTCTTGGTCGGTGGCAATTATTTGTAATCAAGAGTAGTTTTTGTAAGTTAAAGGTGATTTTTTATAATTTTGTGATTAGTCTCAGAACAAAAGTAAGCACTTAGACACAATCATTCTTTGGGATAGCAGCTTAAGAAGTCAAATTATGCTGTGAGGTTTACAGTCATTGTTATTAGGATTTAAAAAAAAAGAGCCCAAAAAAGTGTTAGTTTTCATAATTTTGAGAATTAAAAAGTGTGATCAGTAGAAAAGATTTGGTGCCTTTTCTTTTATTTTTATAAAATCTTTTACTAATAGATCATTTTACTAATAATCCTACAGCTAGAATTCAGTCCTCTCCATTTGCAGCAGTTTCAACTTTTACTGCTTCAATTTTGCTGTCTCTGCTTACTAGAATATCTCTGTTTCATTTTGGTTTTCTCCTTGGAAACAAACACAGCTGCAGCAGAGAAAAAGGAGAAAATATGCTTAAAATCTTGTTCCCGAGTCATTTCTGACAGCATGTTTGTTTTCAGTTAATAATCTTTATTTTCCAATGAAGATAGTGGAGAAATAGGAACTGGAGTCAATGTGTTTGTGTTTCACTGTCCTCTTGTGGATGGAATCAGAACTGCCGGGCTTTAGCAGAGACCTTCAGCTGCTATTTATTTTCCTCTTGTAGATATGCTGCTTGTTAGTCTTTTGTTCTTTTGAAACAGATAAAGTTACACTCACTCGCTTCACTTGATGTGAAAACCAGAGCTTTACAAGTATTGTAGTGAAAGTGATCAAATAGCTCTGTTCAGCTGCCTTTTAGTCCCTTTGATTTAAATTAGGAGATAGAAAATACAGGATCCTCCATTAAGTACTTAATGCTGGATTAAGAGTTTATAACATTGCTACAACAAATTGAAGTAATTTGTTTTCTTACAGGCCAAATATAGTGTGCTGTGCATGGTGGCCACTTTTCCAAAAGCTGTATTAAAACTTCTCATTTTATGTGTCAAATTATTTCCCCATGTTATATGCTATTCCTCTGTTGTTTGCCAGGTATATTTATATGCAGTAGCCATGTACAACAAAGTAGCTTTTCATGTGTAACATTATCCCCAGAAAAATCTACACGCTAGCTTTGCAAAATCTCTTGCAGTTCAGTGGGAGCTGCAAGGCCTTCATCTTATGCTGAGGAAGTGCCCTGAGTGTTTATTGTGTAGCATCAATAGTGCCTGGGAGATTTTCACTAAATATTGCTCCACTGGGCTATGACATGGTTTTAGAACCTGGGTTGTGTGTTAACCTGTTTAGCAGAATATTAATCTGGGAGTGTTTTTGCAGAGAATGAAAAGGAGGTGCTGAAGTTTGCATACAGCATAGATTACATGAAATGTTTTGAAAAGTCTGTACACGGAAACAGTCTTTGAATGAAATGGGTCTTTTTCCCAGGAGGAATGCTCTCTATTGTCCTTCTCCTGTTATATTTAATATGTATATGCTGTGTTGTTTTCTCCCCACAGTGGATGTGAAGTCGGAGGTTCCCGTGGCACTGGAGCCCATATCCCCGTTGGACTTGCGGACCGATCTCAGGATGATGGTTCCCATGGTGGACCCCATCATGCGCGAGAAGCAGCTGCAGCAGGAGCTGCTCCTCATCCAGCAGCAGCAGCAAATTCAGAAACAGCTGCTCATTGCGGAGTTCCAGAAGCAGCATGAAAACCTGACCCGCCAGCATCAGGCCCAGCTCCAGGAGCACATTAAGGTAGCAACATTTTTCATTTATCCCTTACTTTATCTGCAAAATGGATATGCTTAAGCAGATATGGAAAGGGAACATGCCTGAAAGGTTTGCTGTGATTGAGAGATGGTTTTCTCTTCTTGGGGTGATAAAGCCTTTTAAAGCAAAACTGCTGGCACCTACCAGTGGCTTGCTCACAGCAGACCAAGGCAATACTATGAGAATCATCCAGCTCATGAAGCCACCACATCCACAAAAAATGGAACTATCTATTTTACAACCTGAATTTTGGGCTGAACTGCAGTATGGCTGGTTTTTTTCAGTATACCAAGTTTCTAGTATATTAAAAGATTGCTTTTTTGGGCTACTGTTTGAGTTTGTGACCACAAATCAAATTGATAGGCAAGTGCATAATATTTGCATTTGTAAAATGGAGGCAGACCCTGATAGTGTTGTGTTTCCACTCTTCTCCAAGCTGCCTCATGTAATACAAAAAGAAAATAATTTATGGGATTGCGTGCACTATGGCAGGATTGCTATAATGGATTTTGACTGGGAATTTATGATCTTGCCCTTCATTTCATTTTTTCCTTCTTATCTACTTGCCATTGTGCTGCTGTGCTAAGCTTCCTCTCGACAGAGCTGACAAATGCAGCAGAGCACAGGACGCAACCAGAGTTGGGTGATGCACGGGCAAAGAACAATGTGAAGTTTCCAGGCATCTTTGCCAGAAGAGAAAGAAGTGAAACCAGAGCAGCAGGCTGCTACCTGACACTAGAGTTCAGTTTGGTGACAGCCAGTAATGCACTATGCTGCTTAAAACTCAGTTAAAAGATGAAAAGAAGTGTAAGCATAAAAGCAAGCACTGATCCTCAGTTACTCAAGGGGGTTGTTTTAACCTGGACTGACCTAGAAAACATTGCAAACTGCACTTTCTCATGTCTTTTTGTTCTGTGCAAGTTACAACAGGAACTCCTAGCCATTAAACAACAGCAAGAACTCCTTGAAAAAGAGCAGAAACTGGAGCAGCAAAGACAGGAGCAGGAACTGGAGAGGCATCGCAGGGAGCAACAGCTTCCTCCCCTCCGAGGCAAAGAAAGAGGACGAGAAAGTAAGAGCCAATGTACCATGAATCCTAATAAGAAATGAATCTATTCCCCTTTGCATTCTCCCAGCCAAAATGAACTATGAACAGGAACCTGAAGGAAGCCTATTCCTGTGTGAAATATGCAGGTCGAGAAGTCAAGACTGTGCTTTGAGAAGGGCAGGCCCACCCACTGCACCCACAGAAACACATTTCTGGTTTGTGTGCAGACTTGGAAGACTGCAGGAAAGCACAGTTTGACAGACTTGTAGATATGCATCTCAAGAGTCAAGCTCTCTGTATAAAAAACTGAGGAATTTTGAAAGCGTAAAGCTTCATATGAGAACTTTCTGAAGAGCTGATTTCTCAATACATAAAGTACTACAAAAGAGCAAAAACTAAATTAGTTGCTGAGCATTGTTTCAAGACTGAAAATAAAATGAAATATTTAAGAATATCTTATGATAAGACTTCCAAATATTTTGCTAGGACTTTTTCTTGTGTTTGTTCTTGATGGCATTTCATGAGGCGTAACCAAGCATTATTTCTAGCTCATATATAGCTATAAAGAAAATAACTATAAAGGTTTGTTAGGATTTGGTGCTCACTAGAGGGAGACAGATACAAATAATTCTCTTTAGTGAGGTCAGTTTGAAAATCAGGTTGAAGTACAGCGTGAAGATATTCAAAATGAAGCTGCCACAAACAGATACTGTTCCTTGCCCTACTAAATGAGCACAAGAATTAACTGACAAATACCAAAGCAGAAAAGGGCTTTTTTTCCTTGGGTGGAAGAAGATATCACTTCAACAACTGTAGGTGTGCCATGTTGTAGGCTTTAGAAATTAAGGTGTCCATGGTGCTTCTAGTACTTTGAAGAATGATGAGCCCATACAAATTTTCCATCTTATTGACCTAGAAATGTGAGGGTGTGGAAACTGCAGGAACAAAAGGTTCCTCTAAGTAGTATAAAAAAAAAAATCAGCCTCCAAATAAGCAGTTAGGCTTTATTAGTGCTCCTGCCAGAGGAAGAGCAGAGGTGGGACCTCAATGGTTCCCTTCTCAATTTGAGCTTGCTGGGTGGCTGTTCAGGATGTAACAGCCAGCCAAGCAGCTTGTGACCCCTCCAGGCCCAGCTCCAGCCCCAGAGTTTGTTGGTGGTGATGATCTGTTTAATGAGTAGAGGAGGGGAGGGAAGTGTGGGCAGGGGAGTTGGGGTATGAAGCAGAGCAGCAGTAGAGGTATTTTGTGGGCAATGGGTCACATGGGACATGCTCAGCATCTCAGCTGTGGTGTGTTAGGGTTGGGTAACCAAATACTTAGAGTATTAAATATGCCCTAGTGCTGTACCTTTGAAAGAAATGGGGTTTCATCCCTTTTTTTGTCACTGATTATGGAAAACCAAAAGATTTTTTGATTTTGTACTTTTGTACTTTTTTTTTCCCTCACTATTTTGGCTGTGAGTGAAGAAGCATGTTCCATCCTGCAAGCTTGAATTGGTAACCTTACAATGACATGCTCTACTTTTTGTTCTCTATTGAGCTAGCCACCAAGAGAGGTCAAAATGCAGTGTCTCCTGTCTTCCAGACATTGCACATAGAGGCTCTTAAGGGGCTCCAATTAAAAGCCTCACTGCTGGCTCTTTCTGCAGTGTTCTGCCTATAACCAACACAGTGTACAGAGAACAGCTTTTGCTGTGTTACTACTATTACTTTATTAAAAGAAAAAACGTTCATTGCTAAAAACTCAAACTGACCTTTTGTTACTGTCTTTTTAGTTCTACTGTTGGTTTTGTATTCAGATTGTTGGGAACTATCAGGAAATAATTTAAATTCTTTAGATACATCTGGCTCTGGATAAATGGCCTCATCTACTGTTGAAATATTCCTTATGACTTCACTGGATTTTTGGGTCATGGCCAGCTTCAGACTTCCACAGACAAGCATTTAATCCAAATGTTATCTGATTTTGACTTTTTCCACCAATAGTTATTTTATAGTTTACAAAACTTCCAGCAATAAGGCATAAATTCTTGGGGTTTGTTTTCTTTAAAAAGGTAATTTTTTAAAAGTAAAAATAAGATGCACTTAACTCTGTGTTTCTTAGGGGCAGTGGCCAGTACAGAAGTGAAGCAGAAACTTCAAGAGTTCCTGTTAAGTAAATCAGCCACAAAAGACTCTCCAGCAAATGGGAAGAATCATTCCATGAGCCGTCACCCCAAGCTCTGGTACACGTATGTTCAGTATTAAGCTGCTTCCTTGTCTCATTGAGGTCTCAGCTAAAACTTGGCAGAATGCTTTTCCAGCAGGGGTGTTGAGAGTCTGCCTCCAGAGCAAGGGAGAAGTTCAATCCAAAGATTAGCAAAAGGCAGAAGTGTTATATTTCTGGTTGAACTGAGGAGTATTTGGTGTTCAGTGATGAGATGAGAACCATACAGAACAAGACTCTCTCAAAAATCTGTATAATTGTTTTTATTTCAGCTGCCTCATCTGTAGCATCTATAGCTGTTGCTACAACAAATTTTAGAACTATACCTGTCCTTCTTCCAAGTATCTTAAATTTTTGCAGTTAGAACAACTTTGTGTTTGTCTTATTTGGATTTTGAATCAATCACAAAACTTTTCCTCCTGAAGAAATGCTGCTTTGCTTGCAATGAAGTTGCTTGACTGGTGTTAATAATTCACAAGGATTTTGAGAAAGACAATGGTCATTTAACTTTTCTGACTCACAGATTTTAGTATCCCAACTGCATATTCTTATGACAACTTGGCCTCGACAAGAATCTGCTTAGACCATGGAAGCAAGTGATTTCATTGAGCCCTTCAAATGGTCTATTGACATGCTAAGAGTTTACAATTTTGCAGTTTTTATTCCCCACATAAATGAATCCAAACAAAATTAACTCTGTCTGCATTTCTGACAGACTTCAATGTCATGCCTGCATTGACATTTAATAGGACAAACAGAAATGCACATGGTACACTAGATTTCCATCTTTTACTTATTCTTTTTAAAAAGGATTGCTGAAGGCTGCCCTTGGATTTTGCATTCTGAGCTAACCAGAGCATTTTGGTAAAATTATTTAATATATAGTTAATTGTGTTTGGTAGAGATACAGTAATTAATTAATTTTTTCCTTCCAAATAATGTGTAAAAGTCTCTTGAAAATATAAGATTTCTGGATGAATAATCTGAGCTTCAGATGACTATGAGGAGCTCTACAGAGGGTGCCTTCTGCTACACTACAGAAAGTAGAACTTCCTCTCATGACAGAGACATATTATTGATTAACCACACTGTGTTGGAAAGACAAGCAGAGTCTGTAAAAGGCCAAGTAAAATTATGTTTAGATAAACACAAAGTTTGAGAGTTTTTCTCCTTTCCCTCTTTCTCGAGATAAAAAAATTCAACCCCCACCCCAAAAAACCAAAAAACAAACCCAACCCCTGTTTCTGAGCCAAATGATGCAATTTCTACGTGGTTGTTCAGGAATCTCTGCCCACAATATTTCTTTCATCCAGCAGTTGTCAGAAAACACTTTTCAGCTTGGAGCTTCTCTGCTATGAGTGCTATGTACTGCAGAGTGGTGTGCTCACAAAATTTACAAATTGAACTTAAAGTCAAGGTTTCATTTACCTTGTCCACTGAATAATCTGTGGGAGAGGGGTATCCAAGAGATAATAATTCAATATTTCTGGCTATTTTATGCAAGCCTTCCTGCCCTGAAAATCCCCCACATTTTGATAGAGAAGGCTTGAGCGATATATATCTATTTGTACACGATAAACAAGCCTTAAATGGCTTTTGTGGTGTGTCAGCTGATTTATATTAAAAAGCAACCACCTGAAATGGTCAATTTCCCAAACTGGAGACAGACCCTGCCTGCAGATCAACATGAATCTTATCCTATGTGACTTCTGTAATGAGTGCAAAAAAAGCGTTTTTGGGAATCCCAAGGAGTTCCATAACTTACTGTAAGAGAGAAATTGGTTACATGAGCCTGTGGTTTGTGCAGCACAGAACATAAACACAGCTGAGACGTGTACAACATGTGTGGATAGTTACTGCTGGTCACCTCAGTGACAGCTAATTTGTGACCTCTGTGTCTGCTGCAGGGCTGCCCACCATACCTCACTGGATCAAAGCTCTCCACCCCTGAGCGGGGCCTCGCCACCGTACAAATACACTTTACCAGGAGCACAGGATGCTAAGGATGATTTTCCACTTCGTAAAACGGGTGAGTTAACGTAGTTTATTTGAGCCCCTTGCCCAGCGATTCTCCCACCCTTTATTTTAACCAGGCTGTCCATCAGCAAGGCATATATCATGTTCCACAAGTTCAAGATGATACTTTGAGTAAGTTCAAAGATCCAGGCTGCATATTTCCAAGGTCAGCCTGGCCACATGGTACCAAGAGTCAGTGTTTCCCAGTGCTGACAGCTAGTGCAGGCTTCAATTCTGATAAATTTTGTTTCTAAACAAATCATCATTTCATAGATCTTTATTTTCTTTGCCTTTCTTGCTGGCTTTAATAACTTTCTCTGCCCTGCTTGGTCGAGAAAGTAACTCTCTTCAGATGGTATTCTGCTTTTAGACAATGTTTGTCAGGGCATTTTGAGGGAAAATCATGGAAGGAGGAGGAATTGGATTAATATTATATTTTGTGTCATTGATTGTCAGTTTGTATGCATATCACAGAATATTCTGAGCTGGGAGAGATCCAGAAGGATAAAGTATCATGGGCCAGCACTTTAGTAAATGGCCCATAGGGGCATCAAACCCGTGACCTTGGCATTACCAGCACTGTGCTGTGTCCATATACATGCATTTGCACATCTTGTGACACATAGGAAACGTTCTTTTGGAGGTTTTAGAATATTTTAGAAGATTTGACAATTAAGTATTTTACCTTGACAGCAGGTGAACTGTAGGCTTAGCTTCTTCTGCACCATAAAGAAAGCTATAATGGCAGTGGAGTCCACGTGGCTGTTGCCTCAGGACTTTGGTGCAGTGACTGGTATCCAGGAATGCAGGGAGACACTCAGAGGAGGGGGGGAAAAGGAAAAGAAAACATTAGATCTCTTATTGCATGAGTCTGCTGTTGAGTGATATAGTTACATTCAGAGAGAAAGGCTGACCCCCTACTGTGCTAACAGCCTTTGAATGCGATTTTGCCACTGGGAGATTGAAAACTAACTGCAAAACTGACTTGAAAAGAAGTGGCATTTGGAATCAACATATATTCAGAGAGAAAATCCAGCATGTATCTAATACTTTGGGGCAGACTCTCTAAGCTCATGTTATATGCCCAAATATTTTCAAAGGAATGGAAGCATGAAAGGCAAAATGCTAATTTATTCTAGCTGAGTTACTCTTTGCACAATATGGGTGCAATATAACAAGATTCTATAAAATCTTGTTCAGGCTGTTCAAAACAAAAAACCCTTATGTGGTTCTCTGCTTAATACCACTGTACAGCATATACTTTCTATGCCAATAGACTATATATTTTCATTTTTTGAACAAAAGGATACATTCTACATCTTCTAAATGCTGTGAAATCATCTACATGTATTTGAAATGCAAGCTTTAAGTTTTCTTCCATGTTTATGTATCTTAAACGTTATGATTGATATTTATGATGTGTCAGACTGTTGATCTGTAAAACAAAACATTTTCAAACTTTGTAACAGTAAAGTTCTCGTGCAGCTGCTAATACTTTTATATCTCTGTGGGGGTTTCAAAATATTCCTTAATTCAATTCCCATTGTCTGCATAAGAGGACTATAATATAATTAAATCCAGATGTTTTCTATATGTTATTCCAAATATTTGGGCATGCAGTGCATCAGTTCCAAAATTGAACAAAGGATATGATGACTCTCTGAAAAGATATCTACAGAATAAATAGACAAATACTAATATAATCATTAATATAAACGTTTCTATGACATTGACATAGCGATTCTGATAAGCAAATATAAATGAAGTGTACAGCATGTTGTATGTTACCAACAGAGGGATATTTGATATCTCTCCATATCCGTGAAAATAGCAACTGTTAATACCCTGTTTACACATCCAGTCTCTGTGTACTAGAGATGTTTAATTCCAGTCGTAGCAATGTCCCCTCAAAGTTTTCAATGATTGTTCATCAGGTTGAGTGTAAAAGCAACAGGAACCAAATCAACACAAGTCAAATGACCCTAAACTGATCTGGGTGGCTCTAGGGCCATCCTCCAGGCAGAGGGGACATTGTGGAGCCTGTGTCATCCTCACGGGACCTTACTAGACAAAGATGTCCCACGAACACTCATGTATATGGACAGCCTGTAAGCCTGCAGAAATCTGACCTTTGCCATGAGGGGTGAACCTCTTTTCCTTCCCTTTAGGCTATGAATGCTTATTGCCACTGGCTCCTGGTAAAGCCTCTGTGGTGCTGAACCTGCATGAAGTCAGCAATTCATATGAAAGCAGACCTCACATTCCTCTCAGCCTTAAGAAAGGAATACCTGTTGTGACTTTTAATTACAGCTTTGTTTTGCTTTTTAGATTACTTTTTTTTATTTTTAATCTTTAAACATAAGATACAGAGGTATTTTTCTCTTCCCCAACTTTGATAAAATGCTCTTGTAAGATAATTCTGATTGAATCAGGTACTCTGAGATCAGATTTAATGGGAAACAAAGCTGAATGATTCTTCCCTGGCATCCTAATTTGTTTTGCAGTGCTAAGGGAACACCAAGTGTCACACAGGCATTGTAAATCATGAGTTTTGCTTGCTTACTTTCTTGTTCAGAAATCCATTTAATCTTTGCTTAATTAGTCTTGAAGTGGCATCTCCTTTTCAATCTTCTAAAAATTAATTCAAAAAGAATGGTACAAAGGAAAATATTTTCTGCAGCTTTTACTCTTCTAGTGTCTAGAATGGTGAAATGCTTAGATAACTAGGGAAAGACTTTAGAGTCTTGCTCTGTCAGTGTTTGAAGTTAGGTACCAGAGTTAACACATCCTAGTGCAGTGACTGTGGTTACTCAGCAAGTCTCAGCCATGTGGATTGTTCCTTTCTGTACAAGATGCAGCAGAAGTTGTCAGCAGTGGGCTTCAGAAAGTTTAGCTGCATGGAGGATTGGGACTGTCCTAGGGGCTAGAGGCCAGGACATGCAACTCTTTGCACAGCTGCATTCAGATGCTTGGTGTTGACAGACTTTGAAAAGAGCAGAGCAAGGGGAGCTATTGCTTCACTGGATAGATAAATACACCATAAGGAGAAGCTACACATCTGTAGCTATGAGCAGAATTTAGTGTAAAGAGCAGAAGATAAAATTTTAAAAATCCCCAAAACTTGCACCATGGTTACCAGTTGTAACATGTTTTCTGCAAAGCACCCAAAAGCCTGAGCAGCACATGGCTCATTAGCTTTCCATGAGACTAATGAGTCTAAATTACCCAGAGAGGTTTGAAAATACCTCCCTATTACTGAACACTTTTGAAATTCATACAGACTGTTTTAGGAGCTCTGATGGGAGCCATGTACTTTTGAAAATCTGATCATTTAATATGGGGAACTTTTGCATGTTAAGCTCCTCTGTTCTGTGACTATCTGTCCAGGAAAATATTATCCTCTTTATGAGGTTACTGTAAAACTAACAAAAACACAATAAGCAACATGGGTTTGGTAGGGTAGAAGATATTTTCAAAGATTTTTTTTCTATTTTTTCTTTTACCTTTTCAAAATGCAGAAATTCTGGCAAATGACCCTAACATTTGCATTTTCTCCAACCTTTAAAATTTCATTTTTTTGTATGCAAGTGTTGATACAAACCAGCAAAATCAAGTAAGTTCCAACAAGGCTTAGCTCTCTGGCCAAAGCTGTATACTTTTTAAAAATGTTGTTGTAGGTGGAATTTCTGCATTTTGTTTCATGTTTTGGCCTTTTTTTAAGACATTCCTGGGGACATCATAAAGTATGAACTGTTTTTTCTTTCCTGAATTTAGCACAATCATGTAAGAATGAGAATGTCAATCAGTATTTCTATTTATTTTGTTTTGTGCCAGTTGAATCTTTCTTTGAAGATGGAGTTGTATGCTTACAACTTGCACTGTGCTTAGGGATCTGAAGATCTCTCACAATGTAACAATTTGAAAAGATGTTTGTAGCTCACTTTCCAAAAACTGGAAGCATACTCAATGGAAACATAGCATGGCTTTTTTTTTTTTTTTTTAATAACAAATAGTATAAGGTTCTTCCTTGGATGGGAGAAGTTGTGTAATTTCATACAGAAAAAAGAGGAGATGAAGGATTGTTTAATATTGTGATGAAAGAAAGGAAGAAGGCTGTCCTGCACAGTCATGAAGATCACTCTGTAAAAACCATATTAAGTTAACCTGATTAGGCAGTAGAATAACAGTGTAGCTCTTGTGTAAATGAGAATTAAAGAGTCCTGAATGAGAACTCAACAGATGTAATTTTTTAAGAAAAGAAATTAATTAGAATATTTCCTTACAGTTCTTTGTGCACTTAGTGACTCAGTAATTTACTGGGGCAGTTGAAAATCAGAAGAAAAACATTTCGTGTGTGAAAGTTTTTCTCCTTTCCCCTTTTGTGCCACCAAATTTTATTTCTGTTTGCATTTTCTAGGAAAACACTCTTTTGTGATGTAATAACAGTATATGAAAAAGCTGGATTTCTTTTGGTTTTAATTTAAATAAAATAAGGCTTAGAGTATCCCAAACCCTCAATTACCATGTCTGCCAAAATGAAGAAGTCCAGCTCAGTGGAGAGAAGTGCTATTTTTCTCTGAATTTATGAGCGAGAACAAAAAATAGGAGAGGCACTTTGTTTATTGAAGCAGGGAAATGAGGCAAACATATGATTCTCCTAATTTTATCCCATTTTCCAGGGATGCTAAGCATTCCTGCCTCTCCAGAGTCCTTGTTTTCCTGAGTTGGTGAACCATCTTGACAAATTTGGACTAGGTAATGTGCCTGGAAGAAATCAGTAGTTATCACAGTGAGAAGCAGGAAAGGTAGCCTAATCTTGACGCCTCTTCCCATTAATCACCAACTGGTTTTAGCCTTCCCAAATTCAGTATCAATAACTTCAGAGCATGCAATTAGTAGGAGGAAGTTTTAGAAAGAGAAAAAGCTTTCACTTGCAATTGCAGAGCGCATTGGAGGCAAAGCTTTGGGAATCATGTAGTGAACAGACCAAAACAGTGTCCAGGCCCTGGGACCAGCAGCTCCAAGGAAATGTGATGTGGTTGTAGCTACTGTGAGGGGCTGCTGTTGTCTCCAGCCCATCAGAGCACTGCAGCTCCCAAGCTGGGGCTGAGGAGGGACGTCCTGTCATTCTGATTGAGCTCAAGTTAGAGGGGAATTTATTTGAGATATCTTAAAACTAAATAAAACAGGTGCTAGAGTAGCCTTAATTACACTGTCAAAGAGGAAAGAACTTGTGTGGGTATGCTTTGGTACTGTGAAAGCTGCCAGGGCCTGCGCCAGGGTTCAACAGGAGTCATCACCAGAATGATTCTCATGAAGACCATCACAATCTTCCCGTCAGTGAAAGGTTGTTTCTCTGATGTATTTAATTTACCATTTACTTTTAATTGCAGAAAGCAAGTTTCTTGGGAGTGGATAAAAAATTTACTCAGTTTTCGGGTTCAATGTCTTTATCTTCAAGCAAAAGCTTGCAAAAAGCAAGTCATCAGATACTAGACACCTTTTTGACTTTTGAACCTAAAGAAACTGCTTCAATAAGCAACAGGGAGCACTCCTAAAATCTAAAGCATTTTAAGAGCATAATGTCCATTGAAAATGAAGTTGAGTCTTTTTAGTGGGTATTTCAAAGCTTATTCCCTCTGGATAAATAAGTTACAAAATACTGCATATAAAATTTGAGACTCTTTGAAGTCAGTAGAAACTGTCCTGTTTGATTTCAGTAGGACTAGGATTTTTCTTTCACTGTATCTAGAGCAGGGACAGTTGAAAACTTTTATAAAAGTAAACAAGAACATCTAAAAGATGGCAAAAAGAGAGAAACAGAGAAGTGAAAAGTGGAAATCACGTGGTATGGGATCATCCAAAATAGAATGTATCGGTTAGTAAAGACTGCACTTCTCCAAAATCCTGCAAAACATAGTTTCACTGAAAAATCTATTCAAACCCACAACTTTAATTAAGGGGTTTAGCTGCCAAATAACATGTTGTGGCTAAAGCCAAGTGAGTATTACAGAGCCATTCATGAGCAAAGGCATAAGCTTTGTACTTTGCTTTTGATTTTCTCATGGGAAAGTAATATAAATGAGAGTGATACCTCCCTGTTGGCTTTAGCTGTTAGAAATGCAAAGCATGCTGAAATTGTACATAATTCTCTTCCAAAGGAAAGGAAATAGCATTTCAATGGTTTTCCTCAGTGTCTCGTTGAGTTATGGTGGTGGACAATTATTCTTGTTAAATTGCTCTACCAGATGGAAGGTTACGTTGTATATTTAGCTAATTAAGTTGTAGAGGACTGGAATTATGTCCCAGAGCATAAAGAATCTATCTAAAAGTAAATTTATTTTAATTCAGTATGGTTGTGAAGGTGTAGTATGGATATCCAACTAAGACTTCAAATATGGGATTTTTCTTCTCATTTTGCTTAACGTGAAGAGATACTTTCACAAAGCTGGCCTTGCCTACAGAAGTTCAAGAAGATAAATGCGTCCTGATTGTCCAAACAACTTTGGAGCAAATTTTATCTTCATTTTTCTTCAGCAGGGCTGAATTGCCTCCCTACTTTTGAGATGAACTTGGCCAATAGTTCTCATCTGCTAGGAGAGCAAGATATTCTGCGTTTTGGTTGCTTTTGTTTTCTTGGCATCCTGTTGCCTTTGGGCAGCTCCAGAGTACAATTCAGCAGTCTAGACCTACCCAGCTGACGTTTAGTGATGGCTAAACTGATGGCTGATACCCTGTTAAACTGGGGGAGAAGGTGATGGTGTTTCATCCTGAAGTTCTGAAGGTTGATGAAATATTGGACTGTATTTTCTGCTCGACGTCAGGGAGTTATCACTGCTGGATATTTTCCTAGATTAAAATCTGTGGGATTTAAACACCCTATGAAGTAGTTCCTTCTTTTATGGGAGTTGGGAAACAACATAATCGTGAACATAGTTATTCTATAAAAAATAGATCATGTATCTAGGGGTCAAATGGTGACCATGGCAAAAGCCTTGACTTTGGGGGCTAGGGGATTATCTGTGACAGTTCTTCACTGAACAAAATATTTTTTCTTGGGATTCAGTGGATTTGGGAGGAGGATTTACACTGAAGAGTGGGATTTCCTATATTTGCAGAAAGTAGGATATTGTATTCCCATTACTTCTTCCCAGTTAGAACTGATTTGTGTAGATGGTCAGAAGAAAGGGTAAGAATTACCAGTGGAGACCTAACCAGAAGGACTGCCAGTCATGCACATCTTTATTTATTTATTGAATTGTTACCATTCAAATGAGGGATACCTTCTATTCAAGCTCCTTCTTCATCTTCTTTTCTCCTCTACATCTCCTGAGAACTCAGATGCGAGTTGGCTCCAGAAGGTGCTATAAAGGTGTAATAAACTTACAAAATTTGATGGCGTGCGAGGAAGATGAAAATTAATTTTAAACTATCTTTATTCCTTAATTCTGTGGTTCAAGTATAGTAATATTTGCTTTTTAATCTCCTACTTGTTATTGGAAAAGGATACTATTTTACCTGTAAGAAGATTAAGATGGACCTGACATAGTAGGGAAATGTCATGGTTTCAGCAGACCGGATTCATAAAGCCGAGTAAATCCATGGCCTCCTTGAAACTGGTATAATCCTGTGGTACAAATGCAAGGAGATGCTGTTTCTTTGCTAAAAAACAGAATTCACTAAAAATTCTATCGAGAGACCTGTTCTTTTCCCTCATAGGTTACATGAAGAACATATATCAGAAAGAAATACATCATACTGGTCTGATATTCAAGGTCTCCAATTCTGGCTAAATCAAAGCAGTACAATAAGTAATTTCTACATCTAACTCAATAAATTGTGCCTAGAAAGATAACACTTGTTTGCATTAGTAATGAAACAAATATTTTATGTTTCACACAGACTGCTGTGAATAAAAAAGAAAAAAAGTTGGATATTTAATGTAGCTTCAGGGACTTTTTAATTTTTGAACCTGCTTTAGAAAATTAATGAAAATTTGCTAATCTTGTTAAATTGGTTTCCTTAGCCTGAAGAGAGCAGAAGGGCTTCAAGATCCCCTCTAATCCAATTAGCTCTTTTACCATGTGTTTCACTAAACCTGTTTTTTTATTTAGGGAATGGATATTTACCTTAGTCTGAAAAAATAAAGCATTCTACCTTTTACAGAAGTAAAATAAAGCAAAGGACTAAAGGATTTCACATATGACCGGCACTCCCCATAAAGTGAATGGTTGTACAGGAAACAGTTTCAGTATATCCTGAAAACACATTAGGTGATGCAAGCCAGAAAAACAAAGCATCTCCATCCTGTACTGCTGTATCTGGTTCTCCTGCGTTGTTGGGACCACCCAGCAGTGAGGTCCATGTTGTTCTTGGAAGAGCTTTAGAGGGCGTGTGTAAATAGCTTTCACTCTCATTAATCTAATTTAAAACTCTTTCAGAAGTGGCATTTTAAATCATCAGAATTGAGAAGTCATTGAACACACAGAATTATACTAATTGCAGACTACTGTCATTTTCCAGTCCATCATCCAGTGGGGAGAATGTCCATGAGTACATTGTCCAATATTGTCTTCCATTGGGATGTGGCCTTCTACAGCAAATGTCAGCCAGTCATGTATGAAGACAAAGAGGCACAGCTCATCTTGCCTATGCTCTATGTAATCATGTGGAGGTGGCTGAAACACTCTGTGGCTGCCTACAGGAAGCCAGAGCAGCAATCAGAAACTTCCTTCAGAGCAGAAAATAGTTACATGATTGTGAGAACCACGTGCCATAAAGGCTGTGAGACCACCAAGTCACTCAGGACTCATTCACAACTCTTCACCAAGCAGCTGAGGAAGCTGGAAACAGTTTTTTTCCCTGACCTGTGTCTCTCTGCCTCTCTAGCTTTCTGCTAGGCTTTGGTTGCATCCATAGTTTTGCTGAGGAAGCCCAGATTTATCCTTTATCTCATTTATCCTTTCTGGTGGTGCTTAGGGCTGTCTTGTGCATTTGATTCTGCCTACCTCAACTGAAGGGGAAACTGTGAAGTTCTCCTTAGCTCACAACTTTCAGACCAACTTCTTAGGAGCCTAAGATACACCTGTTCTGGTTGGTTTTGTTGCAGTATTAATGTGGGATTTGACCTCTTCCTTGGTCTCCAGGTCCTGGCATAGCATAGGCAGGCAGGCTGCTTTATTATTTTTGTATACTGCCAGGGTGACTGGGAGCCCACAGCACCCAGGAACCTGTTGAACTGTGCAATGGACCTGACAAAATGAGGATCTCTTCACAGTGGTTTTTTTTCCAGTTCTGCTCCTCTTGCTTCAGGATAAAGCACAACAGAAATCTCCAAGTTATCTCATTATCCACATGCAATATCTTCTTGAAAATATTCAATTGCCAGAGTGCTAGAAAGAAACTTGACAAAGGATAAACCAGTGATGTGCTGGCAATACCCCCATTGTGCTAACCAGTGCCATCTCAATGTTTGTTTTGCAGTTCTCATGGCCTGTACCCACGAATCATCATTTTGTGCTGGAACTTTGAGCTATCTCAGGCATGGAGTGTTATGGTTGTATGTTGTACAGCACAAAATCTTTGTCTGTACATGAGTCTCTAGTACAATAGTATAGAAAAAAAGCAACCTGTGTGGTGTGAATAAAGACTTTTTGACTATGTATTCAAATACTAATACTTGTTAGATATGAGCCAGAAAAAAAACCCCCAAACTCCTGCATGGCTTACAGGGCAGAATATATTCAAATCAGTACATACGACTCTTCACAGCTTAAAAAAAACTATAGCTAAAGAAATAGAGAATACTTGTGAAGATTTGTTTGAAGATCTTGAGGTCATTTGTTTTTAATTGTTTCTGGTGACCTAATTATGTTAGGGAAGTTCAGATTGCTGTTTTAAAAATAATCTTAGTGATAACAGTTGATGCTTGGGCAATGGTGGACAATTTATCTTTCTCGAGTGGGATGTCAGTTTTGGCTCTGTTGCTCATGCTGGTGTTGGAATATTTTTAGCCAAATTTAGCGTCATTTACCTCCACTGCCCCAGTCTTCTAAGCCAGCCCACTTGTAAGGAAAAGGAAATGCTTTCACTTGAGAGCCTTTTGGAATCTGGACAAAAGCTCACTTTCTGTTCTTCAGGCTTCCTATATAGGGCTTTAGCCTCAAGATGAAGACCTGCTTGCTATGCACCCTCTCCCATCCCCCATTTCCTGCCTGGCTTCATTAAATGCTGATTTGAAGTTGGCACACACTCTTCTGATACAAAAGTACTACTGTGTTCCAGGAACCATCAGAAAGTAGTGCATTATTGTCTTTTACATTCTCTTCGTATATGTCTTCTCCCCATGCATAAAAAGGATTTTCATTCCTTCGTCCTAAATATCTCTGTATGTTTAATAAAAAGAAACAGTGAAGCAAAGCCCTGTCAAGAAAACCTCAGCTCATTTGGGAGCAATCTGGCCCCAGGCTATATTATTTAATGCTAGTATCTGCAAATTGCTGATATTAAGCAAAGTAAGCAAAGTGGAATATAGGATGTAATGACTTCATTTTCCTATCTCTTGTACTTGTATTTAAGCATTATGTTTCTTAGGAGAGACTAGTTTCTTTCACCTATCAGTGATAGCTCATGTGATTAAATTAATGTGTACCTACGTAAAAGCCTGTATATTTCCCATTTTTAACACTACAGTTAATTTATTCTTTCTTCCTCTATCAAGCCATTGTAAAATATGAGAAAATTCATTCAGACACAGTTTTTCCCCTTCACCTACAGCCGAAGTTCTTAGTTTTATGTAGACACAATTACAAGTCATGGCAAAATGTTAGGTAACCAATCCCTTGATTGCCTGTCATATCTTCTGCTGGTGTTTAAATGAATCCTTTCTGCGTCTTTCGTATCTGTTTCCCACTTAGAATAATTTAAAGAGTAACACCAGTCCATAATTACCAGCTCTAAAAAGAGAATAAGCCAGGTAATAGCAATAAAACTGAACAAGCCATATTACTGCAACATCTCATTATTCAAAATTATGCTACATCTACATAAAAAATGTCATTTTCAGACTAGTCTTTCCTGAAATCCTCTGAAGTGGATCACTCAAATGGGTACCAGGTGATTCCCGTTGAGAACAATGACATAGGCTTTGATGGCCTCCAGAGAAAATAGCTGTGTCTTTTTGTTTTCTGTGCAACAAAACACTTTCAAATAATGTATGTTTACTTTCTCCAAGTTTAAATTGATTATTACTTGTTCCAAAGTGCTAAATAGAAGTGCAAAGATTTGTGGAGCAAAGATGTTAGCTTAGCAGAGACAAACTAAGCCAATATCAGCTCTATACTGTTTCTTAGTAAGATTTTAGATTCACAGCCCAACCAACCAGACTGCTGCCATGAAAATTTGCCATGCTGTGTTCTTCATCCTCATGGCCACATTGCTGGTCATGTGCTCTTGTTTTTCTCTTGTCTGTGGCATTTGGGCTCTTTGGTCAGATGATTCAGTCACTGTAGTTGGAGTCATCAAACCCAGCAAAACCCACCCCATTCCACAGCTCCAACACTTAGAGAGGTCTCTTCCACAGGAAGGTGAGGTGCAGGATGTCTGCTGTATGGGTAGAATTAGTCTAGTTTTGAGTTCTGGACCCCAGTGGGATGGTTAGCATACAGCAAGTTAGCCACATGCATTAATTTTCTTGCTGTGTCAGTGTCTTGGTTCATGGTTGAATCACCATATAGATTCCCTGATGGTCTTTTCAATAATTCTGTGATATTACTGTAGCAATAAAAAAGTTACTTCTTAGGGGCTTGTATTTGCTTGAGAAAGCTACTCTGCAGCAAGTTGGGGGTTAAATCCTTAGTCTCAAAAGTTATTTGGCATTGACTCCCCGTGTGACAGTTTTCCCCATGGGGAATGCCTTTGTGTGATGAACATAGTCAGCCATGGCAATGGATTAATTAAGCTGAGCAAAGGAGCAAATAATATGCAGTAAAAATACTTACAGGGTGGCTAATGCAAAACAGTTATTTTGAACATTATCCCTCTGTAGAACCACTTCTAAGAGCCACTAGTTAAAGTATTGAGCCAAATATTAATTTGAAACATAAGGCAAATTAATTATAATAATTCTGGGTCATTTGCTACGAAGACTTCTCAAGTATCTTGCAAATACTAGGGGAACAATTTCATTAAAAAAAAAAAGGTTTGAAAAATTTGTTTTCATTTTTGCTTACATTCACATTTCAGAGTTTAAAGGACTAAAACAGTTTCTAAATGATCTTATGTATGTGCTTTGAGGCTGTCAGTGTGCATATATATGTATATATGTTTATAATTGCAATCCACACTCCATGTTTGAAGCTTAAAATACTTAATTTTGCCTTTTTAACTGTCAGAAGAGAGTTGACAGCTATAGATGTCTTATTACTGCCCTCATGAAGGAGTGCACTGAAGCACATGGGGTTGCTG
Organism: Dicaeum eximium; assembly: GCA_013396995.1. Classification (NCBI taxonomy): domain Eukaryota; kingdom Metazoa; phylum Chordata; class Aves; order Passeriformes; family Dicaeidae; genus Dicaeum; species Dicaeum eximium. The sequence goes on along the minus strand of VWZP01010350.1, from coordinate 359,176 downwards.
TTGTGATCCATGCCTCTTGCAGTGAGCAATAATTCTGCCCCAGCCTTGGTGGGGCAAGATGGTTCAGTGATCTCTACAGTCACACACCAAGCCAGTGCTTCAGCCCCTGCTGGGGATCAAGAACCAGTGTTTGGGTCTGTATTTTTTTCATTGGACCAGTATCCTCAAATTGCTTATATTTGTATATTTCATCCACTGAAACCAGGATTCTTTTTGCTAGCCATTGAGTCCTAGTAAGTACCATGTGAGGAGCTGGCTGTGTCTCAGGGAGAAAATTCAGGAAAGCCAGAATTTGAAGCAAACACTCTTCAAACATTGGCTTTGATTTGTATTGTGAGGTTAATTTTATAATTTTAAAACCACTATCCTCCATGCCATTTAATATTAAAATTGATTGTTTCCATTTTAAAATTATTGCTATTTTTCATGCATCTTCTCTGATGGCTCAGAAATTCATACATTGACTTTAAAGTTTGTTTTCTGTGCTTATATGATGGATTCAGATACAGAATATGATGGGAATTTGGTAAAAATAGAAAGGAAATTGCTCTGACTAGGCATGAAACATTTACATAGGAGTGGAGAATTTCTCCAGTGAGTGTTGCAGAGGATTTGTATCACATTCATCTGTCACGGATGCACAGACAGAACATGTACAGACATATTCTCCTGATTTTAAAAAACACAGAATAGTAGAAATGGAAATATATGTAAGTGCAAAAGGAGTGAGCACCTTTTCTTTTAAATGTCATCATACCTGGTGAGATTTGTGGTGATAGCATGTACTGTAATTATAGCCCATTATTATATTTTATATTTTCAATTTCATTGCAAATGGTATCTTAGATAATTAACAAGTTGTCTGTACTTTATTGTTAGAACCATTCATCTTAACAGTGGTAGTAGGTGATAAAAATAAATTTCTAGATAATATGTTTATTATTAAAGATTTCCAGTGTTGTTCTAGCCTGTGTATCTTATATCTGAGATGTATTTAAGGCACAAAGGGCAGCCCTTGCCATGTGCAGTGGCACACATGACAAAGGTCAGTGTGTGACAGCAGGTACTGCTGGTCACAGCAGCTCTGCAGTGAGGTGCAGCCCCTTTGCCTTCCAGTGACCATGCCCAGCCTCTCCAGCCCTGAGGGAACATGTGGGACAAAAGAAGGAAAAAAGATGTGCAGTGTGACACGACGGGCAGGGACTAGTAGTAACAGTGTAGGATTGAGTTCCTGCCCCAAAGTGACAAATGGTGTAATCCTGAATTGAGTGAAGATATAATGTGTTTTGGTTTTCTGCTAACTCTTGCTCCCTCTTTGAGGCTGGGTTTAAGTCTGTGCATAGGAGAGAGAACTGATCCCAGTTTCTAGCTCTCTCTGTTTTGAGATATTGCTTAGCCAATCCTCAGTTCCAGAAAGGGAAATATAAACAAATTCTATTCCACAATCATCTTTCACTAGCTCTTAGCCGTCTGTTTGATACAGGATTTACTTGAAGAACAAATCAATGATTATATGAAACATTTTATCATGCTAAAAATACTACAAAATAAAAAGCACAGCAGAGCTGGCCTTCATATGAAAAGACTGTGTCCATTAAGGAAACAAAGGTGGAACTTGCCCAAGGTGCATTAAATATAATCCTAGGTTTTCTGGGAATCAACCCCACTTCTTCATTTTAAGAGCATATATTTTTCTCTGTAAATGTTCTTAGGACACTGTCATAAATCTAGTTGTTTGGTGTGTTACTCAGAAAACACTGAAGTTCTGGGCCTAAAATTGCTGACCAAGGAATGTTCTGCCAGCAAGGCTTGTCATAATTTATATTTCTCAGAGAAATCAAAAGGCACCAGTGGAAGCTAATCTCTGTTTCTGCAATTAACCTTAAGCCAGTTATAACGTTCCAAGTTCCAAGATGTGTTTTCCAAGTTTTCACCTACAAGAGAGATAAAAATAATGTAAATTAAATTTGCACTCATTTATTATTAATACTTACAGTAGTCACAATAATTAATGGGTAACTTCAAAGTTGCAATGGAATGAGAAAAACAGTGGGATCCCAAGCACTTCAGCTCTCTTCAACTCTTTCCTAGCTTCCAATCTAAAATTAAGTTGTATGAGGAGCAACAGGATGACTGAGAAGATTGGGCAGTAAAATCTCTGCCTCCAAGCCCTCCTGGGATCAGATGAGGTCCTACAGGGTCAGTGTGTCTGACATAAGCCAGGAATTGGGTTTGTAGTCACATATTTTCTTCTCTTCGTTTGCAGCTTCAGAGCCCAATTTGAAGGTACGTTCAAGATTAAAACAAAAGGTGACAGAGAGGAGAAGCAGTCCTTTACTCAGGAGGAAGGATGGAAATGTCACTTCATTCAAGAAGCGTCTTTTCGAGGTGACAGGTGAGTAAGAATGGGGAAACTCTGAATCAGTTGCCACAGCTCACAGAATAGTGGTGGTACTTCAGGATTGAAACTGTTGGCCAAACAAAATGAGGATTTGCAGTATTTGGCCTCATCCTGGCACTTCTTGCTTTGTATTTGCATTGATATTTAGTAGATAGGTGGCTTTTTCAGGTGCTCAGGCTATATCTTTATGCAATCAACTGTTTCTAGTCTATAAGATGTATATCTGAATTCACTTGATATATCAGAATTATGTAGATGGAATTAAAATACAACTTGATAGAATTAAAATACAACTTGAACAAACAGATTGGTGTCCCTGTATGAGCAATTCTTGTGACAGCTTTACACAGTATGTCATCTGTGAAAACTGGAGCAGAGATGTGAATGTAAGCATGAAAGTTACTAAGTATTTTCCTGATAAATTATTTCCAGATTATAGTTTTTCTACAGTTAATTTATTAATTCCATTTGCTGAAGCCCCTATGAGATTCTTGATATCACTTCCTTAATTTTAGCTGATTTCTTTACAGTTTGCACACTTACAAATAAGGTATAAAGTGAAATATTTATCACTGGAGGTCTTTTCCTGATGCCATTGAAAGAGCAGAAACATTAAAATAGATGTCTTCTTTTCCTAGCTCTGACAATAACTTGAGGCCTTTCAGATTGCTGTTGTTAATATTGACTATATGACACTTTGGACCTTTCAGAATCCTGGTTAAACATTGCTCCCTGAACTCTTTTCCCCTTGCTTTTTATTCTCTTAACTGAAAATAGCCCTGTATTTAAATGCCTATTTATGCAAAAAGTGCTATTTTAATTTTCAAAAAATGAGAAAAAAAAGATTGTGTGTCTCCCATTCTCTGATACCGACTGAAAATACAGTGCAAGAACTTCTACATGGCCAGTTAGTACAGCTGGGTATGGAGCCACTTCAGTAAATTAAAGAGTAAGAGATCCAAGTAACAGCTAGGAAGCCTCCTGTGATGTCAGTCAAAGTGAAAACATATTTTTGCGTATGAACTAAGGCATAAAGAGTAAATAAGCAAAGAAGTAGCTATAGAATATTTGCTGCCACATTTAGATATTAATTACTTCAACTATGTGAGTGCTTTAGTTTGAGAGCTATCCTTTGAATGGAGGTTACTCTTCCATCTTTAACCTTCTTAACTGTTTCCATTACATACATGTAATTTATATCAGTGTAGAACTAGAATAACTCAATACAGCAACATACAGTGAGGTCGTCCTCTCCCCCTTTGTCTTAGACAGAACTTGGGACCTTTTAAATCAAAATAGCACACAGCCTTTCAAATCCTATTTTAATGTTTTTACATGCTGTAAATATTCCTTCATATTTGTGGCAAAGATGTAGTGAAGGTGAATATTTTGCCATTAGTACTTGTGTATGTAATGATTGGTCCACACTGGGGCTCATCTCCTTCCTAGACAGAAAGGATGGCAGGAGGCCTCATCTCTTACAGAGCCAGGACTCTTTACAATTAAAAAGGAAAGTTTCTTTACTCATTACAAGCTATGCATCAGTGTCTGCCTGATATTGAGTATCATAACCATCTTTGTGGGAAAAATAAATACTAAATTCTTATGTGACACAGACAGATCAGAAGGGGAAAGATCAAGAGTATCTTTCCTTCTTAGTTATAAAAAGAAAGCCAAAGAAATGGAAGATGAATCAAGAGTCTTTAATGTAAGTAAACATTGTAACCAATAGATATTTTTCAACAGCAAAAAAAGTCCTATGCTATAAAGATTATATAATTAATCAAGATCATGTGTACCTTTCCAGAATTAAACTCATGTATGTTTAATCTGTTTTTCAGAATCCTCAGTCAGTAGCAGCTCCCCTGGATCAGGTCCCAGTTCCCCAAGCAATGGTCCGACCAGCAGTACAACAGAAAATGAAACCTCAGTTTTGCCATCTAACATTCAAACTGAGGTAAGACTTGTTGTTGTGTAGATAATTACTCAAGTTTCTAGACTGAAGAGGATGGAAAATTTTATTTGATCATACTCACAAGCAGAGTAATTAGGATACCAGGACACTACAAGCTGACATCACAGTATGTTATATATGTGATATATCTTTATGTATGAGATGCATGTTCAGATGATTCTATGGTAACAAAAGTTCAGGAAAAAGCAGCAGTAGTGCTACTGGAAGAGTGGAGGGAGCTGTGAAAGGAACTTGGTTATCCCAGAATATTGCCTTCTGGGATGACCTGAAAGAGGTGCTCAGTGCTGAATGCTGATAAAGAACTCCTGCATACAAAACTGGTTTAGGCATTGGTGATCCTAACACGTAAGAGCCAAAGCGGTCCCAGGTTCACATGAATGCTGAAGTAGATTTCTTTAATCACAGTATTGGAGTTAGGTGGCTAAATCCTTGTCACATCTCCCTTTTATTTTACTGTATCTCAGTTTCCTTACCAAGGCAGTACTTAACCACCGTAAATGTCATGCCAGGATTCTTGAGTACTTGTTTTGTAAGGTGAGATTGCAAAAGGAAGGAATCCTAACTACTCCTTATTCTGTTTCATACATGCGTGCCTATAACAACAGGAATGCAGATGGTAAATCAGTTGTGATAAACCTCATTTAGCACAGATGACATGCCCAAGTCATGCTTTCCATGGCAATGTTGTAAAGGGACAGTGAACTAATTCAAATAAGAGAGACTCAAATTCCACAATATTCTATATCCAGCCTATACTTACCACAGTTCCTGGTTTGGTTGCAAAGTTTTCTATTAATTGTTGTTTTATACACTTTATGTTAGAAAAATTGCATAAGAAAATGTGATTTAACAGAGTTTTAGTTAATGGAGCTATTTCTCCAGGTCAGTGGCAGGACATTCACCTAAAAAAAACCCTGGAATGGGCAGTTCAACCTCCAGCAGTGACTTTTCCCCATAATGAATTAATTGTGTGTGTGAACTATGATCCAGGGGGCAGGTGGGTGACCTCTGCACACTGATTAGTAGCCTCTCTCTGGCCCGTAACCAAAAAGAAAAAAAAAATTGCATTGATGGCTAACATGTGGTCTTGTCTCATAGCCCCCCATATGTGATTGCAAAGAAATTTAAATGATGCAGAGTAAGATCCATCATTAGGATTAGATCAGGTCCTAGTTCAGTGGGAGAAAGTTGTGTATTTTACTACTGGGAATGTTTTAGATAGAAATTGGTAATATGTGGGTGTTACTATGTGCTGTATGAAACAGGAAATCTTATCCAATTGGATCTTTTATTGACTTGAGGATTCTACAAAATGGAAGGGCAGTAATGTCTGACTGATACATGGTGCTCATGACTGCATGTTACAATTTGGCACTTGCACCATCAGAAATACATCCAGGCTGGTCAGGCTGGTGGTCTCTGGGGAGATTTGGAAAGGTTGTAGCAAGAACCAGCAGTTATATTCTGTTTGCTAGTGGCATTTCATGTTATTTGCCATTTCTGTGCTAGACATCAAAAATTATAACCCCAACATAAATTCAAAGATGCTCAAAGGAGCCTAAAATGTTCCTTTAGAAGTTAAGCTCTGCGTGCTGGCATCGGTCACTTCACTCGGTGAAATGTGCTAAGAAGCTGAAGCTACAGACCTCCACTTCTGAAGCCAGTTGGGGATTTCTTTACTTCTCTGGTTACTTGACTCTCAGTCCTGTGGTCCTGTGGGTTCGAACATTTTTCCACAAATCTCAGCTTCAGTGATTCTTATTGCAGTGGGATTTTCTTTGGTAGTTTAACAGCAGCCAAACTCCTACAAATCTCTCTCCTAGTTTAGTGTTAGCCAGCTCTCAAAGGCTATACAGCTAATCAATTTTTAATCAGATTTACGAAGTACAGAAATTTCTAATAATAGGCTGAGTGTTCCAAAATCACCAAAAATATCACTTGTTTTTCTGTAATCCCGTATGACTCACATTGCTGTTGTTTCATAATCATTGTTGTGACATTTGCAGTAAGTGTTGTGCTCATATCTGAGTGGGTGGATAGCCGCGGTTTTCATGGCAGCAAATAAAACACTTTTTGCTGGGGAAAAACAGGTTGCTATGACAGAGTCATTTACCAGTAAAACATGAGTCAGTACCGTAAATGATTACATTCTAGTGCATGCACAGAATTAGAGCATTATCAGTAATGAAACAGATTTTTAAAGTATTTTTACCACATCCACTGGAATAGTGAGACTTTTAAGTGGTTTACTCTCTGGAGCAGACAGTCTGGTGGGAAGATGGTTACAGTTTTTTGAATGAACAAAGGTGCACCGCACATGCTGCAGCTCTGCAGATAGTCTTTTACTATCACAGTTCCCTTAATGGTACTTTCACTACCATTTGTTAAAACACTGGTCTCATTATATGAAACTTGAAAGTTGAACTCAGGATTTTAATTGCACCTTATAAATAAAATCCTGTTTTTATTAGGCACAGTTGTCTCCAGTATCATCAAGGTTCACCGCAGTAGCTATTTGTCTCCTGTAGCATGCCATACACTTTCAGGTCACCTGCTGTGCTGGGGCTAAATCTTACTTGCCTGAGAAATGCAAGCAGGATTGAGCCCCTGCACAGCATGTCCCTTGAGTTCAGAGGGACAACCTGCTTTAGTCATGTGAAATGATTAATTTTAGGCATTCACGGTCTGGTCAAAAGCCATTGAAGGCAATGGAAAGTTTCCAGTTGGTGTAACTGGGCTTCAGATGAATTTCTTTCTTCTATTTGTGCTTTGGAAAGCAGTATTTCCTAGAATATCACTTGATTTTACAGTAGATATAAATTACATATGTGACAGATAAACACATATTTGTTTTGTACAGCTCCACAGCTCTATGCTTTTAATACTCAGCTCCTTGAGGTGATCTTTCTAAGGAGCCAGTGGAAAAATGTGTAGATTTCTGACCAGCTGATGAGGTTTGTGTCAAGTGTATGTGAAGAGAGTCTAAATTAATTTTTTCAGAAATCATCCCAAAAGCCTCAAGAAATACGAGTGTAAGTAATTGTGAATATTGAAAGCTGTGACAATTAGCTCCACAACTGACAAATATTAAAGCCAAACCATTTTGTCTTCCCCTCGTAATCTACAAATGTGCACATAAACATGCACAGGTAGGTGTTCCTGCTTCTCAGCAGGTCCCACAGCACAACCAAAGCAGGGTCCCTTGTGGTTACTTGTTGATCATCGTGCACTGTTACACTGAGTTCTTGTGCTCTATTTTAAGAAGAGGATAACTCTGTTGACGGGCTATTTTAAGCACTACTAAGCAGGATCTGTAGACCCAAGGAGTAGGTACGTAGAGGAGTAAGTAGGGCAGCCTGCTCTTTGGGGTAACTTAGGTGTCAATCCAAACCACCATGTCTGCATGCAGGAGGAGGACATGGCTTAGCCATTGTGCTGCCAAATGATGCTCTTGGCAGCTCCTGTGTGTGCCACCATTGCAAGGGGGTGTTGACCATGTAAAAAGAAAAGCTGCAGCTGGGATCACAAATCTCTGCCTCTGGGGGACCCTGCTTGAGCAGGGTAGTTGGATTAGATGTCATTCAGTGGTCCCTTCAAACCTTACCCATTCTGGGATTCTGTGATGCACAGAGGACCTGAATCTATACAGGTGGGCTGCTACATTTATTTTGGGAGATGAGGTTAAACTGATGCTTAGGATAATATTACCTGAAAATATTTTAAAAGATCAATCACTTACCAAAATGAAAATGACAGGTTATTATCAGTATTATAAATTAAAGTAAGATGCTCCTACTAATAGACACCTGTTTTCAACATTAAACTGTTGTGGTAAATAACATCACTGGTTCTGCCTGATGCAACAATCATGCCTGACCTTAGTGTAGTAGTGTTTTTATAAATTCAGATATTTGAAGGTAATAGTGGCATATCAAAAACCAAATATTAAACATAAATCTTTCAGGTGGCTTTGTATCGATGCTGCAGTTGCTACAAATTTGATTATATTCTAGGAGGCACATTAGAGTCTCCTTTTTCACTTAAATATTTGTAGACTCCCTCCATAATATCTCCATAGTCTTGATACTAAATCCATACTTGGATTTATTCGTGGTCAAAGGTGGATGTTATCAAGACAAGACACTGTTAGGCAGGAATTAATGTAATATACAAGTGGAGCTTCTTTGTTTCCTATGCTATCTGTTGACATTCCCTAGGTACCAAAAGAAAATTACAGGGATAGACTTCTACTGTTATTGTCTCAGTGATAGGTCGTATCTCCAAACAAACTGTATGAGGAAGGTTATGTTTTGGAATAACATCCTGTGTTTTTGTGCTTAACCACTTTTCATTGATGGTCTGAAGTTGCATTGTATTAGCACAAAGTATTTTACAGAGTTAATTGATATTCCAGGTTTGTCCAGAGGAAAATCTACAGCTCCCCACAACATGCTTGACAAGTTATTATATTTACTTTAGTCAAAGCCCGAGTGTGCAGTATCCCTCTTGGAGGTGGTCTATTATTGGAGTCCCATATGCTTTTTGTTTGGGAAGAAAGCAGTCACTGTGTCATACTGTTACACAGGGTATTCTTTTTCAAGGATGTTGTTCCCTTGGGGACCATATCATGCCAGAGTTCCTAAGTCTAATAAGACCTTTGTAGCTCTTATTGAGTCAAAGTTCTGGGAGGGAAGCAAGAGTTAAACAGAAAATATAATTCAAGCAACTATACTAGACCACATGTTGAAAAATATCACTGTTAAAGCAGAAAGGCAAAGGCTTCAAAAAGATTCCTGATGTGGTAATCTTTTTATGTTTCTTCTCAATTAATCTATGGAAATAAAAAGGGTTATCTTTGTGGAATGTCTGGTTTTATTTTAAAGTAATTAAAAATATATCAGCAGTTCCATGTCATTGAAAACTGTATCAAAAGTCTTCAAAAGAAGTGTTAAAAATTTTAACTTGAATGGATTAGGAAAGCTGTGAGGGGTATCCCATTATCAAAGAATGATGGGATGCTGGTTTTTTATATATGCGGACAGAGAGAGAGAGACAGTCTATTATTTTAAATGGCTGATGCCTTACTTTCTACACAGAATTTCCATGTTAATGGAAGTAAATAATGTGCCTGAAACACACCCATATCATAATCTGGCTAACAAAAGACACGGACTAGTTAAAAACCACATTTTGTACCTTACAGCTAAAGTTGTAACAACCAAGGTGAAGGTTTAATATATCCAGATTCATGATTCAGCTGGACATAATCCTGAATTCAATGGATAAATTCCCACTGAGTTTCTTGGAGTGATTGTCCAGTTGATGAGAAGAACTGATGTTTAATTGATGAGAAGTTGATAAGATGATCTCGAAATCCTCAAGATTTCAGTTTTCCATGGAGATTTGATTTACTAACCAAGGAATAATCCCAGACACACATATGAGTTGTTTTCTTAAGAAAAGAACTATCAAATGTTTTCACAGGGACAGTAATTTTCTGTATCTGGAACTCTGCTGGCTTGCAAACCAATGACTGGTACGTAACTGGCTTTCAGTGTAATGGGATATGAGGATGAAATAACCAAGATAAGAAGCTCTGAGATTTACTTACGTTGGTTTTCCCCTTTATTCCAGCACCTGGTTTCCCAGCAACGCCTTTTGATACAGGATGAATCAGTGAACTTGTTGAGTCTCTACACATCCCCTTCTCTGCCCAACATTACCTTGGGACTTCCAGCAATACAACCTCAAATCAGTGTAAGTGACCAGTCTCAAGCCTTCCTGCATACGTTTGCTTCCTAAAAACCTATTTTCTGATTATTCTCTTTATATTTTTAGCAATTTGGAACACAAGTAATTCAGAGTAGGAAGCAGACCTCTCTATGCATTGGGCAACATCTGGATATTAAAGGGCACAACTTGAAAGCAATATTCATTCTTGATCTCAAATAAACGAGTGCCAGTGTGGATCTTAGCTAAGTACAGGCCACATGCGTTGCATTTATGCCAGATAACAGATTTCAGATGTGGCAAGAAGTCTATGAGGAGATTATTTAGTATAAAAGTTTAAATTATATGATAATTTCTACCTGATAAGTTACAGCACCTGTAACTTTTTTATGACATTCCAGTAATGACCTAAACTGACCTGGAACATTATTGGAGAAGATTGTAGTATTCCTCTAGCTCAGTAAAATACCCCAAAATTTTGTAACTTTCAAAATTTATAGCACTTCAAACTTTACCTGCTTTTCAACAACAACAATAAAAAAGTAAAAATACTGATATGTGGTAGCTCAATACAACAGTGTGGGAGTTGGTAACTTCTATGAAGCAATTAGGGGTTGTAAGCACAGGTTTCAGTAGAGGCAAAAAAAAATATTAAATCTATACAATCCACAATGGTTTGTAATAATGCTACTTAATTCCAGTGCTAAATGTAGTTTCAAGTCAAAGTTCCATGTCATTTTATGGCTTTTTCAATACATTTACTGTTCTTAGCAGTAATATATTGCTGCAATCTAACATTTTAACATCAGGTACAGAACTTTGCAAAGAAAATTATGTAAGCCTGAAATCAGTTCTCTAGAAGTATTAGCAAATTACTGGTTTTGAAGGATGGAAAAATTGAACATTGTGAAAAGTAGTGCTCACTTTCTGAGAGGATATAATCAAAAATTCCTTATCTATTTCACAAAAATATAACTGGCTTCAACTAGCTTCAAAGTAAATTTATAACATTAAAAAGAAATGAAAATATGTTTCATTTGCTCACTCAAATCTTACAAGCTTCTGATGCGGCCAGCTAGCACCAAATATTACTTTTGGCATTAGACAAAGCAAAGGGGTTGATTTATACAAGTAATGTTTATTTCTGTTACCAGAACAAGCAGTTGCAAATTGAATGTAAAGCTTACTTTGGTGTTTGTTTTTCAGGGGAGCGTGATAGCAGTCTGAAGTAAGCATGCAGAAAAAAAAAAAAATTGGTGAAAACCTTATTTTAGAATTTAATGGAATTGGTATTGTCAGAGATACTGTTTTTACTGTGACTTACCCTAAGTGGTTATCTGCAAGCCTCAATGTGCACATTTCTGTTAGGTTATTATTCTTGCTGCAAGAATTGTTATTCTGCTTGAACTACCGTTTCAAGATTTTTTTTTAAATAGGCGAAGAACAAAGCAATATAAAGTACGTTTGCAATGATGAAGGGCCAAAACTTCCAAAAGCTTTAAATCAATAAGTGTGAAATTCCTAAGGCACTTCAAAATGCCACACACATACAACTGCTCTTGATGATTCTGTAGATGAGAGTTTAATTGCACAAGTTTGCTTTGCAAAGGGTAAAACTTACATTTGTGCTGTCCTTCAGGGAGTCAGGGAGTGCTCCAGGAAAAGTAATAGCTTCCCACTACTACAGGTAACTATTTTGTTTTGCTGATTGGCTTGCTGTGTGATGGAAAGTTATGTGAAAACCAAGCATTGCCTATTTCAAACTCAATGCAAACTATTTCCTCTGATCCTCTAGTTTCCTGTGCAGGAGGCTGTGCAAAGGTCTTCAGGAATTTTAAGGATAGGTTCCGTCCTCGCATTAATAACGTTCTAACTAGTAATTCCTTATGCTTTGGCTTTTATTGCTGATTTTTTTTCAACTGGTTTCAGTACTCAGTTTCTCACAGCGTTACATTTAACTGGCATGTTCTTCCTGTTCATCTCATGGTCAAAGTGTAAGATAGGGATGTTAACCTTTCTTTCTGTATGTGTTCATGAAGACATAGGAACATCTAATCAAGCAGAGGTATAAATGGCCACTTAATTCTCTAAAAAGCAGTTACCAGTGCTGTTGTTCTTTGACAGGCTTCGTCGTCATTCAAAGAAAAGCAGAAGGGGGAGACCCCGTCCCTTAGACAAGGAGTGGCCTTGGCTGGACAGTATGGAGGAAACATTCCTCCGTCATCAACTCATCCTCACATTGCTTTGGAGGGAAAGCCAAACAGCAGCCACCAAGCTCTCTTGCAGCATCTGTTACTGAAAGAACAAATGAGACAGCAAAAACTTCTTGTGACTGGTAATGATCAAAGCTCCAGCAATACTAATTTAAGATTTTTTAATGACATTTGTGTTTGGTTTAAACAAAATGCGGTAATACGAATACTATGCACCATAACTCTTGGGAAAAGTGGAAGGGTGGAAGAAAAAAAGGCCAGCATCTTTGTTTTCCCTTTTAGTGATTCTGTTCCAGTCTGTTAGCCTGAAAGAATTCAATGATTACAGAAAAGAGAAAATGATTACTTCATCACATTCTTTTGCAGCAGCTGAACTTCCCAGCATGGCGAGGCACGTGACACACATCCCACTGCATCAGTGCAGATGCAGAGTTCTGCAATATACACCCCTCTTCTTACTGAAAGCTTTCTTTCCTGTTAGAACTGTTAGTTTGTTGTTTTTCGCAGGGGAGTGAAATGTCCCTGTTTTGCAGGAGCGGTTCCTCTTCATCCACAGTCTCCGTTAGCAGCAAAGGAGAGGGTCTCACCTGGCATAAGAGCTGCCCACAAACTGCCTCGTCACAGGCCACTGAACAGAACCCAGTCAGCTCCTCTTCCTCAGAGTACTTTGGCCCAGCTGGTCATCCAGCAGCAACATCAGCAATTTTTGGAGAAGCAGAAACAGTACCAGCAGCAGATCCACATGAATAAGGTGAGTTCCCAAAGTAAAGAATTTCCAATAAATTTAAAGGTGAAAACTAACAACGAAGATTAGTTATTGGTGCCATGTCATTCATGGACAATAGAGAGGTTCTTGCAGTAGTATCTTTTTTCTTTATGCATAGTTGATATATATATTTGTATAGATCTTAATTTTAAGGTTCTGAAATAGGCTGCAATTCAACAAAACAGAGTTGCTTACAGTTTTACCTGACAGGTGTTTTCCTGTTGAATGGTAAATTATGTCTTAAAAATTGATGTGTACTTCTGAGCTGCAGCAATGACTCCACTTGCTGCTTTTGAATTGTATTAAAACTTTTCTTATTGTGGACTAGAAAGTTGCATAAATAGATGACTTATTTGAGCTCAAATCAGCTTATTAAATTGATGAGTTTATATATGAAACTTACTAAACATCTGGAAGAATTTTTAATCAGTGTTTATCAAACTGACTTTTCTCTGTGAGTAACATGAAAGTTTGTTACCTATGTGGTGATATAAAATGACCATATAAGGAGAAAGAGAAAAACGTCCTGTTGCTGGTATCTGACACAGAGTTGAATCGTGTATTACAAGATTCCCTGTACAGTAACACTTCATTCTGAGCAGGGGCAGGGGAAAGAAGAAAAGGGACCACCCATTAATGAACAAACAGCAACAGATTCCAAATAGATTTATCAGGAAGCAATTCTTCTACAATGAAATCCAGTTGTTACCTGCTCTGAAATTAAGATATGCCAGTAATTGCATGTTTTTATTTGGAGAAGATTTTTCTGCGCTTAGTAGAAAGCTTTCCACAAATTGTTTGCTGAAACTCCACTGGTATTACAAAGATATTAATTACACATCTTTAGTTGTCTTCTTTTGTTTTAGTGTTACTCAATAACTGTATGTGAGGCAATGTCAAAGAAGAAAAGATGAAAAGTGGACGTTCAGATCTTCTACCTAAGAAAAAAAAAATCAATCCACCTTAATTACTGGGTGAATTTCCCAGGGGTTACTGATTCTTTGGAATCTACTAAGAATTCCCAACAAAATTAGAAACAAACGTAGAGTTTAAGTACATAGTTTGTACAGTGGTTTGGTTATTAAATCTTGTCTTAATTAGGAAAAATGAAGACCAGAAAACTTCAAAGTTCGGAGCTGATCCTTCCATGTTAACCCCTCTCAGCTTGGGTGTTTTGATTACTCAACTAGGACTCCAGTTGGCTTTTCTTTGAGTATGCATTCCATATGTTTAATCAAGATGGCATATGTATATCTCATAGCCTCAGGTTTTGAAAATATTTCACCTTCCCTCAATTGTCTAGAAAGACTTTTTAACTGCTAAAGGACTGAGTCTTTGTCCTACAAACCCATCAATTCATGCATTCTTCACAAAGCAAAGACCCCCACTGACATGTTTTTCTTAGATAATATGGTTATTGATATAAATTCTAACATAGCATTTGGGGGTATGTGATGTGGCATACATGAGCATTTGTCCCCAGTGTGAAAATTAAACTTGAGGCACATAACCATATCTTTCTAGTCATGTAGGACTAGGAATGTGTTGCATTTTACCAGAGATAGATGGGATAAGGAAGGAAAAAGATTGGAGCTGGTTTGTGATAATGCTTGTTTCAGTAACTTTTTTCCTTTCATTTGAACTACAGTGAAAATACATGCTAATGGGAATAATTGCCTCTCATACTTGATATATGCCTTTATTCTCACATGGTTCTTTATGATGAAGAGACAAAACTGGTGAATCTAGGTTTTATTCTTTTACAGTATAGGCCATATACATATGCAGAGAGTGGAAATTTAAGTCTATCCTACGGCCTCTCTCTGTCTTGAACCTCTATAACCTACTTCTACTCTAAGAGCTTCTCAGTCTCCTTTACTCCTACTCCCAGAGCAACCAGGCTTCTTCAGGAGCACAGTAACTCCTCAGAGCAGCAAATGCCCGAGGAGGAATGAGATCATGTTGTGGCCAGAGAAGCAGTGGGTTTTCTCAGGATGTGTGTTGTTTATCAGACTTTACAGTTTGCAGCATCTAAGTTCTTCTCCATTCTCAGAAGAACCATTTTGAAGAATGGCACTGAAAAATGTCAGTGCTTTAACCATGTATCTGTCCTCTGCAAGGACACAGAAAGTCAGGGGGTTTCCTTTTGCACTTGCAGAACCTGATTTTTATAAACTGGATTTTTTTATAACTGGAATTTAATACTCAAGAGAGTGGAAAAAAGATCAAATCATGGAGTCGTCTTTAACCTTTTAGCTAAAAGTTCAGATTGAACTCCTGTGGCTACATAAGGTTTTTGAACTCTGCTAGAGTGGTAGAATATACTTTGTTCAATCTTAAAACTTGCCTCTGTTCACAGTTGAAGTTATTTTTTCATTACATGATTTGCACAGCTTTACAATCAAACTCTGCAAAGCAGAGTTATAGTTATTTGAAACTTTAAATAGGAGATATTCTAGACCAGGTAGGAAAGCAACTAAATATTTTATTTCTTAGGATAAATTTGGGCATGTGTCAAGTGAACACGTGAACTTGGTTTTTTTCAGTTTTTCTGTCCTTTACTCTTCTATTCATGGGTTGTATAATGAAATCTGCACAGAGGTATAAGTCCTGCCTTTTCAGTCATGGAAAATGCATAGGTTTCATTTAATAAGGAATACTCAAGGACCTTAAAAGTTTTGGTAATAAAAGACCAGAACGATTTTAAACTGTTAAGACTGTGAAATGCTAGTTGATCAAGATCTTAGAGCAAATTAATATCTTGTTTTTTGTTTTTTATTTCCCTTAACATTTTATTTCTTATGCATAGGTCTTCAAATACTTAAGTCTTTAGTATTCAATTGAACCCACAATTTGAGTGTTTGCCCTGAACTAAGATGATAGGGCATGTGTCAGTACCCCCTGATAACTGGTTTTAGACTGATCTCTTTGGCTGACTTCTAGGTGTAACAACAAAAAGAGGAAGAAAACCACCTTTTCCTCACCCCATTGTTCTTGTATTTATATTGTATTTTTAAAAAATCACTTCGTTTTTTTCTTTTTTTTTTTTTTTTTGAGGAAAAAATATACTTCAGCAGCAAGCCAGTGCTGCTGTGAGGGTGATAATAAGCAAAATCTAACATAGGTCAGAGGTAAAGGATTCCCCTGGATCATTTACATTCTGAAAAGAAACAAATCATTGCCAAAAGGTGTGCCTCTGTCCTTACCAGCAAAGAGGAGATCCCCTATGGATTATTTCTGGTCAGCTGTCAGATGCCTGGCTTTTGATGTGGGAAATGGTATATGTCTCCAGTGAAGTCTGACATTTATACCTGTGGGATCTAGGATACTGACCTTCTGAAAACATTCTGCAAATGTTGACATCTCTTCCAAAAGTAGGTAAAAACCCTTTTCCCAGAATTAATAATGAATGTGAAGTAACCTGAACTCAGCTTGTCTTAGGGAAGACCAGCTTTGCCATTGTCAGCTTTAATATACTTCTGTCCAAATGACAGCTTATTTCCTCAAAATGCCCTTTGATCACCATTGCAGATCTTCATTCTGCTCAATAATGGGAGACCAAAGTCCAAAACCCCCAGTTAAAATTAGTGCAATTGGATACCAAAAGACCACTACTACAATAAAAAAACTTTAAATTTTGATATTACTGTGTGTATCTAGAAAGCTTTGACCCAGCCACTTGCAGGAAAAAATGAGGATTTTGATTTAACTAGTCTAAATGCAAAGCCCCTACCAGAAGTCTGTGTTCAAGAAAATCTCAGAAATCATAATGTGAAGAGTACGTGAACAAAGCCATCTGTCTTTAGAAGTTATTTTTGCCATGTATGATGAATAAGACCTGCCTCTACTGGAGCTGAAGTCTTCACTGGGGCCAAGATTTTATTTGATCAATGCAGGAACCCTGTTTGTGTTCTCAAGTCGTGTATTCATAGCATTTTGGCAATTTGTTTTTCATGGTAAAATTCTCTGTATTGGAGAAGCAAAAGGTAAAATAATGGGGCAGTTGGTGTGTGCTCTAAAGTATGGGAGGTATATGGATAATGTTAAAGCTTATATAAGAAACCCCTGAATTTCAGTTTTCATTTTAGGATGTCAGTTGGTTTAAAGCATCTCTGTATAGGGAATCAATGACCAGGAAAGCCTGTGAGGTAAAAAAAATATATAGGAAGTGAATATTCATTAGGACTTGGATGGTGTTCTCAGTTTACCAAGATCTCTTAATAAAAAAAAAGAAAATTAATACTGAAATTTATGTTGGTGGAAAAATAGAACTATTATTTATTGCCAGTAGGAATATTGAAAAGATACACTTAACCCCAAATTAATAATTCACCTCTCTGAATGATATTTAATGGAATGTAGAAGACCAGGTTCAGCAGCAGTAAATCAATCTAGCTTCATTAAACATATGAGGTTTTGGCTTTGCAGCTTACAAATCTGACTAGCATCTTGTGTAGGTGAGAGATAATCTTTCAAGTATTGCTAATAGGGGGCAGAGGATTATTTAGACTAAACTAAAAGGAACTGTTGCCTGTTTGGAACTGGAAAATGCCAAGAGCATTTTCTCCTTTATTGAGAACTAATGTTTAAGCCACAATGCAGATGAATGATTTTGAAAGATAAATATCTCCCTTAGAAATATTGGTACTCCATGAGTAACAGAGACAACAGGAAGCAGGTGCCAAGTTGTTTTCAGTGCAGCTAACAATGCATGTACAACACACAGAGCTGGTGGTCTGACTGCCATAGGGGAGAAGAGGAAAAAGTGTTCTGTAAGAATATACAGGAGTTCTTAGAAATTACTGCCATGTATTTAAAATGAGTTAATCAAGGATGGAAACGTGTTGGTTGGCTGCTGCAGGACTTTGTGATTTTGTCTCTTTGTAAAGACATCTTATTTAAAACACTGCATTTTACAAGAGTATATAATTTCAAGGAGAAAATGACAGACAGCTGAAGGATCTATAAAATGGTCTATTGCAGTGTCCAGATTATTTAGTCTTCCATTTTTCTGTACAACCAAGCAGGTTAGGATATGTTTGATGTCTTTTTCTTTATTGGACTCTAGCAGTTATACAATGGAGTTGCTATCTGTAAATACTTCCTTTCCTGCTGATACTATTTACTTTGACTCACACATATCCCTTATAGCTTAATTTCCTGAAGATAAAAGGAAAAAATTTATAGGTTATATTAGCATGAAGACATTTTTTTAGTGACCACTGAAATTGGAATAGGTGATAGCAGTAAAGTATACCAATAAGATATAACCAATATGTGTAACCCCTAATTTATGAGGCAAATAAAAAATTTTTATTATTATTTTTAAACATAATCCCACTAAAACTCAGATTAAGGCATCACTTTTTTCAAAATAAAATGAGATGCATTAAAATTAGGAGAAATTCCTCCATGTAGCTACAGATAAAGTCTGTAAAAAAATGGTAAATGGGGGCTTAAAGTGAAAGGTTTAAACATTGTGTGAGCAGAAGTATCCAGATGTGCAGTGAAAGGACCTGAGCAGTGTTTCATTCAGAATATTTTCTGCTGTGTAACTCATCTTTAGATAGAGAAGATAGAAGCACTGACTCTAAACTGCTACCTTCACGTGTTTCCTTATAGAGTACTACCACTAGGAGATATAATTTAAAATTAGATGTTTCTGATTTAAGAGAAGTGTCCAGTAATGCTATTAGTATAATTACTGGAATAGGTGGGGCCAAGCTGTCTTTAAAAAAAAAACTTCAACAAATTTGAAAGCATCGTGGTGATACAGAGAAAGCAGTCAGCTGTGGCTTAGCAGTCTGAGCAGTAGAAGGGATTTTCAGGTTTTGGGTCCCACAAAACCCCATCCATGAATTTTGAATGTCCCCCCCATTCCATCCATGCAATTTGATCATGCTCTATCATATGAGAAGACATGACTGGAGTGCCTCATAGCCCCTTGCCTGAGGTTTAGTTAAAATCACAGTGGAAAGGATGCTTTTAATAAAATTTTGTAGTAAAGAAGGTAATATAAATGCACTTTTTAAACTCTACTGAGTAAATATATAGACTTTCATTTCACAGAGTTTTAGAAAATTTAATTTGCTTATCTCCTCCTGTTGCTGAAATCTGGAACAAATCACCTGATGAGTTCCTCAGCATGAGAGAAGGCTCCAAAACATGAACACTGCAAATTGAAATGCACACAAATTCCACTCTAAGTCTCTGCAGCCCCCTTACGTATGCTTGTTCTTCACTGACTGCATGCAAGAAGTGTCTGAAGGTGATCCATATATAGATTCTATACTGCAGGACATCCTGTGTTGCCTCAGAAAGCTCAGCACCAGATCTGTACCAGCAGTGTAAAGAAGAAAGAGCCTGACATAAAAGCAAAAAACACAAAAGAAAGGAGAGCAGTAATGAGCTAAATATGTGTCTTAACTTTGCTGTGGGCATGCACTCATTTTCTCTTGGCTTCCCTTGCAGAAAAACCCACCTGGTGTCAAGTAACTGGCACAGGGAATGGTTTACAGATGGATCAGCCTCAGTGATTCTTGTAGTTTATATGATTATCTGTCACACACATGTTTCAGCTTGTATTTGCTCACTTGCAGCTAGCCATGCAGCCTAACCTGACTTTCTCTTCCTGCTTGAGGAGTGGGGAAGGCTCCCCACAGATGGTTAACTAATTAGCAATAATAATAATGATAATAATAAGTGAAAGGAGTGTACCTGAGCTGATTACATGTAGTTAGATTTCGTACCTTCTTGGTCAGTGTCATCCCCTGAGAAACAACTGGAAAAGATTTATAGGTTTGATCTGAAAAATTTTTCAGATGCTGCGTGATGAAACGAGACTCTCTGCATTAGTTGAAGTAGTAAGGATTGCCCAATTTAGGGTGTGCCACCTGCAGCATGCAGGGTACTCACCTTGTGATTTGCCAGTTCCTACAGTAATAAAGAGGGATTTTTTATTTGTTTCTTTTTAGTAAGCCATTAAACTCCCATTACACCTCAGAAATGAAGGTTTGCTGTGACCATAGCCAGACAGGCTTTCTCTGAGGAATTTGTTTCTCCACTGATATGAGGCATATGTATCAAAGCATCAATTGGAACTGTGTAAATTTATCTTTCAACTCTCCTTGTTGACTTCCTGGGATTTCCTAAATCCAGCTGCAGCTCCTTGAACACAGTTTACATGACAACCTGGCATTTTTCTACATCCATTAGCAAGCTGAATGAAACTGGATGGTCCGTGGTTTGTGACAAAAGAGACATCTTGCAGCTATTCATATACTCAGTAATTGAGTATATAACACTAGCTAAAACTCAGTTTGAAAGACATGATTGATGGTTGGGAGGAGACAGATGGGAAGAGGAAAGCATGTAACAGTAAAGGTAAAAGGTGTTTTTTCCCTCTCAGGATATTTGACTTAGATGATACAAAACAGTATTTACTTGAAATCGAGTAGGCCAGTTGAATAAACGATAATTACTCACTTAACCCTGAAACTTCTTACTCACATGTCTGATTTGTGGCTCTTTCAACAAAGCACGGATTCTTTTCATTTTAGGTTTTTGGACTACATTTGGAGTATTTTGGAATGCATTGGCTTTATCTTAAACAGCAGAACACAAACTACACATGATTGCAACGCTCAGGCATCCAGCACTTCTGCAGAGCTCTAAAATGGCAATTATTGGGCTAGAGCTGGTGTTGCCTTGGGAGCTGTGTTACATCATCATTGCTGAAACTGGGATACCTGTACAATGCACCACAAAGGCTATGCCATGGGATAGGGCACTGACACCAGATCTTTATCACTTCTCCTTCATTGGCTTTCAGTGCCTTCACACTTTAATTGATAGAGATGTTTGTGTGAAAATTCTCTAATTTGCTTATAACAAAATATTAACCAGTTAGCTTGTATTTTAGCATTCCCTTATTATTTTGTGTTGTGGGTAATTGACTGTAAGATGGTATTTTTGCATTCATGTTTGACGAAGATGAAAGAAGACTAATTTCTCTAGTTTACCAGCTGTAACAGTCTAACAGATGTATAATGTTGATCTTTATCTACAAACATGGCATTTTCTGCTGCAGAATAAAACGTGGCCTTTTGCTTAGGGACTTTTGATCTTTTTTCCAGATACATCAGTGATTTGACAGTGCGTGGCTACACGGGTTTGCTGTGGACACTTTAATTTCATCTGTGCAGATCTAGTACTTGTTGGTATTTGGCATCAGTGAAAGGAGTCAGTGCCTGTTCTCCTCTTCTCTTTCCAGATGCTCTCTAAGTCCATTGAGCAGCTCAAGCAGCCTGGCAGTCACCTGGAGGAAGCTGAAGAAGAGCTTCATGGAGACCCCTCAATGCAGGAAGAACGAGCTCCCGCCAGCAGTGCCAACATTAGGGCTGAGAGCAGCAGTGCTGGTGTGGATGACAGAATAGGACAGCAGGTGGGGGCTGTGAAAGTCAAAGAGGAGCCACTGGACAGTGATGAGGATGTTCAAACCCAGCAAATGGAATCTGGGGAGCAAGCTCCTTTTATGCAACAGGTAATAGGCAAAGATTTAGCTCCAGGATTTGTAATTAAGGTTATTATCTGAACATCACATGCATTTTCTAGGCTTTGATGAGCAATTGTGTTTTGATTCACTGAGCTAGTAAATCCTGATTTACTGTTCGAAGAATTTAACAAATGCAGAAGTGTTGTACGTACACTTGAAAACATAGTGAATCTCATCCTTATGGCCACTAATTGAGAAAATATCTTGTTGCAATCAATTATTCTACATAAATCTTTGAGTAATAGCTGATAGATGTTGTATTAGCCCAGAATTTCCTTGCATTGCTTATTCCTAGTGAAAGAGAGCTCATATCACCTAGCCTGTTGAGATCAGCATTTGATGGAATTAGTTTCCAGACCTGATTGATGAAACATTCTTCTGATTTTGAATCCTCTGACTTCTGCTTTCAGCTGTCTGTATATATTGTATTATATTGTAGTCTTGAACACTGTTAATGTTAGGGTATTCTTTTCCCCAGTAGACAGGTACTGACTGCTATCTTGGTGGTCTCAGGCTGGTGTATAAAGTTTAATTCAGAGAAAAGTACAAAGTGGATATAAAGAGGCAAGGCAAGGCACTGTTTAAAAATTGCATTGTGTTCTTTTTTGCACTGCTTGGTTAATTTTTCATTCTGTCTTATTTGATGATAATGATGGCAGAGACTTCCTTAAATGCAGCAGATGCAAGTACTGGTGAGAAGCAAAATGCAGCATTAGGTTCCAGTCAATTATTAGGACTTTGCACGAAAAGCACAGAACTGTTACCGTTATCATCTGATATCCAATCACTTGTTTGTTTGGTTTTTTTGTTTTTAATGAAGACTAATTGTACAATATCTCATAACCTTTACCACGGAGCTCATGGACAAATCCTAAAATAACAACCGTGTATAAAATGCCACCTCGACAAAAGGCAGGTTCAGCTTGTCTGGAGCTTTAGGCAGAGTTGGAAGGCGCAGTCGTGTGCGCAGCCCGCGAGCTGCAGCGCGGTCCATCCCTCACCGTCAGCAGAGCAGGGCTGGGTGCAGTGCAAGGCCCTGTTTATTTAAGTCGATACTTTGTCAGGTCCCTGCTGTTATCCTGCAGAAAAGTGATTTTCGGAGGGGGGGGCAGGAAATGCCTTATGGAAACAGGAAGCCCAAGTGATTCATGTGCTGAGGAATGCGGGGCAGGGGGGACGGGGCTGCGCTCCCTCTGTTTTTAAAGGCACTCTATGAATTGATTTATTGTCAAAGAAAATAACAAAGCGAGTAGGGAAATTGTTAAGGAAGCTTTCCAGTGAAACATTTCCTTCATATTCCCTTCTGATATGTTTACCTTGTTTTATAGGTTTACTTTTGTTAAGCTAGTTAAAGATTCATTGTATTAAGATCCTCTTTAATATGGATAATCCCAAACTGACCTGGACTCCTTGTCAGGTTTTTTTACTATTAAAAATATTTATATTTCTAAAGCTGAGGTATTTTAAGGTGCAGTATCCGGTTTCAAAAGAGATAGTTGTTTTGCCAAATGTAGAAATTGCTCTAAAATGTGTTATTAGCATGTGTTGTTTACATTGTGTTTTAATACTATTCAATCTCTTCTAAAATGTTGCAACTTCTAAAGATACATTATCCTTTTTCCTAGAAGGTCTCCAGACAAATGACTAAATAGTTGCTGTTAACGTAAAAGGCCTCAATAGATAGAAAAAGATTTAATTGAGAAAAACACTCGTGATTTTTATGTGTGCTTCATATTTGAATAGAAATCTTTCTCCATCCTGGATGAAAAAAAAATACATTTATGTTCAAAAAGCGAAGGCTATAGAAATGAAAATTATATGTGTTTCCCATTCTGTATATTTTTAATTTTCTTTGCAATCTGACTGCAGCTTCATCAAAAAGGGATAGTGCATCTTTTAAAATACATTTGGGGAGAAATTTGCAATTGCAAAGAGTTTTGTACAATATCACTTGAAAGACGTGTATTCACAGAAGACAAAAGATATTTTTATAATGTCATTCAGGTGAGAAACCCCAATTACTTTGTGTACTTCACTTTCAGAATCTTTCAAATTTGGATAAAATTAAAATAAGAGAAACTACCTGGAACCAGTGAAAAGGAAAACTGGGTTTAAACAACCACATTTCTAATTGATTATTGTCTCTTACATTTTAAATCTACTGTATTTATTATAATTTACACCCTTAGAGGTGATCTCATTTTGTGTTGTAAATATATTCTGTTTGTATGTTTCCTTTTTTTGCCTTCTGATATAAGTCTCTTCCTTTCTCAAATAAAGTTTTTTTTTAAAAGATCCCCTTCCAGATATTTGACTTTGTGTAAATTTGGTAACTTAGTGGTGTTTTTGCTTTGTACAATCAAATATGTTTGCTACACAACATTGAAACAATTTAAACTTTCAAGAACAAGGTTTTTTAATTACACTATTCTTACAATAATTACACAAAGTCTTTCCTTTTGGTCTCTTGTTTTATCCAACATCAGCCATTATAAGTTTTAGTGAATGTGGAATAGTATTGATGCATGCTCATTTTCCCATCACAGCGTCTGTCTTGAACATGTGATCATACCATATAGGAAAGGTAAAAGTGAATCCTAGGTCCTCAGCTTCTAATTATCCAAAATTCAGATGAACTGTAATAATTTACACGACATTTCTAAAACCTGCCTAGACCCCTTATCTGAAAATGTGCTTGTACCAACCAATACCAACCACTTTGGTATTCATCACAACCTTTGCAAAACTAAAGTCCACCTGTAAATAAGCTGGGAGAGAGGGAATCCATTAACCTGTCAGACTTTAAAGGAACTGCATGAGACAGTAAAGTCCCAATGTAGAGAACTTCCAGGAAGGTGTTAAATAACTTTGTGACATTTCCTGAACTTTGCTTAGGAGCTACAGAGAGAGAGCTTGTATTGCATAACAATCCCTGTTGCTACAGTGCATGAATTATTACTACCAAAAGAGTTTGGAAAACTATTGCATTATAGTTGTTACAACTGTTCATTTAATTTCCAAATGCTCTATGCAGCTTTGATTCTGGTATAACTTTAACTAAAATAAAATCTATGTTTCAGCAACATAAGTATGTAAAAATAAATAGTTCTGTAAATCAAATTCAATTCTTTTCACTGCTATAGCAGCAGCATAGTGTTTCATCAGTAATACAACTCCCAAAAATAGATAAAAGGTTTAGCCTATAAAAGGAAAGCCTAAAACAAGCATTAACAGTATAACATTCTACTGCTTGCCTTATTGTTTACAGTATATTTAGAATCATATGTCTTTAGGTAAATCATGCTTTAATAAAGGGATTTTATTTAGTGCCCTTTTGTTTAAATACCTGTGTAAGAATCAGAAGAGCAGCCATAATTGTTTTCAATATACAACATTCCCATGTTGGAGACTGCACCTGGATTTTTTTCTAAATTATTCACCAAGCACCAAAGCACACATAATGAATACAATTCACATGCCATATTTTCTCCCCAGGATGATGTGCATCTCCTTTTTTTTTTTTTTTTTAATCAATATATGTTTATTCTGTCCCGTTGTCCAAAAAATAAAACCAGTGTAGCTGATAGCTGACAATTTAGAAGTAATTGCTAGTAAATGAAGGAAAATCCACCATAATATTTACATACTCAGACACACATTACTGGAATGTAGATACTGTAACATTAGCCTTTTTGTCATCTTCTGGCATTAACAAAATAGGATTAAAAGCTGAATGCCTCAGCAAAGCACGAGCACTTCAGACACTATCACCACTCATTTGTGCACTATCTTCATTCCACCTTCATTATCATCAAGATCACTAAGACTTACTCCATGTTCCTTAAGCCAACTATACCCTGTTTTTATCTTCACTGGAATTCTGAGGTAAAAATCTATAAACATTAGTCCCAAGCAGCAATCTAAAAATGTTTACTTATTTCTCCCCCTTATGAACACTTCACAATTTGCAGCCAAAATTAGCTAAGCCAAGTTAATTTCCTTATTGTATTCTGTCCTGCTAGCAGCATGTCCTACTTATCCACTTAAGAAATGTTTGTTTGATTTTCATTTATTTGTTTAGTTTCTGATTTCCTTATGCAGTTCCCATCATCTGGGTGGTAATGGAGCTTCTGTACCTCATTTCTCAGTGGAAGAATATAGTTTAGAACACCATCTGCTGAATTACTGGTTAGGCAAACAGAAGAAGAGCATCCTGGATGAAATTATCTTCTCTGGGCTAGAGCAATAATACAAGTTATTTTTGTGGAATTTTACTGCTGTATTTGATAGGCTTTGTGCTTTCCATTTGCTATTTCTTTTTTTCTCTCCTCTAATTCAGGTTAATTTCGATTAAGATTTAAAGGTAAAAAATAGGATTAGCTGAAACTGCATAGCCAGCGGAAAATCTGGGTTCCTCAGCCGTGCTCTCTCTCACACACACAGGACTGGGAAGGTTCATCCTTTAGGCATGTCCCAGTTTCTGGCCCCCATTTGCTGAGCTTGAGTGTCACACTCCTGCTTGTTTTGAATGTGGCCCCATAGCTCATCCAGCCTGCACAGGACAACTTCTCTGGCTACCTGTGAGCACACACATCTGCTTCAGCCACCCAGGGATTACTAGAGTTGTTTTGACAGACCAGATACTTACTTGTAAGTGATCCACTGCCTTAATTAACTGAATAAGATGCTTTGAGTGTGGTCATGGAGTCTTTGTTGCATTTGTTTGACTTTATTTTCCATGGCTGTCTCGAAGTCACTGTGTTGACTGTTAATGGTACAGCCTTGAAATACAAGGGGGATGGCTTGGAGGATATGATGTTAAAAGTATCCCTCCGTACACCTGATTCTTCAGGGATGGTTACAGCATTTTTGCCCTTGAGAAATGCTGGGAAGGGCAGGATAAATGGAAATGTACATTTTGAGCAATGTCAGGCTTATAAATAAACGTGCCCTCTCCTCTCCTCCCTCCTAAATTAGATTGCCACTGCAGTCTTAGCTCAATTTATCTCTTTTCTTGCAGGCTGCCTTAGCTGTTTCCTTTAACTTTGCAGGCTGTAAGAGACACTAACCTTGCACCTTCCTGCCCTTCCTCAAGTCTGTGAGTGCACAGTCCCAATATAACTCCTACACAACACAAGCTGGCTCTGTGATTTCTGGGATCAAGCACAGGGTAGATGGAGCAAGGAGGTGGAGTGCTGTGTAGCTGGATTTGTTTTGTGAAAATTTTTCATTTATCTACATGCAGGGAAGCGTCTGAATATTTAGCCTGCTTGTTCTCAGCCTTATTCTTAAGGGCCTGTTCATTTCCATCAAGTTGTGATCTTTAAAAACTGTGTTAAAATAACAATAATACTTCTTTCCCGAGTAGCTATACTTTCCCATCCCCAGTTGGATGGGGAAATTATCCTTTTTTTTTAAGAAAGCCTCAAATCTATTAACCTTAATAATTGCCAATATTTATTATTTGTTTCTTATTAATTATTTTTGTCTCCTATTGTAAACTTCTAGTTACAGAAGGCAATAACACTTATTTTATCATAAAATTAATTAACTGAATTGTCTGCCTGACCATGTAGCATTACAATGTAACAAAATTGTTTAATTTTATTGATACCTTCGTGGACTAATGTTGACACTGCTTTCTTTTTAGATCTAAGATATTTTATGCTTCTTTTACATTTTCAAATACTTAGGATATAGCACCTGGATACTTTTCTTACTGCTCCCATTTGTCAGAGAAAGCAGAATGTCAGGAGACCACTGGGACAACACTAGGCAAAATTCCTTAATCAGGGCTACATAACTAGCAGGAATCAAAAGCCTCCAAGTCCATATCCCAGTAATTATCACTGCATATTTTGACAGTTAGATGATACTACTTTCATACCTTTGGGCAATTTATCATTTCCTACAGCACCCAGTTTCATTAATATTGTCATTGAAGGGGATTATGTGTTCTTGGAAGGTTGCTTCTTTAAATGCTTCATTTTGGAAAGAATTCTGTTCGACCTCCAAACGTCTTTCCCACTGTTAGACATTCGTATGTGCACATGCACAATTTTTCATTTTTCTCCTTCCTTTAAAATATGAGAGTGAGTTAATGCACTCCTCAGTATATTGCTGGCTAAATCTTCATAAAGCTACGTTGTTTAATGCCCTGGAAGTGCAGCTCAGCCCAAATGCCTTGGAGACATAGGTGCTCTGATGCAGAAAGCAGTGCATAATCTGCCTGCTCTCATGTTCTGGCCTGTGACCCTTGCATCCCCAGGAGACCAAGGAGGTGTTTCTGTTCATAGTGCCTGTATTTCCTCAGCAAAGGGGCTTGTGAAAATTACAGCTATGAGATTGCAGCAACACAGCAACGTCAAGAGCTTAAGAAGGTTTTGCTGAGGTTCTCTGTAAAGCAGCTAGTACAGCATGGAGGATTCAGTCTCGTACTCCCTCCTGAGTCTTTTCCTTTTGCTCCCATCAGTAAGAGCAGCATGATAGTTTTTAGGTGGCAGCCTGCAGATTTTTAAAGCAGATCTCTATTACTGGACAGACTCAGAAGGAGCACAGGGCAGAAGCACTGTTGGGAAATGCTCTCCTGCTGTGCACAGAGGGACAGCTACTGTCACCAGCTTCTTCTAAGGCTTGTTCTCCTAGATCTTGTTCTACTGAAAATAGAAGCTGAAGAGTTACTACACATCAGAGGCCATAATTCCATCACTCAACTACTTGACTGCACACAGGGACAGGTGGTGACTGGTTTCCCTCATTTCTCAGCCATTTTGACGCCTTGTCTTAGGGTATCAAAGGCATCAAACCCAACAGCACATCTCTTGGCATCTTCCTTACTTTCTAGAACTTCTTGGCTTTCACCATTTACCTAAATTTGTAGAGGTCTTTTTTCAGAGTTTCCCATAAGTTTCTGCATATATTTCAGTTGTCTGAAGCTACTGACTTTATACAGAGAGCTTCAAATCTTCTACTGTTTCTGACAGAAGTGAAAATGGGAGTGCTGAATACAGGTGCCATCAGCTCAGCTTCAGTCCAGGGACACCTGACATCCATAGCTCTGGTTTGTCCCTTTCTGCAGGTAATTTGGTCTCACTAAGGATGCTAATTATTCTGTTAAAATATGCACAGTGTTACCCTTTGTGATATGTGAGAGATGTTTTTTCTTTTTTCATAACAATCTCCATCCCTTCTCAGGCAGGCTCTGAACACAGAAACACAGGCAGCTCAAGACCAGCAAGAGAAAAGGAACAGGAGCAAGATCTGTTCCCACAGCAAGAGGCTGAAAATTAGCATGGGGGCTGTTACTTGCCTGTGCTGATGGATAATGCAATAACCAGGCAGGCTGCTCTTTTTCCCAAGTCCATTGGCTGCTTTCAATTAGATGCCATTATATGTCACTGTTATAGTAGCTTGGACCCTCCTGTAAAAGAAGTAATCATTTCTTTCACCTCTCTGGTCCTTTCCTTCCATCTTTTAATAAAAGAAAATTCTCAAAGCCCATTCTAATTTTCAAGTTCTTCTTTCAGTGGCTTTCAAAATGCTTTCAGGCTGCAAAATCAGTTGGCATGGAATGCACTGGGTCAGAGAGGAGGCAGCGGGCTCAGCCTGGTGGGGTGTCAGACCCACAGGAGCACAGCATTTGTGAAGCTGCTGTTGTAAAGGTGAGATGCAGGTGGTCACAACTGAGAAACAGTTCCACAGCACGGTTTCCTTCATAATTTTGGCCATCAGTAACCAATCCTAGAGGCCACAAGTGAGTGGATCATTGAAGTTTGAAAGGATTCTCAGCTATCAGTGGATAAAAGTGAGTGTCTGGTTCTCTATCTTACTGATGTGGCCAACTGCACATTTAGTGTCATCCCAAAATGCTGAATATGAATTTATAGACAGGTACTTAGAGTGGGTTAGGTACATTAGATAAGAAAAAGTTTTGAGGCTCTTTACCAGGATCAGGAACTTTACCAAGATCTTTACTAAGCTGTCTTGCCAGGATCAGCTCTGCTGTGTCTACTGCATGATTATTTCAGCTAGTACTTAAGGAAATCAGAAGACAGGACACTTAATGTTTGGTGCATAGCAACTTCTTATTCGTGAACTTCTGACATTTCCTATTTTTTCCTTTCTTCTGCTTTAATACATATGCTAAGTATTGAAAAGACTTTTCTGGTGAGGGCTTTAAAACTGGAGGAGGATTTGGCAATTTGGAAAACAGGGACACAATTCCACTGAGATCAGTTGCATTAAACCTGCAGAATCCTGTAAATGCAACAGAAATTGCTGTCAAGAAGGACCTACATATACATAGAATATGGGCCTAAAAAACCACAAGGAGATTTTAAGCCATGCAGCTGACCACACAGCAGAGATACTTTGTGCAAAAGGAGAAGCTGGAAAGCAGTCTCACATCATGAATCCTATTAGAAACCAGGCTCACTCCTCAGGCATTGCCTTCTTCACAGATCTCTGTTACAGTGCTGTGGCATCAGCAGTGAACACCTGGCAGTCATTTCTGGTGCTGTGCTGAATCCCTGTGTTGCTGTGCTGGAGGAGGTCCTCAAGGCTTACAGCAGTTCTTTGGAACAAGGAATAAGAGCTAGAAGAGAAAAAATGAAACTGTCCAAGCCCTTTGGTCTAAGTAGTTCACCAAGGGCATCACCAAGGGCAAAACTGAGTTTCTTTAATGTTGGCAGAAGCCACTGGACTAGATTTCATGTGCTGTCACAGGTCTAAGTACAGGATAGCATTATAAGAGCAAAGAAATGCTACCAAGTTCTTTCCACAGGCCTTATCTCTTCTATGCCACTGAAGCAGCTGTGGTGGTTCACAGGGATGGAGACTTCTCACAGCATAAACCTTGTGTCCCTAAAAGGGGTAATACTGGAAAAGCACCAAAAGGTGAAAGGCAGAGCTGCAAAACCAGAAGAACAATTATACCCAAAGCTAGCACAGTGTTTTTCCCCTTCAGTGATTAACTCCCACCCAGAAGCTTCTCCAGCCCCTTCTCCCTCCCATGCCTATCCATGTAGGCATCCCACTGTTTAACAAAAATTTTCCTGATCAAACGATGGAGATTAGTTACTAAAGAAAGCATTCAAAGGAGTAGAAGAAAAAAGTCTCAATTTCTAATTCTCCATACTGATTACACCTTGAATCACACTTTAATAACTTGAGAAATACCATAACTGCTAAAGATTGAACCAAGAGTATCAATGTTTTATCATCTTTTACACAATTTGTCAAAAATAAATTGACATTTATTTTTCCAGCTGGATGCTCTTATTTTGATTTAATAGAATCAATTAATAAACTTAATACTGTAGCTTCAGTGGTGGATCTGAAATCAGAAACACTGAAGTTACCATTGTTTCATCTCTGAGTTTTCTGGGTCAATGAGATAGATAAAGAGAAGATGGAATATCTAAAATGCATATGAAATTATCCAATATATATTTCATCAGAAAAGGGCGAGTTACATTTTTAATTTACATTCAATGGACATATTTTCATGTGCTGCAATGGTTTGCCCTGAATACTTAATAATCTTCATATTAAGAGCATTTTGCAGTCTTCAGAGTTTGTCATTTATAGGAAGTGTTATGTATATCATCGCCTCAAAATCCCAAGGATTGGGATTTAAATGTGTCCTCATTGATTTACAGCTTTTTCCAAACTGATTTGCAGCCTTTTCCCTATTGTACAAAATCATTACACAACAGAAATACCAGAGATTTGATTTGGCTGAAAGATGAGTCAGAAATAGATTAGCAAATGTTCTAGTTGATCTTAATAGTGCAGTGACAAGTAAACTCAAGGATGACAGATGATCCCACAGACTAGCAATGCTTTTGACTATATTATGGCATGGATAAACATGCTGGCTTTCCTAACAATTTGCCACGAAAACAAAGAAATTTGAGTTGATACTGCTGTGGAAAATAGAACTGAAACAAAAATTCCTTTTTAATGCATGCTTTGAGTATGTACAGCTTGCCTAATTCTCGTAAAAGAGTGACAGGAATATGCTAGGATCTCAATGTGGAAGATAACCAAAATGTTTCTCTTCACTTTACTGGGAAGATTTTTTTTCCCCCTCATTTGGAGCATCAGTATTGCCCTCCACTGCAAATCCAATAACATATCCAGAATGTTCACATGCTCAGGGCATTTTAAGCTGCACCTTTAGTAATAAATAAATAAGGAATGAACTTCTTTGGCATTTTAGACCAATGACCAAAGCCAGGGAGCCTGTTGAATATGCTACTATATCCCCTTTATTTTTGTGGGCATCATGCATTTTTAGAATGGTTATACATTTCCCTGAACCAATGTAATATAAAAGATTTACTGTTACAGTTTGTGTGTGGCCAGGCAATGGCATATGGAAAACATGTTTCCTGCTATTTAATTTAATTACTCTAATCACGTGCCAGCCCCAGGCATGTCATTCTGGACCTCTGAGGCTCTTTGTCTGTCAAAGAGATGGACAATATCTTGGCTTTGTTTAGTTGCTCTGCAGGCTGCAGATAAAACCACTGAAATACTGACTGTTTGTTTAACCAAAACTTTGCATTTTAACCATTTGGCTTTGATTTTTTGTTTTACAAGAAAAGATGACATTTTGGCCTTGGTGAGCTGAAAAGGAAATATTAGGGATATGAAGAAGAACTGTCACTTTCAGGGCTTAATAGCTGAAAAAGAATACTCTAGCCTTCTGGTCAGAAATCAGCTTTGTTAGCAGAAACCTAAGACACACATCACTGTTATTTTAGAATTGCCTATTAGCAAGGGCAGCTGGAAAAGTCCTGTTTATAACTGCTCCTTTCTAATATGGTTAGCCCTTCATTCAATAGTTCCAGTAGATTTCTGTTTCTTTCATCTCAATAGATGAAACTGTTATGGGTGAAACTAATTAAGATTCCGTAGCAAATACTTATACCAGTACTGTTGCAGCCAGGTATAAGTTAGCTTTTATGTTAACAGTACACCCTTATTTTTATGTAAGAAATATCTGCAAATGACACCTTTTAGTCTTTCAACAAAAATTGAAGAACAGATAGAGTACTCCATTCATATTATAAAACCCAAATCTACAGAGAAATTAATCACACACTTAGCCTTAAGTGTATGCTTGACACCACCACTTCCTTGTAAGCAAGTACTCCACCTTTTCCTGCAACCAGAAGTGATGCTAAAAGTATTCAAGGCTGTATGAGGATACTATTTCTAAAAATCATGTTGTCAGAAGAGGAAAGAATAGGAACCATCTTTTAAACAAATTCCATCCTATAAGGTATTACTAGACACAGAAAGACTTGCCAACTCACATTTTTGGAAACTATTGAATAAACTTTAGTTAGTATGTTTCAACAATAAATTAATGTACTTCTTTATACGGTATTGTGCCAGTATCCTGCCACAGTAGTTTTTGAACTATATAATGTGGAAGAGGATAGGTAGATGGCCTATGAATATGCTCTGAAGAAATCTGCATCATCAGAGGGAAACATTGATGGGATGACATGGGAAGCATAAAAGGAAAATGTCCATACTAACAGTTTATGTAGTTCTGATATTTCTCCAACTGTCCTTACTTTTCTCTGTTTTCTAGCTGAATCTATGAGATATAATAGGTAACACTTGTTTCCTCTAAGGTGCACAGTACAGCAATGCAAAAATTAAAAATGTTGTTTACTATGTGCTGAATTAGAGCTTCTGTCCCCTTTAGCTTTGAGCTTACCACTAGATGACACTACTTCCCACTTACTAAACAGGTGTGGGCATATGTTCCAGTCTCCTCATGTAACAGTTCATATATTTACATGCTTCTTGACCAAAGGACATTACACAGGAATTGCCTTCACTTCTATATGTTTTGATGAATTTTGTGCAGATACACATAGGTATCTAGGTGTGTGCATGAAGGTGTACACAAGCAGTGCATGTGTCTTTGCATTTATAGAAAAAACATAACTCACTCTGTGAGTCTTTTGGGCGTTGTAACTTAGCAAGCGTCGATGACAGCTCTACATAAAAGAAACCAGAGGAAGTCCAAGAAAAACTTAATAGGCTAAAACTTAGAGTTTGTGGAGAACATTCCCCTTATCCCCTATCTCCTCCCTTCCCCAAGAAAAAGATACTGTATTGGCTTTGGTAGTGTGATTCTGGAAAGACTGGGCAGGGAGAAAAATATCCCACTGAGGAGTCAGGCAAGAGTATGCTGCACTATTCAAGTCCAAAAATGACAAAGTGTGAGGAGGAGAGAGACAGAGAAGCGCTGTCATGCATATCCATAAGGCACCGGCTGCTGTGGTTTTTGAATTAGGAAGAATGAACTTTCCAGAAGGATGTGTGGAAAGAATCCCACGTTTTTAAAGGCCTGATTTCCAGAAATCCAGAAGCTCCAGACTACTTGAAAAACAGATCCTCCAAAGTTTTACATTTATGCTTCTAAATTGCAAGCATGAGAGCAGGAGGAGTAAGTGGAGTAATAGTGGAGTAACAGCACCTTCAGACACCTTTTTATTTGTGCTTGTGTCAACAAGCATCTTGCTTTCTTAAGATTAATTACAATGATTTATAACCCATTTTCTCTATATGTGCTATAACTCTAATGTGTTGTGTGATTCAAAGGGCTATACTAAAACTTGTTTTCAAAATCAGTTTGTCAGCTGTTAGTGTGACAACGCACTACCCATAGTCAAATTAAAAGTAAGACTTACTTTTTGGTTTAATAATCTAAATGTGAAATATTATAAATCTTCATTTTTCACCTATTTTAATCCTGATCTCCTACTGTAGGAGCAGCTGTAGCAATGTGGGTTGGTTACATCTTTATCTCCTATCACATTAGCCATGTACTGTTGTTGAAGGTGCCCTGAAAGCAGGGAAGGTGAGACTCCTTGCCTTGGAATGATGTTCTTCTCCATTTCCATTTCAAATTCTATCACAACTCATTTTTTAGCATTATTTTTTCTTTTTAATGCAAAAAACTGCTAGTAAAATGTAATGACATTTTAGTGTCATATGAAGTCTATTAAGTGTCTATCTAGCACTAGATGAGTGAGGAAGGTATTTTTGCTAATAAGCTATTTATGCTATAACAAGTATATTTCATAAGAGCCAGAAATCAAATTGCTGATTTGGGGGGTTTCAAGAAGTTCCATGGCCTTAAGTGTCAGTTTTGCTGTCTCTATGCAATAGTCCAGTTAATGCAATGTTTCCTGTAGTTCTGTTGAATGTTTGAGAATTGAATTTACAAATAAAACCACTCCCACTCACAAGTAATTTCTTCCAGCTTACAACAGTGCAAGTCCATGCTCCCTATAAAGGAGCAACAATATACCATAAACAACACCATACTTGCAAAATTACGTTTTTAAGTAATTTGTCAACAAAAAAGAGATATGTTTATCTGTTTGCAGCCAACAATCTAACTAGATCCATGTAAAAACTGAGCTCAAGTCCACAGAAACAACAATGGCTGGAATCAAGGCTACCTAAATTGCAACCATAAGCAAAGTAATCAAAATCAAAGATATGGTTTTATACTGTACATGTGCTATTTGCACAGGTTAATTTATTGGGTACTATAGATCTGAGGAGAAAATACAACTGATTTTAAACATAAAATAAGAGAAAGGCTGAGAAGTAAGATGTTAGCCAAAGTATTTGCTTGTTTATTAAAATGCTGCCTTGCTTTTATACTAAACAAGTGTAATTACTTTTTCAGACTTTGATTTCCTCTGCAAATACGGTGCTTTTACATTTCATTTAGACAGGACATTTATGTGAATTGCTTCTTTTTCACCAATTTCCTACACTTTCTTAAATTTGTCAGTGAATATGTTTGAGCAAAGTCTGCTTAAGAAGGGAAAAAGTTCTCCACTATATTTTTGGTTAAGCATGAGCTACAGGAATTTTAGCTAGAGCATACAAAAGCAGGCAAGACAAGAAAGCAGCTTATCTTCAGACCAGAATCTGGATCTTGCTGCAGTAAAAACACCCTGTTGATGCATATGCTGCCTGGGTAGGGAAACGTTCCCTGCTCAGTCTGATTATAAAAGCACACGGTGTGAACTTTTACATTGCTTTTGAAGTGGGGGGGAGATAAAAAAGTTGTTTCAAGGCACCTTTGTTCTTTCCTTCTGACAAAAGGGCTTTAAGTTATAGTGACCCAAGAAATGCAGTACTGTGGGGCTAGTCTCTTCCCTTTCTCAGGGATGGGAGGGAGGCTTAGGAGGAAAGCAGCTGGGTTATACCTGCTATGCTTGTGGAAAAGAAATTATGATTTAATGATGTTTCATTCTTGCCCTGTAGCAAAGGAATTCTAGTTAGCTGGATCTGACACAGAGCAGGAAAAAAATACCTTGCCCCAAGTAACTAGAAAGGCAGCAAAGCACAAAGTGTGCGAGTAATCAAACGGATGTGAGCCAGATTCAGAAAGTGGAAAGTAACCTATGCAGCTTTGCAAAGCCCTGGAAACCAGGTATTTATAAAGTGCCCCCTCCTCTCTCACTCACATGTGTGACTGAGGCAGAAGGAGCAAGCATTTTGGAGCAGTGCAGATGCTGATGGAGGGGATGAACAGCCAAACACGCCTTTGTTGTGAGGCTTTCTTGATGTCTGTGAGAGCACGTGTGTGCCTTTTGACAGCTGCTGTGAAAGCTCTGGCCACATGATCCAAAGTCACTGCATTCAGATTATCATTTTAATTACCTTGCTGAAACTTCTGCTTCCATACTAGCAGATTAGAACAATCTACCATGTTACAGACATTATTATACTCTCAACTCTAATGTACAGTATGGAGCAATGCAGTTCAAAAATACATTTTAAACTGAGCATATACCAGCGAAGCAGAAGTCAGTTTTATTCTCAGTAAGAGAAAAAAAATAAACATAAAAGAGAAGTTACTCTTCTGTGCACAGGTATTCAGGCAGTTTATAGCAAGGAGTTGTTAGAAAGAGTTACTACTTCCCCACACCTTCAATAGTATCAAAAATTCCTTTTAAAATAATCTGAAGACAACATTATTCAGGACTAAAGAAAGCTCTATGACAATTCAGTGAGATTTTGTTCTCAATAGATACTAATTTTGTCCGGCATTTTCAAATCTACTTTTTACCTAAGACAGCAATGCTGAGGTTCTTCCTCTACATAGAACCATGTGGTGATGTTTTCTGCAATGTTAAGGCATGTTTTTTAGCTCATCAGGAATGTCAAAGTCCACACAGGAAAAACAAACAAACAAATAATGAGAAAACCCTAAACCAACAACACCAACAAACTACCAAGAAAGAAAAAAAAGCAAAGATACAAAAACAGAAAAAAAAATCAGCAGATACAAAAAAGAAATGGCTTCAAGCTTGCTGGAGAGAAGCTTTTGAACGCTGAAAAGTAAAATATGGAGCTATATGAAACTATTCCTGTGAAATGTGTTACACCTACAGCACAATCCCTTTCTAGCAGCTGCTCATTTTACTAAGATCGTTGTAATAGCTGGTTTTATGCGCTTGAGGTAGCCAGTAGTGTCCAAGGCAAAAGATTTATAGTTTGCTCTGGGTATGAGAGGAGCTAGCTGCCAAAAGGGACTGTGATTTGAAGAGGGCGCCTTTGGTCTGGTAGGTGGTGTATTTCTTCTGTGGCTGCAGTTCAGCAGACAAGTTGTTTGATGCACTGGCCAACCATAACTATCTTGGGAGTGGGAGAAACCCAAATCCTCCAAGTTTCAAGGAGAGAGCAAAATGAAGTACTTGGGTATGTGGAAAAAAAAAAAGGAGATGACAAATTCCATGGCAACATGAAGTAGATCAATTCATGGGGCACTTTGTGGTCTATCACTTAAAAAAAAAAGATTTATTGACCCCCAAACCATGGTAATTTTTTGTATTAAATGGACCTCTTTTGAAGACTAAGCTGCTTGAGAAAAGGAGACAGTAGTTTTGGAATGGAGCCCTCAGCCTTAGAAATAACACTGCTGGTTTGGCTCTGCTTCCAATATTGTTGCCTAGTTTTAAAGCTTTTCAGCAGGACTTCCCTTCAGTCTGATGACCAGCATGAATTACTGTGGAGCAGATCAACACACTGTTTTCCCAAGTGCCTAATCTCATTTTAAAATCAGAATACAAACAGCAGCAAAGCATCCTTAAAACCCATGGAGTCCTAGGAGCAATCTGAAATTCAGTTCCAGTAGGCATTCACATTACCTTGGGCTCCACGGCACCACTTGGACTATCCAAAATTCTTGGAAAGTTCTAACATTTCTGCCTTGACCTAAAGCATTACCTTTGCATGCTGAGTGCAGCTCTTGGCTTGCCTGTGAGAGTGGTGCTATATGTATAACATCTTATCCTCTAAATCCCTCCTGCTGAGTGGATTCTTCCTTTTAAGCTCATTTTTTATTGCTAGAGGGAGAGTTTTTGGAGGAGTTGTGTCTCTAGTCCTTCTTGTTTGCTTCATGTTTTTTCTGCTATTTTAACACTCCTGAAAACAGGGAAGAGCTTTGCACTTTTGAACCAGTGTCAGTCCTTCCAAGAGACAGAGGCTGAGAGACACTGATTGAAAGTTTGCTAAACAGTTTGCATACCTCTATAAGGAGACCAGGCTAGGCAAATGCAGATTAAAGTCTTTTCAAGTTAACCAGAAAATTCTCTTCCTGTTGCTGGATTTGGCATTTTTGACATCAAGAGATTAATCAGTATAATTTAAACAAACAAAGAAACAAACAAAAAAATCTGTGGCCCATGTATGAAGATTGGGACATATAAAAATAATTAGGAACTATAGCAATAAGTGATTTGAAATCACTGATGCTGAAGAGAATGTGTGCAAAAAGGGACAAAGGTAAATGATGTGGCAGCAAACAATGAAGCATGTGTAGATATGGAGAAGGAGAATTTAGGCATGAAGCGTGCTTCCACACAGTTCAGGTCGTTGACCATCACAGCAGACAGGAACCTCTGGGAAGTAATTTTAAATAAAACCACAAAAATGCTGAGGCATCTATTCTGAAGACACCTACTTGCCTTTAAGTGGGGACTGCAGGCCCACAGACTGAGGGTGGAGGTGCATCACTATCCCAAAAGTACTTTATAGACTGAGGATTATTATAGAGTTCTCTGTGTATTAAAGGCCAATAGATTTGTTTAAAGAAGAAGCAACAATACTAAAATCGGTATGACAAATTCCTATCCTGTAACAAAAGAATGAAGTGAGAGCTCCTTAAAAACATATAATACGAAAAATTGCCAACAGTATTTTGAATATATTATAAATTAAAATGAGCACAAGTTTTTTGCATGTCACTCCACTGCCTTTTCTCATGTTACAGTTAGGTCAGAACTAAAAAAGATACAAGGACTGTAGTAAGTACCGTAATATAAAATTATATGTTGATTTTTCCATGGGCTATTAATATCTTGTTACTGTGAGATTGTACTGGTTGGTGGTTTCTGGCTTAGTGGTGTTTGGCTTGTAGGTAAAGGAAAAAAGGAAAAAAATAGAACAAGACCACCTCAGACATGAATACTGACCTTCAACTGCTATTTTATATAACTTATTTTTGGTTATTCCCACATTTTACATTTAACAGAAATTAAATAGTGCTATATTTTCTTGGTCTGTACACATTTTTGGGCATGTGCAAAATAATATATGTGGAAATACTTTTATCTTGCTTACAAGTTTCACTAATATCAAGTATCACTAGTATCTCTTAACTTCTGGATCCCGGTTGGAATTCCAAGGGACATTCCAGTGGGCAATAGAGTAGAAGATGTAAAATTGCTGGTAAGGGGGAAAAGAATAATTTTCTCTCACAATCAGTCACGAGGGAGTGTGGAAAAAGTAGTATAGGTGTGGTGCCTAATGTGTTCTAGGGCAATGCCTCTTAGACACTCCAAACACACAGTCATAAACCAACTTGCTCTTCTTCCCCCCTCTTTCTAAAATAGCTGAATTCCTAAATATCTAACAACAAAATGTTGAAGGAATTCCACTTTTATCTTTAAGACAAACTCAAATTTCCATTTGAATGGGAAATAACTCAGAATTAGGAGACTGAAAATGTTACCACGTAGCTTGTAAAGGTTAGTGGGATTTAGTCATTGATATAAAAACCTTGGTGAGGGACTGCATTTGCAGGGGGTTGCCAATAGAATACAGAACCTTTCGCCTTTGGGTCACTGGATCAAATCTGTCTCTTGTGGGTAGTGACCCAAGTTCGCTACAATTTTAGTTTTCAGTGCCCTATATAAATTATAGAAGTAGAAACTAGAGAGGGAAAAGATTTGTTACAGCTTGCAGCCTATCCTCCTGCCAGTACAGAACTGTTCCCTGTAATGTATTTCCCTAGTACAGATTTTCCAGTTCCTAGTTTGTCCTGTCCACCCTGCAGAGTAAAGCAGCTGGTATTAATTCATATCTGAGTTTAACTGGGTCCTGGTGAACTCCCTGCTCTGACACTGCAGCTGCAGGAGGAATTTGGCAGACATCCCTCTGCTACCTGCCTCCATAGGAGCACTGAGTGGACATCAGCCCAGCGAGCTCCCACATCCCTCCACTGCTGCCTGCCATGGGGGAAGCAAGCAAAAGTCTCAGCTCCTTCCCACCCTGTGCAAAATACCTTAAAATACAGGAGGATTACTGAATCTCATTTTCACTGGCTTGCTTATCCCTCTTTAAAGCCCTACCAGTGTCCCTTCCCCAACCAAACAGCTGCAGGTCATAGTTCTAAATTGTCAGGCTGATGGATTAGTTCGGGTAGCTAAAGGGAAGGCCAGATATTAGTTTAGACATTGATATGGACTAAAATTTTCCCAAAGTTTGGAAGAGATTTGGAAGCTTGAGTAGGGCTTCTTTTTGATTTAAATGAAAAGGTTTGAACCCTATTATCTTTTACAGCTTCCATTTGCAAGTGATTAACTATGTTGCAGAATGCCCATTATGAAGTGTTAGGGACTGGGTACTGACAATATTAAGGTTAGCCTCGTAGGGTATTTAATGTCTACTGCTGGCTACAGTGCTATAGATGTACATAGACTTTGAAGGCTTAAAAAACACAACAAAAAACACGCTACAAAAGAAACCCAAACCAACAAACAAAAAAACCCACAAAACCCAGTGACCCATTCTAAAGCAAAATAGACATGTAATAATTAAAACAATTTTATTGTCTAGAAAAGAGTCCAAATGGGGTTACTTTGGGCTACTTTAACTTGCCCACCATTAAGTGCCTCAAGGTGCAAGTTACAACACTGAGACAGCTAGAATTTAAGTGGGATTTCCTCAGCACTTCTAATTTTGGCCATATGTGCCTGTCCCACAAACTTTATAATCCAATGCTTCCTGCTAAAATTCTAGTAGTATAACTGCAGCCTTCAAAGTATCAGAGTATTTTTAGAAAAAAAAGCTGAACTTTGTTGCTGTTGCTTGCTCGGTGCCCCAAAGCCTGAAATGCCAGCGAGGGTGACGTGTTAGAGCTGCCCCCACACCCCAGTGTGCTGCTGCTGGCAGGTGCTGCTGGAGCTGGAGGAGCAGAGCTTGCTGCTGCTGCATGGCCACAGCTCAGGACTCCCAAATACCCCATAAAACACCAGTTTCTTCCTTCACAGTGCAGCTAACAACCGCTGTGTTACCAGACTTAACTTATTTCTGATATTCACAGTGCCAAAGTTTCAGCTGCTGAAAAGTTGAAGTGATCATAAAGGAAGATCCTTTGGGATTCAGAAAGTTACCATCAGGTGGTTTAAAAGAGAAGAATTTAAAACAAAAGAACACCAAACAGGAACACAAGTAGTACCACAAAAATGGCAGGGAATCTACAAAAGGGACACTCCACATTCTTTTTTCCAAGGTAAAAAAAACCCCACAACCCTGTGTTGTGAAATGTCTTCTTAAAGACAGATTTAGAGAATGAAATTGAGGGTTATAAACTCGTAGCCAACAAAAGCAAGAAAGACTGGAATGTTGGTAACCAATTGCAAGCACAGGATCCAAGCAAAACATCTTGAATTGCTGGTACTGTAATAAATTACAGTTTTCACTTTTGTATTCTGCAAGTGAAAACAGCACTAAGTCAAGCTTGAGAGAGGGAGAGTAAAGGATGACCTTTTAAATTCACCCTCACCCATTACAAGTAGAGGAACTGCAACATGGAGCAGTGAGAAATGAAAATACAACACCCATCATTGTGTGAAGGGACAGATTCTGCTCCCATGAACTGGGGTTCCTGTGTTGCTGAAGAGTTAATTGTCAGGTAGCAGCAGATAAAAGCCAAACCAGGCTCTGGGATGGTCTGCTGTGGTGGCTGTTATCTCATTTTCTTCCATGGATTAATTTTCCCCTCTTTAACTTTAATTAGATAAAAGTCTAGGGGCGGGAGGTGGCCCTGGAGTGCTCAAAGGGCAAGAAATGGTCAAGAGCTGTTTTCTCTCAAACTTTGATTAGCCTATTTGATAAGTGATACTAAGCACCCCAATTGGTTAATGAGTGAGGGGTGCCCGTGAGGTAAGTGGCTGGGAAATTCAGCCTCCCCCACAAGGATGGTGAGTATGTAAACTTCTGTCCTTCAGTT
Organism: Dicaeum eximium; assembly: GCA_013396995.1. Classification (NCBI taxonomy): domain Eukaryota; kingdom Metazoa; phylum Chordata; class Aves; order Passeriformes; family Dicaeidae; genus Dicaeum; species Dicaeum eximium. The sequence continues at coordinate 316,965 of VWZP01010350.1, read as the reverse complement.
AGGTGTCTACTGTGGTTAGGAGTAAGGGTGATTTATATCCTATCTGGGTCCTGGAGTGTATCTACATTGATTGACTCCCTTGATCTTGACATCAGTCACTTCAGCTTTCAGAGAAAGGGGGAACATAGGAGATAATGAAAGCTACATTAAAGAAGACCTTAACATTTATGTAAACGTTATTCTATCTTCAAAGGCAGAACTGTCTTTCAACAGAAAGATTTATTTCCTAGTTGAAAATATTAGAAAGTGGCAATATATTCAATATCAAACCACTAACATTGTTGCTGGTCTCATCTTTTAGGCTTTGTCTCTTATTTCTTGACTAAACTGCATATAGCCAAAGTTTTACTGCAAACTGCTTGCAAGTACTGATGCAGACACACTAATGACTTGTGCAAAGATACACCATCCTCTCCCAGTGGGGAGAATAGGGAAGAAGAGAGAGAGAATGACAAAAATTAAGAGTTTGAGAAATACAAGTGGGAGTGTAGAGGAAACCATTTGGAAAAACTCATTTGTTACCTTGTATTAAATGTGCAGCTTTTGTACAGGCAAGCCCATGGCAGTATAAACCAGAAACATTTAAATATTTAAATAAAACTAAAATGCAAATTAAAATGCACTTCTCAAATGCTTCCCTAGGGAATATCACCTAAATAGTAAGATTTCTCTGTCTGGTTGCCAGCCTCCCCTTGGCCTGGAGAAGAGGTGAAAGATTTGGGGCATGCTGGGGCAAGGAGGGAGCCTGGCAGGAGCTGGCAGTGTCCTCTCTCCCACTGAGTGTGTCATCTACCAGACAGCTGCAGCAAAAACATCAATTAAAGGACCATTTTCAACAATGCTGAGCAGAAAGGTAGTTTGTACAACTGAGAAACAGGGCCACATCATCACCATGAGAGGCTGAAAAAGTGCTGGGTAAACATGTCTAACTCTGCTACAGCATACCAAGACATTCACAACATCAGGAAAGCAGCAGGCAAAATGGATGAGAAACTGTTATTCAGCAAATCTTGCAATATTAGATTTGGAAGCTTTTGCTGAAATTATAAGGAGATCAGTTTAAAACACGCAAGATTTTGGTGTGGTTGGTTTTTTAGGTTTTTTGGTTTGTTCTTATTTTCCTTTGTACCATGAGTAGTGCAATTCTGAAATTTGTTGCCATGGAAGATTTGAGAATGAGCAGTATAAAACAGGATTAGACAAATTCATGGACAACAGGGTTGTAAGCAGGTATCAAAGGAAAGAGAGAGGGATGTGCCTCTAACATCTACAATGCAGAAATTCTGGATGCTGGGAGGGAATGAGGGGAATAAATTAGAAAGAGTAACAATGCTCATGTGCCCTCACTAAATAGCATCTCCTATTGTCTGAGACATTATTGGCCATGATAGACTGGCCTAATGCAGTAAGGCATATCTCATGTTCTTATCATCATAAATCTATTTTGGCTTACCTAGTCCTTCAGTCATAGACAAACTTAGATTCTTCCATTAAATTTGTGTACTAGTTTTCTGTCTAGCTTTAGGGTAAAACACATTTCTGTTTCCTTGTCCTTGAGCCATGAATTGTCTTTGTCAACCAAACAGTCAACAACACAAGCCCTTTTTAGCTATGGGTCCCAAAAAGCTTCAAATCTATCTTCATAACATGCAAAATACACCAGTATTCCTGAGTAAAATATTGCTGCTAAAGACAGCCTAAAAGTGCAAAAAAGTGGTAAGTTACGGTAAATTAAGAGATAGAGAATTTATAGCTCAGCATAATCTTATTAAATATGCCAAGTATTAGGACTAGTATGTAAGGCTGAGTAATTAAGGGAAAAAATATATCTGTGGGAAGTTTTTGTATTAACTAGTATGGTTTTAGTCAGAGGGTATGCAAATAAAGCTTTAGTTGCTAAATCCTCTCTGTGATGTTTAGTAACCAGCAGACATTCGATGTAACATTTGCACTCTAAATGGAATATGATCCTCTGTCGGGGAGAACTGGTCATTAATATGTAACCTACAGAGCTGGGATATTTCTGTGGTAGTGAATGATTTCTTTGCAGTGAAAACATTAGTAAAAAGAAAAATCATAGCAAGGTGAGAAAGAAGAGGAAGTTTTCTTTCACTCAAACACAGAAATGTAGAATTACTCAATCTGATTGTAAAACTTTATTTTATCAGTAATAAGAGGTCATGGAATAGGGAGTATGCTAATCAAGAAAAGCACAAAAGTATGGTCTTACAATCTTATAAACCATATCTTTTACTTAGATAAAGGAAAATTAAAGGGCTGGTATCTTGTCTAAATCCAAAATGACATGACATTAAAACACCTGGTCAGAACAAGGTAGCAGGAAATACAAATTGTTTCTTGCACAGTATTTCTGGACAGATAACATCTACTGAGTGATACCTGTAACATTATGCTAGTTCTACTCTATTCCTTCACACTTTTTTTTTCTGCAGAACTCAAACAAAACTGTAAGTAACCTCCCACCTAAAAGCACCTTTAAAAAATAAATCTAAGAATCAAAGCACAGTCAAGATGGCAGGAAAAAAATCCTCTGCAAGGAGCTGTTGCTGAGGTGTCTCCCCTGTGTTAAGGGGGTTGAGCTGTACTTGACTTTGAGGTTTCAGCGCTCCCACTTCCTCAGTCTTAAGTAAATGGTTCTTTCTGGCAAATCAAAGAAAACCACACCTGACTTTACATTCATACATGTGATTTCCTCAGGTCCACAGTGTTATTCTGAGAGAATACAGAGCCCATGAGCAGAACTCCCCACTGGATTTATTGACTTATTCTTACAGAAATAAACAAGCATGATTCCTGAACTGGAGCTGCTGAGTCAGGAGATAAACATCCATGCAGACATTACCAGCCTCTAGATCAGATTTTGGATTCTTCTTCGCTTAGTGACCAAAAGTCCAGACTCATAGAGCAATTCGTAAATTATAGTCCCAAAGACTCTTAATTGCTTGCTACAGGGCAGGCAAATCCCTGTCACCAGCCATCAGGACATCCACTGGGCAAACAGCCCAGCTAAGCAAATAGTTTGGCTTAACATACACACAAGCCCACAGCATTAGATGAGAGCCACACATGTGCATAAAATCTGCTCTAGATGAAAATGCCTACAGAAAACTGTGTTCATGCTTTGTTAGGGTGTAGCGAGTACTCAAGGTGATAAATCATCTCTGTTTCTCCACCCATCCTTCCCCAGCTGCACAGTGACTAAATACCTCTATCAACCAAGCTTTAAGTCAAATCAAGCTTTTAAAAATTCCTCTTTCTTAATGCTCTAACATGCATGGGTTCACAAAATTAAATTACAAAAATTTTATCTGTTTGGGATCAGCCCTGTTTCCTTCTCCTTGTGTTTACTTTCCTTCAGTAGCTAACATCAAAATGTTTTCTGGAATGCTGAGACTAAATAAGTTATGCTTAACTCAATATCTAATATAAATAGCCCTGGGGAAGCTCCAGCAGCACAATCATAAAAGCTACAGTTTCTTTTAATAGCTTGCCACACTTTGCTGATATAGTATTTCTCTAATCACCAATCTTTACGTGCCTTCCTGACCTTGGAGCTCTCTGTCCAACTGACTTTGTTGTATCAAAGGCTTGTGTCATTGCAAGAGTGAATGGCTTTCATTTTTCTCCCTGAAACTTCCGGTTCCTGGCATCTGCAAAGAATTATTCCAAGCAGTGTTTTGCTGCCTTGCGGCCACTGCCCTGTAGTGGCCTGACTGATGGAAGTGACTTTTCCCAAAAAGGTTAGTGCTTGTGGCTGGGGACGGGCAGGCACTGCAGCTGGTGCACAACCAGCCCTGCTTTCTCAGCTGATTTTCCCTGGCCATTGGGCTACCACAACCACACATTACAGCAATTCATTTCTGGGGCCTTTTGGGAGGAATTGAATAAATAGGGTATATAATATACTGCTTTACAGTGGACTAGAGGAATAAACAAAAGCCTTCCAAAATAACCACAGATTTCAAAAGCCTTCATATTACAGCAAAGGTAATCTAAATTTAAAAGCTTTTATAGAAGTTATCGTTGCATAGTGACATAGGGCACCAGAATTTTCTTAACTGAACCTCATACTGTATGAATATCCAAAACCCACACTTGTGGTGCCTCTGTTTCCAGGTGATGAGAATGTTGGTGCCTGGATCCAGAGTCTGAGTTATGATTTGTTTTTTTAAAGCTGAATTCTTGTCCTCTCTACACCTCTCCCATCTAGTTTCTCTTCTCTCACTTTTTCTCCTTTTGCTCTGGTTCCTTATATTTACCTCTTTTTTTCCTTTTTTTTTAATATGAAATATAACTTGACCCATATGTACCATGCTGAAACAAACTAAAAGAAACTCACTGTTTTTTTCCTTTTAATTTTTTTTTGTTTGCTTTGTTTTTGGGAAGAGGGGTGTAAGGAAGAGGATTTCTGAGGTAGGTTTTCATTAAGTATTATGTGCCTTAACTCCATAACTGCAGTCAAGCATCCCTAGTGTTGAGCACTGAACTGTCTCATTGCAAAGGACAAACTGCTTGAAATCTCCAGTTAGAAGAGATAAAGCCAGGATGAAATAAGGTGACACAAAGGCTCAGAGACATTAGAAGACTGATGTAAGCTCATACAGCTGATCAGTAACAGATAAAATTTGAAAATCCTCTCTTCTAGGAGACAAGATTAGGACAGCATTCCTCAGAGACGGATTATGTATTTCAATTACTTAAATTAAATTTTAATTCAAAGAATGAAAACAAAACATCTTCAGAGATCCAAATCCTCCCAAAGCAACCTAACTTGACCCAAACCCCTCTTGGGACTTTCAGCTCCTGGTGCAGCTCTTTTGGCAGCATGGCCCTGTAACCCTTCTTAAATGAAAATGAGAGGCTCTCACACCCCCTCTGCCCCTGGGGAGAGAGAAGAGAGCCCCTAGGGACACAAACATTTCACAGCTGAAAGGAGCCAGCCAGGGACCCCTGCTCAGGGCTCTTCACTCCCTTCTTTCTCATTAAAATACAAACAGTAGGTGAGGCAGCTCACACCTCTGGTTTAGGCACAAATATGAGCATTGGTCACCCCGAGGTCCCTCCGTGGGAATGCTCTGCCCACAATAGCACTGACAGTCTGTGTTCCCCCTCCTGGCCAGGGTTGGGGAGGCACCAACACATGCCTAGGATGTTGGCAGGCTTTAATCCCAGCTGGGATTAACTAGCACACAGCCCCTTGCTCAGTCCTTCCCAGTGGGATGGGGGGGGAAATCAGCGGGAAAAAAAGTAAAATTCCTTTGTTGAAATCATAACAGTTTAATAAGTGAAAGAAACTAAAATATAATGATTAGCTTTTGCCTTGGGTATTTCCTTGGTCTTTTTTGATTCAATGGGCCTAAAATCTCACTGCCTTCAGGTGGCAGCTACTCATAAATTAGCACTGTGTTTTCCTTCCTACCACATGGAGTGTATTACTTATATTGTAACAAGATGAATTTTGCTCTTAGCAGTCATTGCACAAGTAACAGAACTTTGTTTTCAAGAGGGTTTTGGCCGTATCAACTAGGGTAACTCTATATAACACTTTTTGTACTGATATATGTTGAATCTCCAGGTATTACAGATATTAGCCCAGAAATACATCCAGCTCTGAAAGGGAGCTCAATAACCATTTACTGTCACACACACACAAAAGGCTGGAGATTAAATGAGGTAGCAGATGCTTCCACCTAAAGTTATATTGAACCCAAATTTTCAAAGCATTTTCTGGGGTTTTGTATCTGAAGCAACTCCTGGATGTATCTAAAATCAGAATTCTCCAGCCATTTAACAAGTCTTGCAACTTCATGATTCCTTCCCCCAGAAAGAATGAGCCCCAGGAACTTCTTAAGGGTGTAACACACAGCGTGTGTTGTATTATGACATTGGCAAATGTCATAATATTTCTTTCATATATTGCTATATGAAAGAAACAGTCATCATTTGGCTTAAATCCATGCTGGGGGGAAAAAAAAAGACAAAAAAAGAACCTGGTCACAGCTCAGATTGATGCCTCACAATGCACATGAGAAAAACTGAAAAACAATCCTGTCTCTTATTTCCAACTGTACAGTAAAAGGCTTTTAAGTTCTCTGTAGACTGACTAAAAATAAGCAAAGAAGGCCAGGTAGCAGCCTTCAGATTCTTATGAATTAAATTATATCCATATGTATAGCACATTTCAATGTCCATAGAGCCACTTGGATATGTGAATCTGAACTTATATGATGAAAACCAGGAATATTTCTAAAATTGTCAGTAACAGTCAAAAGCTCAGCCCCAATCTCACGTATTTTCCTCCTTTTTGAATGTTGCCTATTGTTTAATTCTGCTAATTACATTTTTGTACTAAGAGTAGCAAAGAGAAACCCCAATACCCGTAGTCAGAGTAGGATTTGGAAAAGGAGAGAAGGAAGGAGCTGAGAAGCTCAGTGCCTGTGGCTGGGCCTCTGGACAGCATTAGGTTCTCTGGTTGGGCTCAGGCTAAATCTGTTGTTTTTAGCATATCTGTTGATACTGCAATCAGGTTGGGTTTAACCCCTGTGGTTCCTGGGAAGGAACCTTCAAACATGCCTTGTCTTGCTGAGTTCCAGCAGGAGCTGCTGGGCTGGCAGCACACAGTGCCTTGAGCCCTGCCTCAAAGCTTTTGGCCCACCTTTGCAGCTCTGCCAAGGGTCTGAGATCCATTTCACAGCACCCATTCTTTTTGAGATGGTCCCCTATGGCCAGCAGGGCTCCCAGGCCATTCTGAATGCAATGGCATGGAGGTGGGGTGCCAGCTATTTGGAGTGCTTTGGCACTGCCTGGCTCAGAGTGCTGTCAGCACATCTCCTGGGACTCGTGGTGGCCCCAAAGATCGGCTGTGGCATGATGTGCTCGCACATCATAATGTGTACACCCATGTTATGTGATCACCTTTCCTCCTGGCTTCTCTGAATAGGTTTAATGCTTCCAGAGGTTGGAAAGAAAATGGACTGGATGTTCCCAGCAAGATTAGGGACCACAATGACCCCAGAGACAGAGAAGCTGGGAAGTTTCATGGGCTCTTGCACCACTTTGCCACAATGCCTCTTTGTGGATGATAGGGATGATCAGCCTCCCTCTCCTCACCCAGTCTGCTCAGAGCCCTTTTGCACCCAGCTTAAAGATATAGAGTAGGGATGCTTTAGTTTGTCTGGGCAGTACCTAAAAGCTGTGATATTTTACAGTGCCAGTTGCTCCATCCCCTTTCTCCTACCCTTTGTCAAATCCAGCACCATCAAACCAAAACAACTTCTGACCATACCTCCACTGCTATCAGTTGTAATAAGAAACACAGAAAGCCCCACTGCTGCATTATTTCATAATTAAACCAGATGTGAAGCCAGAAATGGAGAATATTATTGATACAATCCAGTGGTTAAAGAAAGGACTTAAAAATCAGGATTTCCAATCCTTGTGCACTTTGGATCTGTAGCATTAGCTTAATGTTAAGGATCTCTAACCTTAGCTTTTCCATACAAGAATACTCTCTATGTAGTGGATGAATTACAGATTATTTTCATTATAATCTTTAATAGGATAGTATCATGCAAGGTATATATATGCATACAAGGTATATATACATATATGTATATGTATATGCATCATATACATAAAATTTGTTACAGAGCAGGAAAGATGACCTTCCTAGCAAAAACAAAAACTACCAAAAAAAAAACCTTAATGACAATATATTACATTATATATATCTGTCTGAAGAAAAAAAGAAAATTTACAAAATTATGCCAGTGAAAATTTGTAACACCTACTAACCCACTGTCAGACAATAAACAAGCAGAACTTTGTTTTCAGCATGTTAGTCCCTACACTTCTGCTACAGAGGGAAAAAAATTATTCCAGGCACTGAAAGATTTCGTTTGTCACAGGCCCCAAATCAATGGCATTTGGGGACAGCTATAATGTTATCTTGAGTGAACACAGGGCCAACATAATTACAAATAAAGAGGTAAGAAGCAAGGAGAATTGTCTGCATAACTTCACTTGGTAAAATCCTCCCATAGAAGGTGGCAGGTAGGAAATCTGCATAATAACAGACTTGTCACAACACAAGGCCAACTAAACACAACAATTAGAATTAACATTTTGCTTTGACTGGTTCTCAGGATTCCTCCACTCTGTCCTCCCAGGTTTCACTGGTTATAGTTAAAGTCGTACCTGTTTATTTGGTGCAGTATTTTCTAGCTTTTTCTGAGTGTTGTGTGGGTGCAAGAATTCTGTCTCCCTCCTTTGTGGGCAATGCTTTAAGATGCAGCTATTGTGTGAAGTGATAAATGCTTCTCTCTGATATCTCACTGAAAACCCACAATAAATTTCCTGGTTCCCCTCTAGTTTATCTAGACTTATATCTGTGTAAATAATCCAAACCAGAGCTGAATGTTTTATAACTTATGATTGGAGGGGGTTGCCTTCTCCACTGACTGCCAGGTCCTTCCTTTGGAGTTACTGGAAGGTCTCTGCTCTTGGACTGCACCCTCACAGCTCTTGGGATGCTGTATTTGTGCATCTCAGCCGGCTCATCTGCCTCTTCCCCACTGCTCCTGGTCTTCCTGCTCAGCCACTGACTCCAAGACAATCTCCAGAACGTGGATGTCCTCCCAAGCTGCCATCAGACCGCAAGTAGGGAGTGCTTTAAGGGAACCTCACCAGCAATGGACTTGATCTGCAGGGCTGCCTTCCCAATAAATGAATTGAGACTCCACTATCTCAGCTGGCCTTTAAAACAAAGAGATAGTAATTCTAAGTAGTAAGCAGCTATCCTCTGGGAAAAAAATAGCCATTGTCTAAAGTATAAAGCTATTTTTGTTCCATATGTAGGCAGCTTTAGGAATTTTAATTAAGATATCTAAAACTTATGTACTTTTCTTCAGGAAGGACACAGCTCATAGCAGGGGGTAACAGAGCCCAGATGAGGAATATGAGGAATACAGACTATTGTTTGGCCTGTAATTTTGTGTCCTTTGGTCTTTTAAGTATTCAGACTTCTTGTAAATTACTCCAGGATACTTTGGAGAGATCTCTCTTCTAGATGAAGAAAAATACTGCCTAATGCAGGTTGAGATGTAGTGTGAGCTAATCAATGAACCACCTTCCAGAAGGGCTACAGTGGGACAAGAGTTATTATTGCCCCACTTCTCCCCAGCAAGTATTCTTTTTACTTATTCTTACTGCTTCCATTTCCTGCAATTGTCGCAATATCTTATGCTATTTGAGGATTAATGTGAGCACATGAAAGATTCAGTTTTTGGAAAAGGCACAAAAGCAAGAAATTATAGTTGAACATACAAACAAAACAGCTTGCAAATTTTAAAACCAGAAATAAAGTGGAAAGCATTATCATAAAAAAAGAGAGAGGGTGAGAAGGGAAGAGGTAGGACCTTTTGCTATTCAGATGTTTGGATTTTATAATACTGCTCTCCCTTCTTCCTTTTAGTCCCACACAGTGTTCCACATCCCCCCTTGTAACAGCAATCTAGCCCCACTTGAAGTACATTGCAATGAGGCAAGTTCAGATAAATTCATTTATCCTTCCCGTGAAATATAACAAGTCATATAGTATCTACTGAATGTAACTTTGCATTCTGAGTTTGGAGATTTGCTTGAGGAATAAAAAATTGCATAATTTATTTTGCAGTCTGCATTATACAATTTCTGCTATGCTAGCACATAACATTTGCCTTGTTTCTTTTCAACTCTCTAGTTGTTCCTAAATCAGCAAACATAAGGGTTTTTTCCAACATTTTAAATCTGCCCATTCTGGCAATTCTCCCGTTTGTTAAAAGCAGCAAACCCTAGGCTGAGAAAACAAAGTGGGAAATATTTCTAAGTAATCTTTTGATGTTTAGTTCAACTTTTGTTCAAATTACAAATAAATTGGTCTTATCCCAAACAAACAAACAAAAAAAAGCAAGCTGCACTTGTTTGTTGCAGAAATATATTTATTCTACAAATGTATAGAGCATTCTACAACTCTGTAGAATTCTAAACATATAGAACAGATCTGAAAGGATTTTTGTGACAGTTTCTTTTTCCATCTGCAGCATACTTCCTATATTCAAATCCTTTATTTTGTAGTCTCAAATTATATCATCATTTCCCTGTATATCACTATTTCCTTGTGTTCCAAAATCTGAAAAGTGTAGTTGAGCTCTGCACTGAAGAGGGAAAAATGTTTTTAAAATATCTTGTGATATCTGCAGATGTGTGTGTGTTCATACACAATTTTTCAAGTAACTCTATCTCTTACTACATATGTGCTGGAGAAAGGAAATCTGTGGGCATTTTAACCACATTGAAGTAAGGTGTGAGATTTGGCAATATATCTCTCTGAAATCTTCAGAGGAGTAAAAGTCACAGACCCACAGAATAGCTTGGGTTGAAACAGAACTTAGAGGTCATCTAGTTCCAAACCCCCTGCCATGGAGAAGGACTTCTTCCTCCAGACCAGGTTGCTCAGAGCCCCATCCAGCCTGGCCTTGAAGACATCCAGGGATGGCACATCCACAATTTTGTGCAACTCATTCTAGTGGCTCGCCACCCTCACAGTAAAGAGTTTCCTTCTGATAAATTTAAAATCTAAACTTACATTTTTTTCAGTTTGAAGCCATTCCCCACTGTCCTTACATGCTCTCATGAATAGCCCCTCTCCATCTTTCTTGTGGGCTTCCTCCAGTTACTGGAAGGCTGCAATCAGCTCACCCTGAAGCCTTCTGTTTTCCAGCCTAAACAATCCCAATTGACTCAGCCTTTCCTCACAGGAGAGGTGCTGCAGCCCTCTGATCATTTTGGCAGACCTCCCCTGGAAACACTCCAGCAGATCCCTGTCCTTCCTGTGCTGGGCCCCCAGAACTGGATGCAGGTGGGGTCTCACCAGGGCAGAGCAGAGCGGAGGGGCAGAATCCCCTCCCTCACCTGCTGCCCACGCTGCTCTGGATGCAGCCCAGGACATGTTTGGCTTTCTGAGCTGTGAGTGCACCTTGCAGGGTCATGTCCAGCCTCTCGTCCACCAGCACCCCCAAGTTCTTCTCCCCAGGGCTGCTCTAAATCTGTTCATCCCCCAGCCTGGTGCATTCAATGCAGTGATCTGCACAAATGCTCTATAGAGAGAAAACAGAGTTGGTCCAACAGCCCAGTGATGGCTCTTCTATCTGCTGACCATATGGCCCACTGGTGTTCCCCATCCTGACCTCACTGTACCTGCATACAAAGGAGGAGGCATCTACACACCCTCATGATTTTATACTTAGGCACTGATGCATCAGTGTGTCTGGACTCTATATTGAAGAGCAGGGTTTTCCAAGATTTTCTCTTTATATGTCAGATCCAAGTAATTTTCATTAATTGTACAATAAAACCTGAACTCAGAAGAATTGTCTATAAAACCAAAGCAGAATTTGTTGAAATATGCAGAAAACACAGATCTGCAGCAGGACTGCTAATGAATTTAGCCTGGAGATTTTTTTTGAGTGAAGGCCAAAGTAATGATTCTTCACTTAAAAATAAATCATACAAGTCTGCTAAGAAAAGTAGTTGTGATGAAGAGCAGAAAAATGGAAGTGGTTGAAATTATCTGCATAAAGTAACACCAAACTGATTTGCCAATACTTTTGAAGAGAGTTGGGTGACATTTCCCAGAGCAATGAAACATGTGGGACAGGTGATGTTATAACTTATTTGTTTTGACCAACATAACAACTTACTGATTTCAGAAAGCTACTAGGATTAGGTGGTTGTAATCATTAAATGTTATTATAGAGCCTACTTATTCTTCATATCAAAGTAAAAGAAGAAACTACTTGTTAATGCTGAAAGTTAGTGCAAGACACGTGAACAATTGTACTTTCCTTTTGCATACATTTCTGCACTTCTCTGTGTTCTTTTTTTGGGAAGCATCAAGTGACTTCTGGAAAGTCATGTTTTTTCTAGTGAAAGTAACAAAGTAACAAGAAACCTCTTTAGAGGTTTCCTTAAAGAACAAAAAAAACCCCACAAAATATTCAGGTGGTCTATTTTTCCCCTTTATACATTTGTATTACATATCTGTGAGAGTCAGAAAGTGAGGAAAAGATTCAGCTGGGAGTGAAGCTTTTGAGGAGGTGCTGCATTTTCTGTGGATGAGTGCTGTGCACACTGCAGTCAGCACTTTAGCAGGAGTGACAGAAGTCAAGTACCTGCCAATGTCGGGAGCAGAGAAGGCAGGTCTCACAGGAGCAGGAACCAGCAGTGAATCCAGCAGCTCAGCCAGACTCATGGAATTTCCCTCCAGGATAGGTGCTCTGACTTCAGGGCAACTTTTTCTGTCACTCCCATAATTCCTTTCTTCTTAAGCCAGACTTAAACATAATGACTGCTTGGTTGATATTTCTTAACAAAGATAGCTGAAAACTTCTCAAACCATGTGTCCACCTTGATTCCTCACTTACATGGGACCAACATGAGTCACGTTTAGATGCTCAGGGCTCTGGAAACTTTCCATCCAAGAGAGGTAACTTTTACCCTCTCTCCCTTTAAAAACACAGGTGAGCAGCCCATCCACCTCCTCATGCAACAGTAGAGGTAAAAGGGATGCTGTTACATCCTGCAGCCAGAGGCCAGGGGGTGACTCCAGCCTGGAATTACACATTTAGCCATGCAACCCCATGTCCAAAACACATCATCTCCTATGTGCCATGATAAAGGAGCACGCTCCTGTTGTCCCATTAAGAGTCTTTGCTCTTCCCCTATTTCTTGGCCCAAAAATGTTGCAATTTTTATAGCATGTTTTCTCACTCCAAAGGTGCTCCTGCACTAGAAGGGAAGGATGGTAGGAGAGGGGCAAGGACCTCTAAGGCAGCAGCTCTGCAGCTCCAGGAAGAGAGGGAGAAAACAAAATTGGTTGAGGGTGATAGCCATTCTCCGAGCTGTCACTGCAGTAGGACCAATCTAAGTACTAAGCTCTACCTTGGCAGCAGCTGGAATAAGCCATTCCACAGCCCTTCAGAAGGCAAGGGGAAGGCACAAGGCATGGGGTTATTTTGCTGTGAGAAGCAGCTTGCTGCCCAAGGCAAATCTCTGCCCGGGACTCCAGGCAGTTTTGGGTTATAGCTTCCATCCCACTGCTCTGTATCTGCACCTAAGATTCAGTTGACAAGACTTCATTTCTGTTTACCCATTTTCTAGTCAACACTGTGTTCCTTGGATTACAGTAAGAGAAATCCAAATTCTATAAACATCCTGATAATATGTGACCTAATATATCCAGATGCCTCAAGGCTAATGTCCTGTTTCTTCCCGTCTATGCTTTTGCTTGCTCTAAATCCATTTCTACCTATTCAATCTACGTGTCTGTAACCATACTTGTAATTTACTTACTTTTCATAAAAATGCTGATTCTGAGTTTGTGGTTGACTATATTTCAGATGGTGATCCTCGATTTTTTTGAAAGTGATGGCCATGGAAGTTGGTGGCTGCACATGTGGTTTTGTCAAAAATAAAAACTGGTAGGGCTTCTTGGTGATGTGTTTTCTCCAAGTGACAGAGCAGTTCAAAAGATGTCTCAACATATTCATTTTCAAGGATATTTCAGACTAATTTCTATTTTAGGTTGTATATATTGCCAGAGAGACACCTTTCCTACACTTTCACATTTGTTCACACACTTTTTTTTGGAAGACCTCAGGACCTATTATTGTTTAGTTTCTGAAGGCAACTAGTTATAGTTCTGTTTGAGGACAGTAGGCAAAACAGTACTTCACAAAACTCCTCCATGATAATTGCTAAAAATTCCACTTACCCACAGTTTTTTGTCCCAAGGAACAAACTCATTGCTTTCTGTTTTTTTTTTTTTCTGCCACTTCTGAGGATAACCAAGGTCAAACCTATTAATATATTGTATGATATTTCTGAAGGACTGTTAACTACCTACATCTGGGTTGAAGGAGATGTTTCTGGGTGACCAGAATTTATGACTCAGCCAGACTTTGGATGATGCTTAGTTTGGGCCAAGACTGCCTCCAGAGGGACCTTAAAGCAAGACTGAGCTCTGTTTGCTGCAAGCTGAGGATTTTTTGCTGGATGCAGACACTGGCTGGCCTGGACACCCCTTGGATGCACTCAGTACAACTGGGAAGGTAGAAAGCCTAGGAGGGTGGTAGAGAAGACAAGTGGCAGGATCTAAAGTTGCTCTGTTCCCATGTTGCTACAGGGGTCTGGACAGGGCTAAGGAGTAGGGCCTTCAACAGGAGCCATGGGGTGAGACAAGGCAGCAGAGCAGGCATCAGAAATATCCTTCAAAAGAAGGAGAGAGAGGAAGGTCTGAAAGGCAGCAAGTCTTGTTTTCATCCTCACCTAGGGCAAAAATTTCTGAAGCATTTCCAAGTAGCTTTCCCCTTCAGGAAACTACCCTTTGGGTAATTTTCTGGAAACAATGTGGAAATTAGCAAACAGACCCCAAAAATGCTTTGAGAGGAAAAGCTTTGTAAGGTTAGTAGTGCTTAAGGTCTTTTGGGAGAGGAAGGCAGGATGGGCAAAACTTGAATAACTTTTACCAGTTAATAGACATTAGCACACACTTCATACTTCAGCAGAATGCATCAAAGGCACAACAACAGAGGAATAAAAACCTGGCCACAAATATATAAGAGTAGTAATCTTACTATTAAGAAACGCAAAATTTGCTATCCCTAAGAGGAAAGAAAAATTCTCTACCACAATGAAAAAAAGCCAAAGCATGAACCCTGAAGAGAGGTGTGAATATGCCCATACACATGCCAGATCATGCTACAAATATACAAATCCTTGGATTTATCTAGCCGTGACTAAACTAAATATTACCATATTAAATAAAAAAACCAGAATGTTAAGAGGGAAAAAAAAAGCTTTTATGAATGAATCCCACATATTTTTTTCTTCAAAAAACATAACAGTTCAAAGGACTGTTAATTTATAGACCTATGCTTTATCCTCCAACACAGACCATCCAGTAATCCAACAGAATGTACTCATGATTTATCAGTCCTCACAGCCAATAGAAATAAGAAAATAGTTCTCATTAAAATCCTTAGAACTTACAAAATGTTAAGCTCCAAAATGTACAAATCACACATTTACATGAAAGGAATATTCACACCGACCCAAACTAATTCAAAGCCCTGCTAAACAAACCTTACAGTAATACTAGGAGAACAACAAATATTTACCTGCCATGCCCCTAAAAGGCTCATCTTTTCTTTAGATACTGATTCTAAAATTCCTCCTCAGAATAATTACTGAGGGCCTGAGCTTGTTTCTGTGGAAGGCAATGGATGGCCCTGTGCTAGCTCCAGCAGAGGCCCTAATTGCTGCCTCTACTAATAAACTAATCTCAGGCACCTGGAACTAGCAGGCTCCATGCCGGGCAGACAGGGCTCAGGTTACCTAAGAAATGCTCCAAATAAATTCACACAAATCACTGGCCCTGCAGATGTGCAAATACTGCTTTGTCATATTGCTGGAGAGATGGACATGTGTTTGCAGGGCTGTAACACATAAAACCTAAAGACGAATTCATTGTGTTCCTTTAATCCCTTCCAGAGGCCAGGTGGGCATTTGGAGAGCCAGATAAGTGTGTTGATTATCCACATTACTCATTCCATTAATCCACTTGTCTGTGACTCAGAGTATCAGAAATGCTCACAGCAGAAATATGTAGGTGGCTGGAAAAAATATATGTATTTCATGAGTGCCTGTTGTCTGTAAAATAAAACCTATATCCGGAAGTTTGCATAAAACTTTGACTAAAATTTAAACAAGGCTAAAATTTGCTGATGTCTACAGTTTGTAATATTACAGTTAAAGGATCTGTATGACACGAGAGGATGTAAGCCTTGTGAGACAAACTACTCTACTTTTAACAAATTTTAAAAGATTTCCCCAGGCAAACGTTTGCTGTGTCCTCAGAAATTAACACAGGTGTCAGGCAGTTTCCATGGAACCTTCCACAAATTTCTTATCCTTCCCTGAACAGATTATGTTGATAAACATGTGTCAAACACAGTGTGTGCCTGGTTTCATTTGAGGAGGGGAGAATGATATAAACAGGACACACTTTAACCTGTAAGTGGAGGAGAGAAAGAATAGGCTGTATTCTTGGTCTCTGACAAATTGCTGAAATAGATGTCTAGTTTAGGTGGTGTTCACACAGATTGATTCATATTTTTAAAAATTTTCTCAATTTGTTCTTCTGCATGAAAAATATTGTTTCTATTGACTACATAGACACAAATACAAAATCATTTTAGAAGCAAAGATAGGAATATCTTCCAAAGTTATCTATGTTTTGTGATGTTCCAGACTTTTTTTCTTTTTCTTCAAGACACTAAAAAAACCCCAAACCCACAAAACAAACAAACAACCCAGAAAAAATAAACCAAAAAACACCAAAACAAACCAACCAACCAAAACAAACAAACAAACCCCACTTAAACTGACTTTTTTAGATCAGAGACCTGGAATGATTATGTTTTAGATATTGACTGAATGGCAAACTTGCAGCTTCACTGAGAAAAAATGTGCAGATATTGCAAAACTGAAGTCCAGGTCTGGAAGTAAAAGAAAGGCAGACAAGGCAGCTCTAAAGCCTCAGACCTCAGAATCAACCAGCACTGAGAAAAGTCCAGAGACAGCATCAATCTGCCCTCACTGACAGTTGAATTTCCAAAACTGCTTTAAGAAATATGTTTAAGTAATAATGTTTGACGAAGACTACCACAATCCACTGGTGCACCTTTGCTAACTTGAAGAGCATTCTAATAGGGAACAAATCCTTTTGTCTCCTGTACTCTAATGATCACCACAAAAGTGAACTTAATTAATTAATTAATTAGTGTGAACATTGAAAGATATATCAGAAATTCCCTTGCTCAAAGAACAACACAGCAGCTATTTAATTAATGCAACAAAGGCAACATAAAAGTTGAGTAGAGCAGAAGAAATAACAGTATTCCACTGATTTCCTGTCTGGCAGCCATATTCTGTGCCATGAATGGCTCCTGCAGGCAGCAGTTTGGCTTCTTCCAAGCTGCTCAGCTGGGAGTTCAGAAGAGTAGGCAGAAGATTGTGAATACACAAGCATCAGACAGACAGTGCTGCTGCCACCACTTGATCCTAGGATGCAGGGAGTAATCACACCACAGATAGCAAAATGCCTCCTGTGCCTATTTAACTGACCACTAAGCCAGCACTGAGGAAAGTGAATGCTAAATTCTCACAAAGGAATGTATCTACTTCTGTTCTCCATAAGGAGAATATTCCACACAATAGTGTCCATGCATTCTTCACTCATCTCCAGTCGCACACACTCCCAGTAAAGGTTGTAAAAGATATGTATGCCTATGAGGAGAAAAAAAAAAAACAAGATCTCCTCTGAAAAGTTATCACAATCTAGATTATTAGCAAAACTAAGAAAAAAGAGGTTTCAGGAAAAAAATTCCTGAATGTTAAGTTTTATTATGTTCATAGATGGATACATAGATCTCTTCAGATAGCTCAAGATATTTCCTGGAATATGTAACACTATCCTATCATTGTACATTAAAAAAGCAATAAGAAAAGTTTGGGACTGTATTTAAAGGAAGGGAAATGGTTCAAAGACTCTAAACCAAGACAATTCTTGTAAAACCTCTTTTTGCTTACTCATATTTTTTTTCTTCATTTAGTCTCTTATGACAAGGTCCCAGGTGATTTACCTTTCCCATGACCTTATGTCTCTTCACTGAGGTAGTGACCCTAGATATTAATGTGGGTTTTGAGGCTGCCTTTTAAAGCATTTATTCTCATTTCAGCTGTTATTGATGAGCACTTGTTTGCAGAAAGGCCTCTTTTATTACATGCAGGGTAGACATTCTCACATCCCCTGAGCTGCCGATTTATTTTGCAGTGCGTGATGGGCTGGGGTACTCCCACCTGCCTTCCCACACAGCCTGAACTCAGCTTCACCTCTCTGAGCAGCCACCAATCCCTCCTTGACCAAGCCAGGCCTCTGAGTTTCTGTCCCAAGCAACCACACACAGCAATGCTATTTGTTACTGGGTTTATTAAAAAAAAAAAAGAAAAAAACACATATATATATATATATATATTCCTGCATATATGTATATTGAGCCCAGGTGAGGATAAGCAGACCCTGCAGTTTTAAGTCACAAGTGTGAATTTCAACTGAATTCATATTAAGTGGTTTGAAAATATTTCTCTTGCATCCACTTTCAGTTGAGGTTCTGGGACTATGCGCACAGAAAAAAGAAAAACAGAAAGAAAAGGGTCTGAGAAGCAATCCTCCTCTGTGGGGTGAGCCAGGTTCTTACTGGCTTCACAGGGCCTTTGTCATGTCAGCGAAAGTGACCATCTGTTGACAAAACAAGAGAAAATCTTTTCTACTCCGTTACACTCTTTTCACACCTGCCTATTTCCCTGAAGTGTTTGCCTCTGCCGACAGCCAGCAGTAGTTATGACAAAAGAAAATGGTTCCTAAGTGGGGTCTCACGTAACAATTCCTGAATTTCTAAACGATTGGTGAAAACTTATATGCAAATCATTGCTACTTTCCAGGGAGCTCTGGGAACTGAGTTAACTGTAGAAACTTGACTCTCAGTTGCTCAGCGCATTTGGTACTGAGTAGTAAGAACATCACTTTTCACTTTCAGTGCGGTGGGAAAATTTAAATTCTATTTGTGTAGGGTCATAAAATGCATGTTCTAACATCATATTATGTATTCAATATATTAGAAAAACTTTGTTTTTTACAAGCCTTTGCATGTGAAGCTGTTTTTCCTGTCAGGGAGAACTGACAGGTTGCCTGCCATCACCTTCTCTCCAGCAAAGTCAGTAGCCCACACTGTCAGTAGCCCACACTGTGAAAACATCTGTTGAATGGATTTATTGAGTGGGTCTTAGGTACAAGTTGGGGGCTGGGGGTCCCCACTGTTTATTACAGCCCTGACCTAATGAACTTAATTTGTTGACACGTTTCCCTCAGTGTTTTACTTGATCCCATCTCACATTTCTTTCTACTGTGCTGTTTTCTTGGAAACAGGAGTTCCTGGCACATCAGCATGTCCACCAGTTGCAAATCTACCAGGCTCAGATGGCTACAGTTGGCATGGCAGGATCAGATAAACACCGACCGCTTTCCAGGACCCCATCTTCCCCCGCTGACTCCACATTACCTCACCCAGACATGGACCAGCCCAGCCAGCATGTCTACACAACTGGTAGGATTCCCTAAAGGCTGCTTTTAATAGGCAGGGCAAATGCATTTGTTCATGTGGGATCAGCAGACTTAAATACCTCAAATACTTCCTGCAGCAATGCGTTCAGTTTTAGCCCTATTGCTCCTCTGTTTTATGATGCTATACTGGCACCAACTCAGCCAGTGCAGCTGATAAATCACAGGGTTAATATTCACACAGTCATAAATTATTATCATTGACTAGCTCTGGCAATACAGAAACAGGTGCATTTTTGGTGCTCTTAAGTAATTTATAGCTTTTTCTATCATTTCTCTATTCTCTGGTTCTTTTCTTTGTGTTCTTGTTGCCTGTTTTTTAAAGAGACCACCAGTAAGGAGGAAAACTGTGATGTAATTGTCAATGTCTTCATCTGACAAATCAGTCTTTGCCTCAAGGTCTCTTTCTCTACAGAAAGAAGAAAGCTGTAGACATGACCAAGTGCTGTTGGCTACAACTTCTGTGTCATTCAACAGTTGTGTGAAGTCTACAGAGGCAGGTTTTACGCTTAGGTCCTGGGCATTCCGTGCTCAGGGAGCATGGGCTGTCCAAAGCAAAGTGATAAGAACCTCAAAAATCTTCAGTCAAAGGAAGGAAAATGACCACAGAAACCTTATTTCTTATTGTGGGTAATCTAACCTTGCATGGAGGTCTTGCATGAAGATCTAACCATCTTTTTAAAAGCTGGAATGTCAGTATGACATTAGAACATGTTTAGAAGTGAAGATTCACTTTGTGCACAAAGAAAAAAAAAAGGGGGGGAAATCAATACTGCAGTTACTGTTTATGAAGGTTTATGCCAGAAGTGTATTTCCTTCAGCTGGCAGAACTTCCCACGCCCTGAAAGTTTGCATCTTTTCAGGCCACGACCATGAGTTTATGTAGGATGGAGTCCTTAATGGACACTGTATGTAACTGTGTGAGACAGTGTGCTCTCCCATCTTTCCAATTAGAATGTGAACTTGGAAAGCAAAAATGTAGTATTGTTGGGTAACAAACATTTGGTTTGTACAGAAACAATCATACTAATTCACTTTCCATGGATTTCTCAAAAAAAGAACAGCTGCATATAGACAGGATTCTTAAACTAGACCACTGTATTTCATAGAGTCTAGTCCACAGAGTCCCCAAAACTTTGTAGACTCATTCTAAGATTTGCAGAGGACACCAAAAGTGAGCTCAGTGTGTGTAGGCTTCACTGTCTCTTTCAAAAATCTGCAGTTCCAGTGAAAAAGTTGAATGGAGTTGTGGGTGTAAAAGCTGCTGCTTCAGCCTGATTGCTAAGGTTTACTGACATGTCCTTTTATAATCCTCAGTAAGGGGAGTAGGGTCAAGGGGGTTACACAGATCTGTGGACTTGTGGCATTAGTGGAACTAATCAAGAAAGAAAGTGTGAAGTTGAGGTGGAAAAATAAGAGAAGGAATGAAATTGTGTACGACAAACACTGAATGGAGATGGCGATGGAAATGGGACATCCCTGGAACAAAGGGCTTGAGATGTAACACAAAGAAACCTGATATGTTCAGCAGTGGAAATGCAGACAGCCAGATTAGGTAGAGAGTCAAAATTTTAGTAATTGCTACATGAGAACCAGTGGAAAGAGAGAGGGAGAGGAAGACAGGAAGGAAGTGCGGAAGTGCAGAAGAAAGGAAGAAAGGAAGAAAGGAAGGAAGGAAGACTTATTGCAACTGAGCTTATCAGTCCACTGAATTCCTTTTTCAAAATATGAAACATTTTTTTTCCTGAATCCCTGATTCTTGTTTTACTGAATCTTTTTTTCCCCCTCCACTGCTCATGCAAGATAATAATCTCTACTCATTACTGAGCAAAATTAAAATCCTCCTATTTTCTTCTGCCCTACAACTTTATGCTTCTTTTTCTCCACCTCTGCTCTGAACCCTCAGCTCTTTCATGCCCTCTAGGTACTGGCTGAGGACTGTGTGGTGCTGTACCTGCTTGCAAGATGTATCTATGCTAATAGCCAGTACCCCCTGGCTGATTGACCAGGTCTAGCAGAGAACATAGCTCTGCATTCTCAGTTAAACCTTTCCCTTCTGCTTAAAGAAATCTCTTTCCCTGACATGTGTCTAGGCTTACAGACTTACAGATGTAACCTTTATCACTCCAGTTTTTGAGTACATTGAAAATAGAGCTGTTTTTTATGTTATGAGATTGATACCTTTGGAGTGACAATGAACAGAAACTTTGCAACATCAACAGTTCTAATACAGTTTCTGTGAAAAAAACAAAACAAAACAATCTGTGTTTTATTAACATATGGGATGTTATGGTATAGAATGACTTTATCTGTGCATACTATTTCCTGGATATGGATGGTGCCCTAGCATGTATTCACTGATCCCTCGAAAGAAAGAAACTCAGACCCAGTTTTTATTTATTCTTATATGGTCTTTAGAAAATCCTTTAGGATGAAAGTCCTGAGGAATGTGGTCTGATCTGTGTGCTGATGACCTGTTCTGAGCAGAGTTGGGCTACAAACCTCTGGAGGTCCCTGCCCACCTGAGCTATCCTATGGTTCTGTGATTTTCTCCCTTAAGAGAGCACAAGATGCAACCAGCCATTGTCCACAGCAGTTGCAGCACTACCATTTGTAAAAGCATGGAAGGAAGGAATGGATGTGTGGAAAGGGAGGAAATTCTGGTCCACCATAAAGCAAGGACAAATTCAGATGCTAGAAATTAATGTAATAACATGTCCCTGCCTTGAGTTATTATTTACTGTTAGGGTATTTTTTGTTTTCCTATTTAAAGACAATATATTCTTGGAAGAGAAAAAAAGTTAAGAGGAAAATAGTTGTACCAGACTATTACAGGGGCATCAAATTGAGCCTATATTTTTATCATGAGAAAAATGCTTTTAGCCAAATATATGAAGGGAATCAGAACAGTGATTATTGTGAGAGTTAAGCAATATATACACAGTATATGCACAAGATAATGAGTTAAAGGTGGGAAAAAATAAAGTCCACTTAATTTTCATTTAGGCAGTTTACAGAATACTTGACATTATTTAGTTCAGATTTTTTGTTGGAATAATTTATTAGATATTCTTCCCTCAGGTTTTCTTATTGGTACTGTTATTCTCCAGGGTAATTCATCTTCTTCAAAGCATGCTGTTAGCCAAAGATTTTTAGGTCTCTTGTTCTTCCCTCTGTTTAAAATATTATTAAAAGAAACTGACCTGAATAAAGTATTTTGGAAATGAATGGGTGTTAGGGAGTCCCCACCAGGAAAATCTTGGTTTTTACTGACTTAAAGCAAATTCAGTTTCTTTTGTCCTGTGTCCCCTATCATTATACGGTTCAGTGGTGGCACCATTCCCATCTGTCTTCAGGGCCACATTCTGACCCCAGTAATATTGGTGTAAATCCAGAATAAATCCACCGGTCTCAGTGGAGCTGCTCAGATTTACACAAGGAATCTGAGAGCAGGATCTGGCTGTAGGCATTTGTGCTGGAGAGACAGAATAACCATCTTTTATTAATATTTCACAGCAGTCTGCAATTGAAAACAGTTGTCTCCCTCTCTTCTTCTTTTTTTTTTTTTTTTTATGTGGGAGTGGGGAGATTATTGGCTGAATCCTGTTAGGGAAATCCTACAGGCTATTTTTAGCAGTAAGCTCTACTGCAGCATTCTGGTATTGTACCAAGCACATGTGCTGTATGACCAGCAGCCACACATCTGAATCACTTGCACATCCTAAATCAATTTAAATGCTTGCAATAAATGAAAACATATATTTCAGTCTTTTCCTAAGTCAATTAATCCTCCTAGAAACAAATTTAACACTGAGTGGTGTGAATATCTTGGTATTTAAAAGTTTGGAGCAGATGCTTCTGCCATGCAATAGTGACCTGACCTTATTAAACTGATTTTTGATTCAGACAAAATAAGTGACATACAATAAAATTACATTTTTAGTTATATTTTATTTCTGGAAAAGTGTAAATAAAAGGAAGTTTATGGCAACAAAATGAGGCATCCTGAATAAACAGTTTCAGTGTTTCACTTTGAAACTGGTTGCAACCCTGATACAGGTAATCAAAAAGTGTCATTATTACACCTGACTCTGTAAAGCAAAAACATAGTAATATGGTTTTTTAATTTATTAATATTATTTATATTACTTGCTATTTGGACTATTCAAGTAAGAAGAATAAAAAAATAATAGAAAGAATGGCAGGTAAAAGATACTTTCAACTTTCAGTGAATTTTTCCTAATGTTTAACAAGCATTTCTGTTCAAATCCATTTGATGTAACAGCCTACTCTACCTGCAAGCTTCTGAAAGTCCTGATGGCTGTACAGTTAGCATATAAACAGCCTTCCTGTTGGCCAGGGGGATGGGAGGAAACGTTCTCTTATCTGTTGGTATAATGGCCACTGCCAAACTGGACAAGCTGAGTAGGCAACAGACTGCAGAAGTTAAAACTGTGAGCGCCAAAAAAAAGAAAGTGACGTATGTGAGCTTGCACTTATTTGTGTGCATACTTCCAAGTAACTTACAAGACCTGATGATAGAGCAGCGAGGAACTGCAGAGAAAGGAAATTATTAACTACTTTGACAATGCCAGCAGATATTTTAAGCTGCATTAGCTTATTAGCTCCAGGTTTTCACTGGTCCTTTCTTTCTTTAAAAGAAAACAGAACAAGAAAGTAAATTTAAAACTTTATTGCTAATGAACTATTAAGTTTGCTAGATAATAATTTAGCATAAACTTAGTCATACTGCAGTTAGGTATTTTATTTGCATTCTCATTACACTTAACATAAGTGTATTATCATTTTGGCTTAAATACCAAGATCCCAAAGGATCAGTTCTAAAGTGCATGAGCTAAGAAATATGGCAGCATAAATATTTCTAGAGTGGCCTAACTTCTGGCTGGCTTCTAACTGAATTATCTCAGAACCTTAACTTTGAATCACCCACAATGTATACAGGCTCTCATTCAGAAGAGCTTTTAAAGCCTTTATTGGTGTTCAATACCCATTAGAGAACTTTGTTAAATAAGGGTGGTATTAAGCATATTATTGAAT
The DNA here is from genome assembly GCA_013396995.1 of Dicaeum eximium. Lineage (NCBI taxonomy): Eukaryota > Metazoa > Chordata > Aves > Passeriformes > Dicaeidae > Dicaeum > Dicaeum eximium. Next base: position 292,610 of record VWZP01010350.1, on the reverse strand, counting down.
CTGGACTTTAATTTTGTGTTTTCTTAACTGGCTGACTTTTCAGTAGCAGGCTAATACAGTTTTCCCAGAACTGTGTTGGCATCCCCAGTAGTGGTGGCACATAAGAAAGATGTTTTGAATGCCAAGTATTGCAGCTTGGAGAAATAGTTAAATTGAGTCCCTTTCAACTCTAAGGGAAAGAAAAAAGCCAAATGTTTCTCAAATGCAAATGGTCCATATAGGGGTAAGGAAAATAAGTTTTCTTCCAGACATGTCTAGGAGAAATGCAAAGAAAAGTAAATACAGAAAATCATTTTTCAGTGTTTCAGACTTGGTTTGAAAGCCTTGAAAATTGAATTTAGCTTGAGCCTACTCACTAAAATTTCTCTTTTACTCCCAATACATAGCTACAGAGCAATGTGATATTGATAGCTTTTTTTTGTATAAAGCTGTTTTGTCCTTGCATAAATGACCATAGAAAATTCAAAAGGTACCTTGCACTTGCAGTCACACAACAGGATTTGATCTTAACTGAGTAGAGGGTGGAACTTTTCTTTTTAACGAAAAAGGGCTCTGGCTGCCACTGTTTCTATTCTCTGAAATATTCATTTGATATGCTTTGAGATCTGGAATTAATACAGTATTAGTTAAGCAGTAAAACTGCAGAGTGCCATTGCCATTTTATAATTTATTTTTAAAGGTTTCTCTAAATTATATTCTTTACACTTCTATACATAACATTTTCTTCTTGTATATAGGTTAACAGCTTTAACTAACTTTACTCACTAGAGAAAGAGAAAACAAGTGATTCAGTAATACGACTTTTTTTTCTAGCCGTAAAATCTTTCAAAAGACATTACCCAATTCCCCTTCTTCTTTACAGTTAATTGTATTTATTAATATAATTTCTTGAGAATTAATCTTTGCTTTATTGGTATCACAGGATTCACCTCATAAATCAGAGTCCCACAAAGGAAAAAGAAATTTAGGTTCAGAGAAGGGCAGCAAAGCTGGTGAAGAGTCTAGAGATCTCCTGTAAGGAGTACCTGAGTGAGCTGTGGGTGTTTAACCTGGAGAAAAGGAGGCTCAGGGGAAACCTTAATGCTCTCTACAAGTGCCTGAAAGGAGGCTGTAGCCAGGTAGGGATTGGTCTCTTCTCCCAGACAAACTGCAACAGGACATGAGGACATGGCCTCAGGCTGTGTCAGGGGAGGTTCAGGTTCAGGTTGGACATCAGAAGGAATTTCTTCCCAGGAAGGGTTGTCAGGCATCAGAATAGAGGTGGTGGAGCCACTATCCTGGGAGACCTTCAAGAAACAACTGTTCATGGCACTCAGTGGTCTGCTCTAGTTGACAAGGAGGTGATAGGTCAAAGACTGGACTCAATGATCTTGGAGGTCTTTTCCAACCTAAATGATTCAGTGGGATTTTCATCTTGCTGTAATTGTCAAACAAAATCCAGTTTTGCTAAAGCACGCATGACAGGGAACAGCATAACTTGCATTTGTTTCATTTGTTTCTTATTGTGCTGTCTTTGTGCTGAAGGTGTTGTGTATGACAGTCTGATGCTGAAGCACCAGTGCATGTGTGGGAACTACGCCAATCACCCCGAACACGCTGGAAGAATCCAAAGCATCTGGTCGAGGCTGCAAGAAACTGGGTTGCTAAACAAGTGTGAGGTAATTAAAAATTAAGGCCAGCTACTTGACTTGCTAAAGTAAATAGCAAATTCATTAACTCCTAAACCTGTCTTACTTCTGTAATAAGAGAGTAATTTGTTTTAGGAATTATTTGGTCTTAATTGATAATATTAAAACAATGTGTTACAGGAAAGCACACTTCCCAATCAGAAAATAAAGAATTTACATAGTGTCATGCATCCACATGCATCAGAATATAAAACCCAGACATGACTATTCCTCACCTTTATAAAGGAATGTGGACAAGCAGTAGTCAAACAGTAAGTGCAGTCCCCCCAATAGCATGGTTCTTAATTTTTGTCAAGCAGCTAAGGATTTCACTTCTGTAGCATAGGACGTTTTTTAAAATATACTTTCTATCACTCCATAAGCATATTGCATCTTGTATTTTTTCAGACTGTAAAGTCTGTTTTTATAGCATGCTCCTTTACCTGGTATACAACAGATCCCGTGTGAAGCCCCAAGAAATTCTAGAACAATCTTATAGGCAATAGCAAATTTGTAATTTCTTTCTGCTACAATTTCCCTCAGAAAATTGCATATGAATCCATGCTTGAATCAAATTTGGTCTGTGAGGCTCATCTATGATTTGGGTTAGTTAAAAGCAGCTTTTTCTTACCGTTCCCTACTTCCTGTGAGTTGTGCAGCACTGTCAACTTCTGCAAAAGCCTGTGGCAATCACAGGTGTTTACTGCACTGCAGCACAAGTTAACAAAGTTCAGCAAAAATTTGCAAATGTTTTGCATGATCCCAAAATTTCCACGGCTCTCATGTTCTGTTGAATTACTTTTCTTTATATCCTTATGTTTTTACAAACCCAAAGGAACTGGTTCAACAGATCCCTTTGAATAGCTATTAGTGATTGTCCCCAAAGACTTTCTGCGGGTAGCGCAGTGCCCTGGTCAGTGAGATACTGCGAGCACTGTAAGTGGATTTGTTGTATACACTCATCTAACTAGATGGCAGCACTCTAACAGGCTAATTCTTTTTTTTTTTTTTTTTTTTTTGGCTGAGATAATTTTTTCTGTGCTCAAGAAGACTTTCTTTCAGCAAGGCCCTTAAGGCCCACCTATCACATGAGTGGTTTCTCTGGGGAATCACATACTTCAAGATTAAGTCAAACATGCAGCTGAGTGCTTTATTAAAATAAAACCTAGTTACCTTCTTGACTCAGGACTCCATATTAGAAAGAAAAGACTAAAGAGGGAAAACAAGTAAAATGCAGTGTGCTACTATATACTGCTTTCTTCACTAACAAAGAGCTGTTGCTGAGCAGTAAATTGTGTGGCTCTGTAAAAGGTGTAAAATGAAAAAGTGGTAGACGTTAGTTTGAAATCCATGCAGTGTAAGAGTTTCCTGGAAGATTTAAAGTTTCCTCTTGCAATTCTAAAATTTCAAAATCTGAAACACAGCTTATTAGGTCTTGCTTAATTGAGTGAGGGGTAGAGAGAGGAAAAAAGTCACTTCATGTTGAACTGCATTCAGCTAATTTTGACTCCAGCTGTGTGCTTTGAAATGAGGCTGGAATGTGACATGAGCTGTCAAAATGTAAACCATGATGATAAAACTAAGGAGTCTCAGTGTGAAGCTGGTGAACAGATCTGGTGTTTATCTAGATCCTCTTATGTAGCTAGAGACAGAATTATATTTGGTGATGCAATCTGTCCTTTGTTTCACTAGATTATCTAGCATGTGCCTGACATCAAACAAGTGCTTAAAACTGCTCACTTTCCAAAATAAGAAAGGCTACAGTGATGCACTCAATGGGTGCTCTGCTTCTTTAGAAAATCATTCAGCTGAATAGATAACTTGTATCACTAAAAGAGTGGTTATTGCATTATCCAAGATATAAAATCCACCATCAAGCTGCTTTCTGGAATATACCACACCAAGAGGGCATAGTGAAAGGATCATGGGCAACTGGACTGTCACTTCTGCTGAATTCTGAATGCCCCCTCATGGACACTACCATTTCTTAATATAATTTCTCACCATCATTTCTTAATATAATTTCTCACCACAATTTTCCCCGGTTTTTGTCAGAAGGAGTGGGGAGATTGCTGGTCAGGTTTTGCCACATGTCTTACCTCATACACCAAGTCTAAAGGGCAGGTTAGCAGCAGCAACCTGCAGCAGCCACTTAGGAAATCCTCTGCAGTTAATGGTGAACTTTTTTCCTCTCTAACTAAAACAGTAGTCCCACAGGAGGCCTGCAGTCCCACTCTTCATCTGATAAGGAGTTTTAGGATCAAAACTAGTTCAGTCAGAGGTAGCTCAGAATTTTTTACCTTGCACTGTATGAATCCTTGGGCACAGGCTTGTTTAGGGGGCCCTCCCTATTTTCATAATCTGACAAGAAACCCTTATGAAAATTAACAGCTCGTATCTCTGTGACCCTTGTTATCTAGAGCAGGGAGCTTTATGTGGTTCCTAAATCCTTTAGTGTGGATTAACTCCTGTCACACACCTCAGATCTTTGGCAATAGAGACATGACTGGATGAGTGTTCAGAACTGGTATCTCTAACTTGGCATAGGATGATGAAAGTCATACAGACTAAGGCTGACACCATGCTTGCTGCAGTTCATAGATTAATTTAGGCAGACTCATCTAAGCCTAATGTATGGCCTTTATATACACCTGTACATATTACTCATGCTGTCCCCAAATTATTTTTTAAAATACAACTTGGTAAAATCATAACAAGGTTTGAATGGGGTAGACAAACTGTGTATTTGCTACAAAATAAAATGTGTCTGAGACTTTTCTCTACCCCTACAGCCAACTGGCATGGAAAGGCCCATGTTCATACTACCAGGAATGCTTCCTGGCCCCTGCCAGTGACCAAACCATGTCTGGAGTTGCTTGGGAGAGTGCTAGTTGCTGCTCAGCCAGAACAGTATGAAGGACCACTTTAGCAATTTAATAGTACAGATGATTGTGTTACTCTGCCTGGGAATGTTTCCTGGCACTGCTTAGTTTACTGCTACAGACCCAGCCAGGAGGACTTGCTTTTCCAGACTGTATTTTGTCTTTCTAGCTATAGATACTTGTGCTCCAGAATTATTCAAACAGTTTGGAGGACTTTTGCTAAACCAAAAAATTAGTTTTAGCTTTCAGATTATTTTTTAAATCATATCCTACTTCCAAACAGATAGATTAATTCCTCTATTGGATTCCTCGAGACAAGGGAAAAAATAAATTTAGACCATTCCCAGTCACAGAGAGCCAGATTTGAGAGACTGAGTTCAGGGCAGGAGAGTAGAGTAATTCACACACATCCACATCCACTCACACATCCATAGTGAACTTTTCTATAGTCCTGGAATGTATGTATTGGAAAAACAAAATTAATACACAATATTTCTGCATTAGTTTTAAAGTTTTATGCATGTTTGCTGAAATGCCTGTTTGGTGTTAAAGGCTGACAGATGTAGAACAGACAGTTTTCAAATGCAGACAGGGGCAGCTAAAAGAGGCAAGGGTGGGTATAAAAACCTCAAATTTTTTTTTTACAACTTTCCCTTGGTAAAGAGCAATGCCTAGCTACCCTACCTTTGGGACAATAAAAGGACTGAATTATGTTTTGGTAGGGGTGTCTACTTTCCACTTGTTCTAGGGAGAGGAAGTATTCAAATAACTCCTTTGGGGCTGTAATTTATGCACACATGACTGACATTAGGCTACTGTGATCAGCACACTTTCAGAAAAGAAAAGAAAATGTAGCCAGGGTCCTGCTTCGTGGCCCCACCTTTACTTCCTCTAGGGACTGTGGTCCAGCAAAACTTTTCAGCCTAGAATTTGTTCTGAATTTTGGTAGTTTTCTGGATTAGGAAGGTATCTTACACCTCCTGCTGTCCACATCTCATGGACTGAAGGGGAGAGAAGGAAAGAATTTAAAGTTGAGTCTGCCAGATCACATAAACTGAAATATTTGAAAAATTCCAGTCTTTGAACCTCAATTTGCCACTGAAGATAAAATAATGCAGGAAAAGTTAGTCTTTCTTAAAAAGTAAAAATATTTAGAGTGTTTAACATATTCTAAATCTCTCTGAATCTTAAGAGTGTTAGGCATTAGATGACCAAAACACGTGAAGAGAATAAATGCATCTCTATGTGGGTGCTCGTGTGTCAGAGGCACGCTTGAAGTTCCCACATGGTGGAGAGAGAGCAAGTGATGTGATTACACTGACTGGCACAAGACATGCTATCTGTGAGCAGTTTTGAAAACAAGAGAAAATTTAGCAACTATGAGAAATCTCAGGAAGGCAGGAAAAAATCTGAAGACCTTGTTTACAAACCTGATAGCCTAAGGAAATTGCATACAAAAAGCTGCAGCACAGGCAATGGACACATTATACTGAGAGACCCGAGTGAGAATATCCTTAACCTGTGCCACAATTCCTGTTAGTTCAGCAGAGAGAACCAGCCAGCATCACCTTTGTCCTTTTGAATCTCTGTCTGTGCATGAGCTTACCCTGCTGAAAGTCTAACCAAAATCTTCAGGTTAACAGAGGCTGTCTGTGTGAAAATTTAATGGTCTCTTTTAAACAGAAGACCAGACTTTGACCTTCAATTCTGTGAAAGGTGAAAACATTTTCCCGTTGTGGGGACAATGGATTTCTAGTTCTAGACTGATTTTTTGAAGCACTCAGGTGTAGGTATTTTGCCCTCCTGAGATGTATAAAATTTTCTGTTGCTGAGGGAACCACATATGACAGAGCACAAAGCCAACACACAAACTGTCCTACACATTGGAAAAGGATGACTTGCCTTCTACTAAGGATGTAGTAGATGGGTGGATGGATTGTTCAAATTCTCTGTAATGAAACAAATACTGTTCATCTGTTTTTCTATCCTATTTCTCCTTTTTTGTTGGCTTTATGCCAATTTTCCAATACATTTTATGCTTTTGGTACTACCATGGTCAATGGAAATTAAGAAAGACACTTCCAAATAAAAAAAGATGTGGCTAAAAGTGTAGGTGTAAAGTTATACATAAGTTCTGTTGCCTAATAGCTCATGCTAGTGAGAGCCAAAAAGTGATCACTTTGCATAAGTGAAGTTGTATGAGAGACTCTGGCTACAGACTTAGCACATAAGCTTGTAGATCTTAGCTTGTAGCTTGTGTAGATCTGCTAAACCCTGACATCATCATGTGAGAACTATTCTTAGAAATTATTACAGGTAATTTTTAATGCACTTCTTTTCCTCTGTGCAGAGCCTTAGATAGTTGGGATTGATATGCAGAGATACCGCAAGGATGGGATGAGAGGAACACAAAATGAGGAGATGGGGATGCAGAAACAGCGCAGACATGTGCACTGTTTACCCTTCCCTTTCCTCCTGCCATCTACAGTGTAAATGCCCTTGCTGCTGTTAGAGCTGGAGTAGCCATGGGGAAAGAGCAGCTCTGGGCTCTGCCAGCTCAGCTGGTGGCTGCACTCCAAGGACCCCACTGCCTGGAGTGGGGAATCCTCCTCACTGCTACTTGATTTCTGCACCAAACTAGTTTCTGCATAACCTGTTTCTACCCTAGAGAATTTAACTGGTGATACTGGGTAGGAAGTGTGTTGTTGGCAGAACATTTTGGGAGAGCACTTCCAGACCAGATATGTAAAAATAGACCATTGTAAAAATAATGTCTAGATGTGTGTGTTTTTTATAGTTAAAGGGATGTGGCATTCCATTTAACAACACTTTAAAAAATGCCAGACAATTAACTGTCTTAAATATGTCTGAGAGTTTTTGTACACCTTGTAGAAAATATGTGACCAGATAGTGAGTATTTTGCTCAAGGTTCTTTGGTGTGACCTTCATAAAATTCCTCTTTTCTTATACATTTATTTTATCTGCCTTAAAAGCCAGACTCCCTTCCCACTTTTGCCGTGGAGAATTGGGTATATACATTTTAAAACAGCTTGTTAGAAACATGGACCGTAATGAGAATGGATGAAGGAATAAATGTTACCAGTCACCTCACTTGTGAAGAAAAATATTTTATCTGACCCAGAAGAACCATTACAGAGTTTACTGACTCCATGAAGTAACATAATGTGCTGATTTTGATTGTGCAACTGTGTGTTAAAAGGATGTGAGTGCAGTGCTACAAATTCTCATGTGACACTGGAAGAGGCTTGGAGAAATTAGAGATGAAAAAGGGTTTATTAAGTCATTTAGTTCTTGGATCATTCCCTAAAATGTTCTTTCCACTGCTGTGTCTAGTCAAGTTTTAAACACTGCGAGAAATAGGGCTTCCACCATTTCCCTGAGGGGGAGCTTGTTCCACAGTCATCTAGCTCTAAGGACATTTTTCCTGATTAGTCAGAAAAAATTCCCACTGCTTAACTCAATATAAATTGTGCATGGTTCTTCTGATCCCCCATTCCCCAGGCATCTCCTCTTTTCTGTAGTGAACATTCTCTTTAATATTCACAATATTGCTTTCCTCTCCAAGTGCAGAGGTTGGTGCTTTCCAATGTGTATGACAAGATATTGGATACAATAAGAATTTAACCTCCAAGAAAACCAAAATTAAATGCATTTCTGTAACAGGTAATTGAGTCTAATTGAAAATAGGGTAGTCTATTTAAATAACTGCTGTACATGTGTATCTGTAGAGCTTGAGAGTCAGACATATCCAGTCTAAGCTCTGAGAGAGTTGGCCCTCAGGGTTCATAAGGACCAGGTCTGCAGATAGGGTCCAAGACCTTAAAATCAAGATGTTTTCTCTTCACTTTATCCAATATCAACAGGAAAGATGATCTTGAGTCCAGAACTTTGTTGACAGTGCTGTTTATTATGCCCAATCCTGAACAAAGTCTGATTCATGTTGCTGTATCTACAAAGGCTGTGCAGCACTAGCACAAGTAGAGAAATAAATATTTTTACGATAGGCTGTAACTCCAAATACACACAAGGAACAGATACGCCAAATAAGAAAGTTTTAGTTTTATCTTTCCTTTCCTATCTTTCTTCCTTCCTAAACTGATTTATAGAAAGATGTCCCAGATTTTTTACATCTTGTTTAGGGCAAGTATAGGCTGAAGACCCAGTTAAAGAGACAAACTTCACTTACAAAAATGTAAGAAAGCAAGTGAGTCATCATGTGTAACAGCAAAAATATTAATCACACATGATCACACGTCTGTATACTTATATTGATCACACATTAAAAATATAAAACCATACAGAAATATGTTACTAAAGCATTTTAAGTTTAATTTTTTTTTCTCTCCCTGTCTCTCCTCACTGTGATCATGTTCCTCCTAGCAGCATAAATCACAAGTACTAGTAATGATGCAAAAAACATTAATCCTCATTCCAAACACATCTGCAGCTTACAGGTGTGAATAATATTTTGCTCTCTAAATCAGGTTTTTTTCTAGCCAGATTTCTTACTTTAAAAATATTTCATCTTTCGGTTTGTATCGCTTAATATATTATGTAGAAAAGAGTCAGAATCTTTTCTTTTTCTTTTATGTGAAACCCTGTATCAAGATAACTCTCCTAAGGCTTAAGTGAAGCATTTTGTGATAAAGCACACACGCATTTGTTTTTCATATAGCATTACTTTAATAAACAAATCAGTGTCACATTCCTGCATGACGCAACTTCAACCCATTATTAATCATACTAAATGTTATTTCGGACCTTTACTTTTTTTTTTTTTTCTCTCTAAATATTGTCAGTGGAATATTGTAGGCCTCTGCTGTTTTCTTTCAGCGAATTCGAGGTCGAAAAGCCAGTCTGGAGGAAATACAGCTGGTTCACTCTGAACATCATTCACTGCTGTATGGCACCAGCCCACTGAACAGACAGAAGCTGGACCCCAGGAAACTCCTAGGTCTGTACAGGCCTCTATTCTACTGAGAACAGCACATTCCAGCACTGTCATTAGTCATAGCTGGTGTCAGTTTAAAACACTTGGCAAGCAGTGTGACAAAAATTCACTTTTTCCAAACGCATTGCTATGTGCAAGGAGAATGTTACAATGGAAGCCAAATATAGATTAGCAAAATACACCGGCTGGAAAGCAGCGATACGAGTTTCTCCTCATTTGCTTCAAAAATCCTCAGTGTTAACCTTTTACTGTAACCTGTTCTCCACTGGAGGTCAGTGGCAATTTTGAACACAGTTGGTTTTCTACCTCCTTGTATTCTTTGATTTGAAATTAGGAATTTAAGATACACTTGCTTGTCAGAATTGTTTGTTTGCTGTTCTCATTTGCTTTATTTCAACTATTTCAGCCACCCTGTCTGCAGATACTATACCTAAGTTTTGCTAATAAGTAAAGTTTATTTTAATGCCTTCTCATTATGCAGGATATGGTATTTTTCTGAAGAACACGAGGGAAAATACATGAACATATTAAATGCACCTATGGTTCTACAGAATAGCAGAAAACTGACAGGTTTTTCCATCCAAAATATCTTCATACACAGCCAATGCTCAGTGTGTGACTTTCATAACACAAAAGTAGGGTTAAAATGAGCTCTTCAATTAGTGTAGCATGAAGTAAGACTACTTGTCAGAAACACACAAAAAACTAGTGCATTTTGGAAATAGTCTGTGAGTGAAATCCTGCTTTTTATGTCCCAGCATGCTGGATGCAACACTTTTATTCTCAGTTATTTTTATAACACTTCTTCTAAGATGTGAAGCTTTTCCTAAATGTAATCTAACCCAAACAAAAATAACATTAGCCATCAAAAGAAATTGCTGCCACAATTCTAGTAATACATAGCAATTATTTTGCTTTGGAAACTTACGCTGTTTCTTCAGACTTGCTTAAGGAAGTCCTAAGCTCATAATAGGTTTATGCATTTTCTTAGCCAAGGCAACATCAAAACAAAAAAATATTTACAGTATAATACATTCTTAGGAGCTTGTATTTCTAAGTAGGAAATCCTCCTTTAAAAGAAGGCATTTCCAAGAAAAAGTTCTAAATTCCTGAAAAATTAAATTGGAAATATTTTTATTTGATTTCATCAACATTGTTAAATTGTTCCTTTTTGATACAGTCAAGCATTTCATTTAAATTTTGTTTGGTTTAATTAATTTTATTTTTACATGATTTAATTTAACACAGATATAAAATATTGTTCCAGTTTTGGATCTCAGTGGTTGAGCAGCCTCTGGGATACAGTGTACAGTTGCAGATACAAGGTTAAGAAGGAATGGACCTGTGTTTCTGCTGATGTATTCAGAATGCAGAAAGCTTTGTTTATCCAGTCTCAGAAAACCATTTCTTGGCCCACAGTTCCTTACTGGACATGGTTTGCCTTTTTTATTAGACACTTAGTCCAAAACATTTACTCTCTAAGTTTATATCAAGATCACACTCTTAGAATATAATCTGAGTGTATCCTTGGCTCACTGCTCTTTTCTCTCTCTGTTTCTAGGATACTTTCTTGTTGCATCTCAGATGGCCTTTTACCAAGACAAAAGTCAATAAAACACCCTTCCCACATGCTTTTGCATGTGCCTGTTTTCTGGCTGAGAGCTCTAATCATTTGGGCTTCCAGACTCTTGGATAAAGGAACCCAACTGTCTCACATTTTTCCAAAATGCTGTCCCCATTTCAGTGAGGTTAAACCTAACCAATCCTGACATTAAAATTAACATCTTCGTATATTACAGAAATTCAATATACATGTACCAAGGGAAAAATATCTGAAGAAAATGCTTCTTATAAAAAATGTCATCAATAACAATATTGATGTCTCAGAAAATATTTCTGTTTCAATGAAAGTGTATTATTTTTTTCTACAGAAATAGTTCCATCAAATGATGGCTTTGCATCCTAATGAAAAGTAGGATCTAAACTTCCTTTCTTTACTCCTCTACATCCAAAAAGACAGAGGCACCATTTGTTCACCACTTATACTCCAGAAAAGTCTTGTGTTTCCTGTTCCTCACTGGAATAGTGCATCTGCCTTGTTTGAAGGCCTTTTTCTATTTCATTTTCTTTTGAAAGTGAGCTTCTACTCATCATTTTTCCTCAGTTTATCAGACCCAGTCCCCAGTCATCAATCTCCTCAGCAGCTTCCTTGACTTCTGTAAGGGCCTGACCTCAGTCAGTGATGGGTGTCTCAGCACCTAATTTGACAAACTAGCTTCTATGCCTTTGTGCATTGATATTCTAGAATACAAATCTTGGAACATTTCTAGTTATATCAGTAAACAGTTGTACTGAATCTAAAGTGCTGGTGAGACTCTGCCCTAGTGCAAAATCAAAAATATTTGATTATTTAGACTTTGTCTTCTACCTTACTTAAAGTATCCCTATATCACCTGGGACATCAACTTCAAACATCATGGGAAATTCTCACTCCAATTCATTTTCAGAGTAGCTTTTTGCTATTGATTTTCATTTATGGCAGGCTGTTTTGAGCTTTCCTTTTCTGTGAGGCTAGCTAAGTGATGGTCTCACTTTCTCTTAGTCCAACATTTCCCCACTGTTCTTTCCATGAAATCTCAATGCTTTTCTTGTTCTCCAGAGTTTGGCAACTACTATTTTTTAAGCCATCATGCAATAAGAAGCAAGTATCCCAGCAAGCTTCTTGATGCACTGAAAAGGCTTGTTTTCCCCAGTTTTAGTACTATCTCCTGATTGATTTTAGTGTCCTTCCTCACCATCTGCTTTTCTGTTTTTACTTTATGTTTATTGTTTTTAATAGTGTTTACCATGCACAATGTGCCTGGCTGCAGGGATATAAATAAGAGTTCATCTGTTGTCTCTTATTTCCCAACTCTGCCACTGAATTTAAGAAAAAATGTCTAGTCATTCAATAATCTAAAAAATGCCTTCTTTTATCTCAAATTACATCTTATGTTTCCATTAATGTCTCCTGGCACTTTAACAGCATTAATTTTTTTTTTAGTTATCTGCTTGAGACTTTTTCATCCTCCCCATTGTAAAAAGTGAAAAATTGGTCCCTGGATCTGCTTAGCAAGAAATCTGGAAACTCCAACTTGCACCTCTGACAATCTCCTGCAGCCAACATTTCCTTGCATGTCTGGAGCCATTAGGACTCACAGTATGAGAATACTCTGCTCAGCTGCTGCACCTGCATTTCCCCTGGTAGCTCCACAGGAGGTTTTGTTTGGCTTCTCTCGCACACTGTGCAAACTGATCAAAGGCCTCTAGTCGGATAAAAATGCATCTTGGATTTTACTCAAAGTGTAAAGCACTTTCCTCATCCCAGACCTTGCAGTCTGGTCTCTTGTACTTCAAAGATGATGGCTTAGAGTTGTCTTTATGCATTTCATTGGCACCTGCTAAACATGAGTAACTGCAGCATTCGCCCCTTCCACAACAATGGGTGACTCCTCTAGGTAACTCAAGTGATTCACTATCTAATGCTTCCTCCAGATGGCAAAGTTACAAAGCCAGTTCTGTGATATGGCAGGGGAAAAGCTTATGTTCTCTTCCACAGCTGCCTTAGGATCAGATTACACACCGGGATAGGAACTGCATCAAATCCTGAGATCCCTACCCGGTCTTCATATTGTCATTATCAAGATAAACTGTGAGTTTTGNAAAAAAAAAAAAAAGTATAAATATTAAAGTAAACCCTATTATATTAACTAATGTATAGAGTAGATTAGCTGGAAATTAAATTCTAAAGCCTATTAAGTTTTTGTGCCCTTTAGTATAATGTATTTACTGAATAATACTGAAAAAATAGTATTTTAAGTTATGTTTTCAAAATATTAATACAATCATTGATGTAATGTGAATGAAGAAAACAGTATTTTTACATAGATTGACTAAGGCTGCAATTTTCAAAGGAGAAACTCTTTTGAAGCAAAAAAGCTAAGAAATTAGTTATCAGTTTAAGGTAAACTTAATGTGGTTCCCTCTGTTGTCAGTGAAAAGAAACAGGTACTTCTCAAGCATAATTCATCCCATCAATTATGTAGGCTGCATGGAGGTGCCTGCCTCTCTCCTCTAGCTGGAAAAGAAGCTGAGATGAGCAGCTTAGTCAAACTGCTTATCAGCTACCGATATCAGGATGATTAGTCACCCTAGTTCAGAGTGATTTTCTTTGGAATTTTGATCATTATATTCCTTTGAAACTACCTCTTACCAGTCTTAAGATTTTTCACTGTTGCATAACAGTACCTTAAAAGTCCCATGGCTGATTTGATTGCTAAGTATTTTGATTATTTTTTGTACTATTATCTGGCATTTTCATAGTGATAATAATACTGAAATCTGAATTACTGTAAAGAGTAAGGAAATACTGTTCAAGTATTTAAATGTCTTTTTTGATGCTTATTGTTTCTTTTTTTCTTTAATATATAGGAAACGTGTCTCAAAAACTCTTTTCCTTGTTGCCTTGTGGGGGACTTGGGGTAAGTAGATGCTTGTTTTTTCACAAAAGGAACAACACACAACATATGGGTTCTCTGGTCAGTTCTTTAGCACTATCAGTTCAAAGTCTTCAGAAGCTGATAAAAAATGTAGAGATGAAACATGAGCCATTATTGCACTGTGTTTTCAAAGACACAGAAGACAGCGCATTACAAGAGGCATATGGAACAGTTAGGAACAAATTTTGTGTAAATGTGACAATTTCTAGTTATCCTACTTTAGGTTTTTCACATGAGCTCTTTTCTTGAGGAAAGTAACATGGGCACAATTGTTATAGCACAATGAGCTTTGGAGAAGCTGTTTCATGTACTGCTGGAAAGTAAATATGGCTCCACACTTCTCTGCAAGACAAAAAAGTTGCCAATGAAATAATTTAGCTGCTAGCCAATAACTTGGGTATTAAAGTAATAAATTTTGTGAGCATTTTTATGCCCTGTTTTGAAATGGATTCATCCTGAAAGACAAGCTTGTATTGGGACACAGTAGACAAAAATCTGCAGAAATTAGTAAGTTGCAACACTAGGTAAAAGAGTACAGCTAAATTAGTGAAAACCATGTAGAATTTCTACTGATACCGGTATTGAGCTCCTATTAAATGGTAGTGAAGATAATGCCAAGGAGAAATAATTTTTCACATAAATGAGTTTTTCAGACAAAAGTATTTCACGCTTTTGGTCCAGCTGGATCCATTATTTACTGATGTCATCAAAGTCAAAGTGAAATGATAATATTCTAGATATCCGTGGGCTGGATGGTTGATGTATATTTTACTTCCCTTTTCCTGCTTCTTAGTGAATTCTCCAAGTATCTTCTCTGAAAAGTCTGAGCAGACAGAAAGGTGTAATCTCTGGAGGTCAACTTTCACTGCAACCTTACACAGTTTTATTTAATTTTATTCTTCACAAAGGATAAATTCCATACCATACTAGTATGTTTATATGACAGAAGAAATACTAATTTTGTTAGGTTTTAACATACGCACAGAAAAAAAAGAAAAAAATGCATTTTAACCTTCAGCATTTTGTAATTTTGGTGGATTTTTGAACTATGAGTTAAGAAAAAAAAGCATCAGGGAGTCGTAATCGTTCCAGCTCATCCACCTTGGGCTTAGCTCGCTGCAGATCCTGCCTAAAATTTGGAAGTTGGTGACCAGCAACTTGCCGATCTGGAAACTTGGGCATCATTTCTGTATGTGGTTCAGCTACCATTACACACTGACATGTAGCTGTGTGTGCACAGGCACCTCTGTAAACTACTGTGTACACACATGCACACATATATGCATGCACTGGTGTGTAAAAAAAGGTAATTTTTCACACTGCTGATGCAGAGAAAATTGAACAAAAATTTAATAAAGCTGAGAAAGGACATTTAGGCTTCTAAGTAAAAAGAGATTATGTAAAAGCGCTTGAAAAAAATCTATTTGAAGGCCTTGGAGAGTAAAATAGACTATAGCATTCTTTAAAAATTAAAGGATAAGATTTTTCTGTGAAACAGATTATTGTGACCAGAAATGACCAGAGATGTCCTTAGGAATCCTTGTACTAATGACAATATGTTCCATTCTAAAGCTAACACAAGTCAGAATTGCTCAGTACAACTTCATTTTTTAAAGCATTTAAATTAATCTACACTTTTTTTCCAGTGTGTTTAATTTATTTCTTATTTAAATTAATGGAATTGGATTAAAGAGCATGTTGTAGAAATGGATCTTTTATTTATTTATTTTCTAGTTGGTCTGCCTTTCTATATATTATTACTGTCAGGCTTGCCGTGGGGCTCTTTTAAAGGAATGGGTTATGACCCTTTCAAAGGTAAATAATCAGATTAGGAGCTTTTTTTCATCAATATTTAGCTGTCGATTGGTTAAGATGAGCTCCAGGAAAGGGAATTGCTCCAAACTATGTGGAAAGCCATCCTTAAGCTTACTTTCAGAAATGATGGTGGAAAGGGACAAGAAATATTGCTACTTAGTACCTTTCAACTTAAATGAAAGGTATAAAGCAGTAATTAATGTAACGCAGGAAATGCAATTCATGAAAAGATTTTAGGAAGGGATGGAAGAATTCTATCTTTTTTATGTTTGTTGTATATTTTTTCCTCCTTGCTTCTATCATTACTTGTTTGCTACAGAATATAACACAGTGTTAAGGAAAAAGATTCCATTATTGCAGGAGACTTTTATGACTGCCTTTTCAATGAGGGTTTTCAGAGCTCTTTGATCCCATTGTTTTCATACCATACCAGTCTAACCTTGCTGTTATTATGCAGCTGTATTATTAAATAGATTAGTGGTTTGACTACTCATACAGGGGATGGGAAACCCAGTTCTGTCCACTCCCAGGCTGGATTTATTATCACAGACCCCATTTCTTAGTGAGTGTGGCTACCACACAAGAGATCAAATATTATTTCTGGTTTGGGACCCCATGCACTGAAGTGGTGCCACCGTTGGAAAGAGCACTGGACAAGTAAGGCTTTATTCATAAGGAGGATAAAGACCATCTACCTAAAGCTATGATCTACCTATTGCATATAATTATAAATACTGCCAAGTCCTAGTTCTGAGGCCCTGTTCCACAAACAGCTTATAAATTTGATGTGAAAGAATGACTGAACAGAATAAAAACTGCTCTTCCATCAAGGAATGGAAGCTAGGACTTCCGAAACACCGAAGACATGATCATTTGATGGGCTTATGCTGGTCACAAACAGAAGTCCAACTTCTGTAACCCTGAATTCTACTCTATTACTGATGTTCTTCTCTGTTCTAAAACTGCAGTGAACATCAGGGATCATCTTCTTTGGACATTACTTACAGTTACAGTGAAATAAAGTTTGTTTCAAGAATTTTGAAAAACAGTCTGTGTCCATAACTAGTATTTTCTGATCCTTTACCATCACTCCACTAATTCTTTTGTAGCAATGAAAAAAATGTAAAACTACAGTTTGTAAACTGTAAACTACAGTATGTAAAACTACAGTTTACTCATTTTGTAAACATTTTTCATCCATATAAGCTTTCTTTTAAGTAGTGCTAGAGATTATGTCAGTGATTGGCTTAGTATATGTTACGCTTTCAGAAGAAATCAATTTTTTTTTGTTTTATAAAGAACTATATAAGTAGTAATTAGCTCTCTTATCTAAGAGCAGAAATCTGTCTCATCTGTACAGTTAAATTGAACAGATCTCACATGCAGAGAAAAAAGATTGTCTAAACTAGCATCCTAAACTTGCCCATAACATGTTTTCTTTCAATGATGGTTAATATTTTATCAGAGGATTTGTGCTGGCTTTAGTTCGAAACCGGGTGGAAACACTAATTTGTGTAGTGGTTTTGGTTTGCTAATTTTGAAATTTTCCCAATTTAAATTTTTCTTGGCTAATTTTTCTTGGACTATCCAGGGTCAGGAGTATAAAATCCACTGAAGTGTGGGATCTCCCTCCTGCAATAATGCTTTTTATGGTTTTTTTTTTTGGTTTTTTTTTTTTTTTCCCCAAGCTTAACCTTGTTCCAGAACCAACTGTTGTTAAAGAATTCTAATACCAAGGGGATGAAATTCTTTGTGCTGGAGAGAGACTAGCAGCTCTATGGCCAGCAGTTTTAATAAAAAGAGATGGTTTCTTGCAGCTGGTCAGAGGTTTGGAATGTGAAAATTTTTCTAGGAGGGGTGGGTAGATTGCAGGTGAAATGGCCAAATGGGGAGTATAATCACAAATTACATTTTGGTTCTGTGGATTGTCAGACCACTCCACAATTTTTCATCTGTAAACAGCCACTAGAGCTATAACTGATCATTTGACCAATGTATCCATCTATTGCAATTCCTCACCTGTTGTGTTGTGAAAATGACAATAAGAGAAGCAGAAATCTACTTTTAATGGGAGTAAGTTTCATCTCCTTGTCTCAGTCTGTCACTAAAAATAGTGATTGTTTTCTTGCCTGCTTGACCTGCTGCTGTGTGAA
Source organism: Dicaeum eximium (assembly GCA_013396995.1). Lineage (NCBI taxonomy): Eukaryota > Metazoa > Chordata > Aves > Passeriformes > Dicaeidae > Dicaeum > Dicaeum eximium. The sequence continues at coordinate 274,583 of VWZP01010350.1, read as the reverse complement.
GAAATCTTGAAGTAATTTCTCAGCCATATTTTTTTGTCTAGTTGATAGGCAAAAAACCCCACAAAAGCAAAGAAGAGCAGGCTTTTATGATAATGTCATCATCGGCTCCCAGCTTCAAACACTTCTGCGGCTTTTGAATTGTCATTTATAACTTGGAACTGAACCGACCCGTAATTCCCTTGATGCATTTAGAGAAATTGATAACAGACTGCTTCTTTTATGGCTCAGAGGAGGCAACTCCCATCACATCACTATTGGCAGTCAATATTATTTTCTGACATGGTTGTAAAAGTATAAAGGGGCTTATGGCATTTGTTTAGATGAGGAATGGGCTCTCAAGCTGTGCTGGGGTTTATGGGTCCAGATTACTGAGAAGCAAAGGGAATATGATGTTTGCAAACAGGATATGATTTTATTTAAGTTTGGGTTTCATACGTTGTTCCCTGGGGATTGTCCTGCAGACAGAAGAGAATTTCACTTTTATCATATGAAATTGGGCAGTTGTCCAATCCCCCCTGCTCTCCCCCCATCCTCCCCACCAAAGACACTGCTCCAAACCTGTAACGCGTAAAGTCAGAACTTTAAATTGTGAGAGGAGGAGCTGGGGGAGAACCCTGCCCTGCAAAAAAATCAGACTTCAGAAGAATTAATGACTTGTGAGCTGAACAGAGTGGCTCCTGGGCTAAATATCAAGCCATCTGAATGGCTAAGCATGGCTTGTACATATTATGGAATGTCCATTGCATTTCCTCTAATTTTGCCATTACAGCAGTAAAACAGAGATGATATCTTCTGGCATAAGCTGGTCTTGTTTCGAAAACCGAAGTGTAACTTGGATCTTTCATATCAGAAAACAATTTGGCCTGTAATTACCAAGGGAAGAAGTTTATAGTTATAAAATCTCTCAACATATTTTCAAACTTACAAAACATTTTCCTATTTTCTGAATGTTAAATTCCTTCCTGCCATTCCTTGCTGTGGCAGCTGACAGTGCAACTTTTTGTCCTGACCACACAGGAAGAAATGCAATAAGAAAGCAAGATTTTACTAGTACACAAGTTTAGTAATTCATCCAGGAAACAAATTGGTTTTTGCTGCTCCTCATTTCTCCCTTGATCTTCTCAGTCTGTGCCCAGGAAGAATTTTCAGCCTTTACATATTATGACTCTTCATTCCTCTTATTTCTGTGAGAGCCAATGGTACCAAAGTGGTTTCATTACCATGGTACAACAGTGTAAAAATCAAGAAAATATTGGCAGTGGCATTGCCTTCTTGTAGCAAGTTTAGGTTCCAGGCTGCTTAGTTATCTTTCCTTATGCCTGCACACAAATGTGTCAGTAAAGAAATTAGACTGCCATGGTTTTGCACTCAAATGAACCATCACCTCCACACAGATACTAGAATTAACTTGTACCTTTTCCCTATATTCCAGGCTATTCCACAATAGGTATAGTCCTCTCAACAAAAAGTGTCTCTGTTTCCTAGTTTTAGGAAAGCAATCTCTAATTCCTAGAAGCTCATCTACTCAGTATTAAGTCTTCCATTGTTAAATCATTAATATAACATGCTGCCAATATATTCACCAAATAATTTAAATTACTTACCTGACTCATTAACCTACTGAAACCTGCCAGTTACAACATTTTGAAGCATACTGCAGAAGGCTCCTAGGAATGAAGGACTTGTTTACTTCCTAAGCCTGTCAGCTACACCACCCCTAAAGAAATACTAAGATTTAATTAAAAAACCAGGCACATTATACTTTAATTGACATATTTTGCAGACTGTTTAGGACTCATAGTTACACGGTGTTGACTGTGTTGTTTTCTGCAGAGGTCAAAAAAATGTGTGATCAATAAGGCCACCCTGGTACCACCCCAAGGCAATTTAAGGCCACTGGGAATGGAACCATGCCGGAGCTGGAAGTTTGTCTAAAGAAAAAATAGTGAATTAAGATAAAATCTGCACATTTAATTAACATGCAGTCCAGAACAATAGCTCTCTGAAGATTCCCTTGTCCAGCCTTACGTACTGGCATTAGAAAGCCACATGCATCACTAGAGCAGGAGTCGTTCTACCTAAGATCAGAAGAACTGACTGGAGGTGCTTGATTTCCTTTATTGGCAGACAACCAAGTTTCAAAGTTTTTGCACATTGATTTTAGAAAACAAAAACCAAAAACAAGTGTGATAAGGTGAATCTTGATGATCACAGCAGGAAACAGCCAGCCTTCCTTCACTAAGGTACATAGACTTCATCTCTGGTTCTGGGAAGTGCATCAGTGTCCCTCATGAGCAGGGAGGGAATGCCACATTTAGCATATCAACACCATGGCCACAAAAAAGATTTCTTCACATTACAGGGCAGATACTTCATCCCATTCTTGTTCTTTCATGGCACTGAGGTGGCCCTGTGCCATCTATGACAGAGCTTGATGTTTTGGTGAGAGGTGAAACTGTTTAGCTGAGAGACACAGTTCCTTGATATTGCTGCAGGCACAATACAATGTTCTAGAATAGTCCCAGACTGCTTTTACTTGCAGCAGGCAAGGATAAAAAGCTCAGGCACGGTAATCTGACAACTTGTCAAATACACAATTTGGTCCCTCAAACAATATTTTAGCCTTTTTAACAAAGGACTGTTTTCCCTTGCTACTCAACCAGATTAAATTTTTAAACAAAGATACAGTGATAAACAAAGATACAAAGAACATAGAAAATTATTGGGAATTTAAGGAACTACTGTAAAGCCAAATCTTTAAAGGGCTTACCTAATTTTCTGCATTTTCTACAAACTATTGTGTTGTCAAAGGCAAACATCATGCGAAGAAGCTTCTTATTTGCCAGAATAGAAAACATTGATATATAGATATAGATACAGATACAGATACAGATATGGATAAATATGCACAGGTATGTTAAATGTAAATAGTGGAATAGTACCATATCCAATCTACTACCACTACTATTCACTCTTCTTAGACTTAATCACATACACACATATAGATTTGACACTAATTCTGTAATTAAAGGATTCACATTTGCGCTCTAAAAACACATGATGCGTTTATTGACAGAATTGAACCCCCAAATGGACAGAAGAGCTCTCTGCAGAGTAAATGTTCATGTGTTGTTTATCTGAATAAACAGCGGGTTCTAGTGTAGACCCACAGTGGCCTCTAACATAAAGATCATCTACATCCAGGCAGAAAGCTGAAATGCTATATTTTAATAAAAATATGTTCAGCAGTTAATGATTAAACTTTTCCAAAATAAGGCTTGAATACTGCACAAAGAAGTTGCATTTTCTGTAACGGTATGCATTGCAACCGACTATACATTGTTGTATCTCCTTGCCTACAAGCTCCTGGAAACTGCAAGATCAAACATATGAAGGCAGTTGCACAAGCATTTTCACACACTAACTCATTAAATACTAAAACAAATGTCAAGTTAAAAATTAACAGAATACTTAGGGCTAGGCCTGAAAGTGCAGTAACATTTTTTACAAGCATCCGGTGATATATGCCACATATCTGAGACCTGAATCTGGGCCTAAGTGTTTTATTTATGATTTTTTTCTAAAAACAAGATCCAATCCACATCTAATCCATGCTATCCTCCCTGCATTGCCCCTATCAATGATCCACACATCACTGTTTCACTAAGGTTTGAGATCCTTTATGGTGTCTAATGTATGCTCCATGAGACCCTGAGATTCTGGATGTCTGTCATAAAAGTTAGTTTAAGAGAGAAACCAAGTAAAACTATTTCTTTTTGAGATACTGTTGTATTCAGGCTTCCGCTTGACTTAGCCTGATTTTTTTCTGCTTCTCATTTTGAATACAAAGCTATTTATTTTCCAATACAGACCTCACATATTTAGTTTTTTTTTACAAACTTTAAGCCTAATTTCATTTTTACAGAGGGGATGCTGCATTTAAATCAGGGGATGACTACCAACATCAGGAGCTCTGCTGGGCATTCAATAGCTAATTAATAATTAAATGTTTTTACTGAATATTTTCTGAAAATTTGCTTTGATTAGCTTTTCATGCTACTTCACAACTGGCAGGTAAAACTTGAAAGACCTTAAGTATTCTACATACAACTGGTTCACGTATTGCCTGCATTCCTTGTTCTTGTGGAAAGCCTGGAAAGAGGCTTTTGGGGTCACAATTAATAGCCTTTAAAACTATTTTTAGGAATCCTTTTCCATAAATATTATTACTGATATATTCTCCTACTGGAATTATTCAAACACAGAAGTCAATCCAGGAGTGAGGGAATTCCATGGTTTTTGTTTAAGCAATGATTTGTGATGGTTGTTTGAACTATTCATCCTGCTAGAGCTGAAAGATCACATGCCCTCCACAAATTTTCTGTAAATCACACTGGTACGCAAGAAAATACGCAAAGCTGATATTTTGGGTACTCTTTAAGGTATGCATTTTACATCAGAACAGCTGGAAATGCCTCTGACAGAAAAAATCTTTGATACAGCTGCAAGAGCAGTAAAAATAAAGGGAGCTCACTGTACATATTTTTCCTAAAGTAGTACACTTTTACACACTCCCTGTATCTGGAATTTATGGAAAAGACGTCAGCCATGCAAACCTTTTCTCCTTTGTTCCTTAACGAGTGACACGGCTGACAGGCCATTCATTAGAAGTTGTTCCTTGGAGATGATGTGCGCACCTTCGCTTCTTTAGTCATGGTGAGATGAAACAGCAGCTGAGAAGCACGTTGAGGACCTTTTGCTTCCTAGTGGAAATCACAGAGGTGATGAATGATCACCAGGACATCTGTAAGAGTGGGAGGTGAGAGCTATGAGCGTGACACCTGGGAAGCTGCACAGCTCATGGTGAGGAGCAAAATATTACAAACTTATGTGGTAGCGTTAGCTGGCACCAACTGTCTCTAAGAATGACAGACTCCTTGCTGGAAGTGATAGTGAAATGCCACACAATTTTTAGAAATTGAAACACTTCAGAAAAATATTTAACCCAGCGATAGAAACACGTGTGCTCTGGCGTAAGTAAAAGAGTGTGAGACTCTGAATGCTTTTAAAGCTAAAACACAGGAATTCGCTCTGATATATCTAAATTTTATTAAATTTCAGTATCACTGAGAAGGTCATTACTCTCCAGTATTATTTGTCGCAGATTCTTAATCAGTTTGTTTACTGCATATAGCTACACTATTGTGAGTGACCAGATTTCATTTACTTCTCAGTATTAGAACCACTTATATCAAAGGACAGAATTTTTCTAACATGGTTGTTTTTTTAGATTTGTGTTGAAATGTATCCATTTGAAATGCAAAACTTCCATCCAAGAATACCTGAGCCCCAATTTCTACTCTTTAAAGAAAGGGCAAACAATCCTTTCAAACTACCATAAAGAACTTCTTGTTGTCCAGAATATCGGACACATGGAATACAATGACCGCTATCCAAGGAGTATCACAGGTCAAAGTTTCTATGAACAATTAGATGACAGATTGATTTTTGAGCTGTTGTCAGAAAATTAGTATCTCTTGTGGGGATGTGTGGTATCTCTAAGAGGACTGGTTTTGACTTTAATGATGGCATCTAGAGCAGGATGAGAAATTCAGTGTATTTTTAATTCCTCTTAGGAGTAAAATCAGAATTCCACTGCAGAAAATTAATTTACATTAAATCACAAGTTGTGTGTTTGTGGGAGGAGTGGGAAGAGAAAAATTCTAGGATGCTTTGAATTCACCCCAAAGTAGCAGCTTGGGCTTTCTTTTATATTGTCCTATAGTTATCAGTGGGGATGTATCCAAGACAACTAAAGAGTTAGCAATAATTTAGGAAAGGTAAATAACTCGCACAGATGAATACATCATGTAGGGTGTAAAAAACTGAAAGATTTGTCAGATGGTGAGCAGCATCTCTGGTCAGCAGAGCTGTGATACAATGACCACTTGGCAGATCCCAGGAGATTTCTGGAAAAAGTGGACTGAAATAGAAGATAAGGAGCGAAGAGGCGTTGCAGCCGGGAAGGATGGGTAAAACAAAAAGCAGTTATTATCTTAGAAATGTTTTAGCATTATTAATCACACTCCTTTTTTGCCCCCCTGAGGTAGGTTCCAGATTAATTTAAATAGCAGGATAAGCAACACTTCAAGTTTTGTCAACTGCAATGATTTTTTATATTGCCCTATCTTTCCTCACCATTTTCACATATGCCACAACCTGAGCACAGCATAAGGAGCTGGCAGCTTTCAAACTTTACAGTCAGTCCTCCTTAAAATTAAATTTTCCAGCTCAAAAGGGGTTATAGTACAAGCTTTCTGTCTGTTGAAGTATCTCTGCTATAAGGCTTCTTTTTTAGTTTGTTCTGAGTATGCTTAAAGTCTTCATTGCAAAAGTAGCATTATCACATAGACATTTCTTACAGGAACAATTCATATCAAGTTTTTTTGTAGTGTAAAGCAGACTAGACACGGGGCTTGAAATATTAATTCATTCAGTCAGGAGAAGTTACCTACATTTTTTTTCACTTAAGTCATTCCCTTCCTCTTTAATGCCTCCACATCCACTTCAGGGACAGGTAGCTTAATTTCTATCATCTGTAGCTTTGCAGAGTATTAGCTTTGCTACACATGCCAATGATTGAGCTATACTAGATGTGCTTGAAAAAGCCTGCAACCTACAGTGCTCATTCAGGAAACTGGGAGTGAAGTAAATCCATATGTGTGTTAGAAAGTCAGTGTTCAGATAGGGCTCGTGTTCTCTGGCTCTTGGCGTTATCGTGCACAATTCTGCTTTGAAGAACTGTAGCAGTGATAGGATTTTTGGTAACAAAATATGTAGTACGCTCATAGTTCAACACTGACATTTTGATGCTTTAAAAAAAAGTGGTTTTTTTCATTTGGTTCAATTCAGAACATTCTTCTATCCTGACAATTTTTAAAGAACTCCCAAATAGAAGTAATATTTAAATATTAAACATAATTAAACAGAAAAAAGGCTAAGATTCTCTGTTAGAATTCAGCTACTAATGCTGTATTTTCTGAAAATTTTGTTTAACATTGTCTGAAAAACAATCCTAATCCAGCTAGGTTTTTCACTGAATTCTTTGGCTGCTCCAAAGTACAAAACAAAAATAATCTGTTATAAAATTCCATCTGACTTTGTCATAGTCTGTGATTCAGAAAGCATCAAATTTGTCACAAATTCATGCATAGTCAGCATACAGATAGGCTGTCAGATATATGTGATATTTACATGCACTAGAACCAGAAACCACAGTGTCTAATCTTATTCCCTTTATTTGTACAAAATCCAACCATTTCATCTCACAGGAATACAGAAAAGCGTATCAGTAGGATTTTAAAGCTTCATTTCATATACAGCCTGACAACTGGGCCAGCTACTAGCTGTACTTTTAATGGGTTTGCCATTTAGACCACTGTTTTCAACAGCAATTTACAAAGTAAACACTGAGTAACACTAAAAGAAAGTCTCTGTTTAAACACCTGAAACATTTAAGGGAATACGCAGAATTAATAGAGATATAAAATGGAGTGAGATGGGATTTTCTAGTTGTTACAACTAAAGCGTTGGCTGTGTGAAGCAAGTACTTCTAGGTTGTTCTTCATGAGATGCTCCTCAGAAATTCAGTCTTAATTTTGCAAGAATAATAAATAGTATTTGACATCTACGTTTGTAACACTGTGCCTTTTCAGGGTAAATATTAATGTATTTGTTACTTTTCTCGTATTATAGTAACTGTGCATTGAAGTATGCAGCTTCAGTTGGCTAACCCTAGTTTTAAGACTTTACTATTCACTACAGGTACCATGCCCATGAGATCAGCTAAAATATCCTGAATTTCCTGTGTTCATTTAGGTGGTCATTTTTGAAAACTTTCTCAGGAAACACTGTTCTGTTTCCTGACTGCCCATTTTTTCTACCAGTTCAGGTAAATTAAGGTAGCAGTCATTCAAGTGGTCTGAGGGAAAACTTTTCAGTGGAAGATACTTGGTCTTACTGTCCCAGTTCAGTCTCCTCACACCCAGCTGAAAGCAGAAAATGATAAATGCTGTACCTTGGCCAATGCTCAGCATTCAGCGGATGCAGAGACTGCAGTCTCATGTGTCAGAGCAGACAACTGTCTTAAGGGTGGGTACTCTCAAGCTGTGGTTGCAATTTTAACTTAATCAGCCTTCCTGGAAATGAATCATAGTCCCTTTGAGGATGCAGGTTGCTCCTGCTCATGCCCTGGTGTACGGAGCAGCTGCCATTGAATCATTTTCATCAGCCACTCCTTCACGTTAACCTTAATTTGCTAGCCATAAAAAGGGTAAGAAAGTACTCCCTCTCAGCCCTCTTGCTGATACTTCCTTATTTAAAATACTGCACAGTATTTTTCAAACTTTATTATGGTTTGATTAAATTTATTTAACCAATGACCCCTACTTATTTATCTCCTGACTAGCTTTAAAAATGAAATTTGATTCACAGTTCCTTTAAAGCAACAGAGAGATAACTTGAAGGTCTGCCTAATGTTACTTATGTCATTATTTTTTTACTACTTGGTTTCTTTCTTACTCCTTGTTACCTACTGATCAGTGTGCATCTTTCTGAAACCTACTTTTATTTCTTTAAATCTCAAGCTACCAATCTACTAAACGAGTACAATAAATCATCCCATATCAAGCTGATGATGCTTAATTGTGTTTGAACAACATTTTGAGTTTCTCAGATGAAAACAGTGTGCTGTCACTACTGCTATTCTAAACTCTGCAAGCAAAATCTAGTTTTCTTATTCAGGTCTACTGCATATACAAACTATTTTCATTAGTTCTGCTGCATGCACACAAAACTGATCAAAATGATAGAAAAATCAGGTCCAGAATACTGAAAAATAAGATCATTTTAATAGCTTGAAATATAATATTATTGTAACAGTAATGGCAAAGACATTTGACAGGTGTAGAGAAGATCAAGCTTAGATCAAGCTTCTTTCTGTTTCAAATGACTAATCAGAGAAATTCCTCTGAACTTCCAGAGTCAAGCAGCAGTTGCATCCATTTTCAATTACTTGATTTCTTTCTTTCCTTTTTTTTTTTTNAATGGAATTAGGAACAGAAGCTTCTGATTCAAACTGAAAACATGTCTCAGTGTGCTTGGAAGTAATCCAAATAGCATCTGCCACAGTATTTTGTCTATTTCTAAACGTTTTTCTTTTCATGATAAATTTGTACGGTATGCTACAATTAAATGCACTTCCCATGGAGCATCAAGGAAGTCTGACTGTCTCTTTGGATAACTTTTTCAGACTATTTAACACCATCTTGTCTGCTTTACATAATACATAATATATATAGGGATATATAATATTTCACCTATGTGTTTTGGTATATTTCTGCAAATAAATACTTATCAAAAATAGATTTCAAAAGTCAAGTTTTAGCACACTGATTGAAACTGTAGAGCAGTGCTGCTTAGCTACCTTTATAGTATATTCTTTATAATGTAATGTTTTACATATCATACTTTCTCATTTAGAAAGTGCAGAAGATAACTTTCTCTACTTTAAAACCCCTCATTAATCTGTCACAAAATAAAGCCTTCCAGCCAAAACTTATTAGTTCATCAGAACTGGATATACAGAGGGTCTTGATTTATGGAATTCCATTTTCTGTCTATGGCAAAAGTGACTGCTGAAATTATTCAAAACAATTGTTCTAATTTCAGTCGCTTATAAACAACCGCCTGGGAAGGAAAAACAAGGGGTTACTACTCCGTTTAGTTCTTAAGAAAGGGGCCATAGATGTGCCATTGATGATCTTTGGTGCTGGGGCGGTGGCTGCTCATTCCCGATGGACATTCCCGATGGACATTCCCGATGGTCCCGGCGCTGGCAGGTCCCCGTCACCTCAGCAGCCAGCTTCAGGAGCGTCTGGCGAGCAGGCCGGGCCCGGCCGATGTAACACTGTTTGTAATGAGAAATCTAAACAGGGAATGGCAGCGAGGCATGACAGGAATGTGTTTCCATTGGAGAAGCCCGTGCAGAGAAAAAGCATAAGCAAAGCCATGTCCAGAAGGCCTTTCAGCTGGCCAGCGCGGAAGACTGATGTTATTGTACACGGGCTGTCACGCTGCCAGCCCTCCCTCACGGGTTTGTTTTCTCTCATGCTCTCCCTCTCCCTCTCCCTCTCCCCTCTCCGCTGCCTTCCTCCCGGGGCCGGCTGTTTGCTCAGGTGGACAGTGACACCGTTTGGAACGAGCTGCACTCGGCCGGGGCGGCACGCATGGCGGTGGGCTGTGTCATCGAGCTGGCGGCCCGTGTGGCCTCCCGGGAGCTGAAGGTGAGGTCCGGGCCGCGCCGTGGGTGGGAGCGCCGGGCGGGCCGGGAGCGCGGGGGGCTCCAGGGCGGCGGGGCTCCAGCGCTCGGCTCCGCGGAGGGCGGCGGGGCGAGGGCCGGGAGGGCGCCCGCCAAGGTGTGGCGGTGACTGAGCTGCAGCGGCCCGCGGCCGTGCCAGCGCTACGGTGCTGCAGCCCGATGTGAAGTTACCGCGCAACTCCGGCCGGTGGCTGCGGCATTCCCTTTGAAGTCAAGTTTTATTTTTTTTTTAATTTTTTTGAATGTGGTTATTTAGTCACGCGCGTAATCTCAGGCTGCCACCCAGCGAGACGGGGAGCAGCCGCCGGGGCAGGAGGGCGATGGGCAGGAGGTGCCCGGTGCCAGCCTGGCCGTGCCCCTGCTCTGCCGGGCCCATTCCCGCTCCTGCCTCCGCGCCGCGGGATCTGCGAGGCATGATGTACCAAACCCAAATTATCCCCAGTCTAAACAATTTATAAAAGCTGCAGACCTGACAGACTTTGACATTTTATTTGGTATTTTAACGGCCCAATTTAAAGGTGCACCATATGCAGCCGGAGTGCAGGCTTGCCCCAATAAACATTGTTGGAGCTAACATGTCTCCTTAATGAAACTGTTTATTCACTTTCCAGTCCACGTACTAATGGATTCAGTCCTATTTCCAGAATCAAGATGGAAATAAATATTTTTAAATTACCACTGCATGATGATTTTTAAAATTACAAATTCTGTTTGGAAAATTTTCTTCCTGTATATTTCTCTTATTGCAATCAAAACACGTTAGCTACCTATTTGGGAATGGGTACATACATTTATGTATACATGTAGAAAGATACAGAATATATCAGTCTATAAATGAGAGTATAGTCAGGTGAAATGCAGTACTACAGCTCTGACACAATAAAATGCAGTTACTAAACTCTCATGTTCAGATACTGAAATCATTAGCAAGGTACCACATAAAATGTACAAATTTTTAAATCTCAGATCAAGGACAGGGTGCATTGTATGGGATCCTGTTGTGTATCCTTTCTGATGAGTTCTTCATCCCCTTTAAGATTTTTTGGGCATATTAAGATACGTAACTCATTGTGCATTGTTCCATTCACAGGAATAATGAATGTGAAGAAGGGTTTTGTAGCTAGTTCTTATCTTTAGAAACTGTAGGACACACACCAGTGTCTAAGGCAGTTTAAAAGCAAGTTTTGGTAAGAATAGTGAGATTTGTCCTGTGTGCACTTGACATGAGTGGGGTCCGCTCATGAATCTTTACCACTTACCTCTGTACATTTGTGGTGTGTCTCACACAGTGTGAATGCTCTTGCTTATTTAATTGTGTGATAGACAGCTGAAAAGAATTATCAGCCATTGTGAAATTTCTCTTGCTAGCGGTGTTGCAGGAGTCTGTAAACAAATGTTTTATATTTAGTACTAGGTATTTTATATTTAGAACTAGTTTGTAGTTTAATGTAACATTATTGTTGATCCTACATAGAATATTTTTCTACAATGCAGAGAATTGAAATCTCATGCAGCTTGCAAGTTGAGACATAGGAAAGGCAATATTTCAATATGCTCAATAGTTGGTTTAAACCAAATGATCAGAAAAACAGAAATGGGAGGGATTTGCTGTGAAAGAGAATTGTGAATATTCCTGCCATTCCTTATAGGTGTTTATCTAACCTGCTCCTAGACTTCCAGCATGAAGCCCAGTGATTTACATGCCATTATGGCATCTGTATGAACTATCAATCTAGATGTGGTATTTTTCATTTAAGGTTAAGGAAAGGTTATTAATGCCTGACTGTCAGTAGGAAAGCATGTTAGCAGAAGTTCTGTAAATGCAACAGTCCTGACATTAACTATTTTGGCACAGTCACCCTATGTTTGCATTGTCACTGCATCCATTCAAACCCAGGGTTTGCTAGCAAGTGGCTGTCAATAATCTCATATTGTAAATTGCACTGGGAGCGGGGGTGGTTTGCAGTGTTTTCTGGGGTTCTCTACAATCTCCATATGATTTTAGACCTACAGATCTGTATGCTCCAGTCTACCTTTATGCCTTTACAAGTTCCTTTTCCATCTTCCTGCATTTTATCTGTTTCTGTTAGGGAAATACCAATTTTGTAGTGTACTTGTGAAAATCTAAGGGGAGGAAGATGAAGTTGACCACTTTCGTGTGCATTCATTGAGCAAATATGCATGTGAAGCAACCACTTGGGGCCTGTACTGTGAGCACTGAGTGGGAGGATTAAGCTCTGATGGGAATCTGGAATGATCTGTTACAGCCTCAGAATATTTGGATGACAAAAAAAGCGCCTTCCAAGAATTGCATGCAAGCTATAACAGTTCTACAATACGTTAATAGCAAGATGAGCACAGTAGAGAAGCACCCCATAGTGGTTCCCTGGATGCTTACTGCTGGGGATTGCTATCAGGTAGTAAATTGTCAGTTTGGTGTCAATTCAATCAATTTAAACCCCAAATTTTTTACAACAGTGCCAGGCTAGAGTGTGGAAACAAACATGAAGTGCCTTGTATGAATGGGGAACTGACATAAAAAGTTAATTTCAAGAAGGACGGGACATTTCAATGTCTCTGCTTATTCCATGGTCTAATGGAACCTAATATTGCTTGCTGTGGCACAAAGTGATAGTAGTAGGTTGGAGCTGTAGGTACATGTTGCTAAGAAAAGAAATGAGACTGCCAAATAAACCATGAAAGTCTGCAGAACAATTGGGAGATTCATTACAGAGCTGGGCATGAGTCAAACTCATATACAAGGCAAAAATTTCCTTACTTTATTCTGAATTTCCTGAGACTATCAGTCCCATTGCACACAAGTCTCATTGAGAACAGCAAGATGTTGTTCATCTGATTTGGACAGTGTTCAAAAACTGACAAGGAATTAAGAGGAATTCTCTTTGCTGTAGTTCAAACCCCTTGTGAGACATCAGATTTCTTTGATCTCCTTGATCGCTGGGAAAAACATCAGTATGGCAGTACTAGGGATGTGAAATAATAGCCACAATAGTAATTAACAGTGGTGTGGATTTTTCTGGGGAGGGGGGCTGGTGTGGGGTTTTTTGGGGGGTTTTTGGTTGATTTGTTGTTGGTTTTGTTGGGGTTTTTCCTGGGGATTTTTTTTTTAATTAAGACAAATTGTCGCTTCTCTGGGAAGTCTTTATCTGGATGTTTTTTATTTAATTATATAAAATTGTTAAAATTAAGCATTCTGTGGATCTGCTTAAGAATATCATGAGCAATCATTAATATCCATTTGATACACTTTTGAGGCAGTGTTTAATAGAGAATAAAGAATCACACCACTACTGAAATATATAGTATTATAAATGTCAGTCAAATGCTATGCTTTTCCTTTTTTCATTAATTTATTTACATGTTTGATGAATGTGTTCTTGGCAATATTACAGTAGGAGATAAGCCTAATTATTACATGAAGGTTACCTTTTTTTGAGCTGTTGGTTATTAGGAAAGCTGCTGATGCACAATGAGGTATTTATGCTGTGTGGAATCAGAGCCACGCCTCTCCTGTCTGTCTGTTTTTATGCATCTCTGTTTGGTCATTTCTCATTTCCCAAGCAGATTTATGTAGAAAGCTTCTAATAGTCTGCTGCCTGACTACAGATTTTTAGAAGAGGGGAGTATGTGGATCTGGGTGAATGGAATTCCTCCACAGTCCTAAGCTATATCCAATAAATAATTTTATCAGATAAGAGAAGTCCTATGATATATTCCTTAGTGCTTGTGGAAGAAATAAAGGTAATGCCCAGCATATGATTTCTTGCATGCAGTGTAGCTCATGAACCTGGAAGTCATTGTCTCTAGCCTCTACTTAATGACCTCAACTTCAGAAAGAGGGCCCAAAAAGATGCAGAGAGAGAGCATTTCCTTCCTGGAAGTGTCTCCTAAGGCTCTCATTGCCCTCTTTCATTGCCACAGGATGTGGCACTGTAAGGTGCTGTCCTGCCCTCCCTTCTCATTTATTGCCCTGCCCAGTGCTTCTCCCGCATTCACTGTGACTCTCTGCTCAGTTCGCCTCCCCTCCCTGCTGCTGTGCTACTTCACTCACAAGCAGCTGTGCACCAGGAGACTCTTCCCTTGCCTCTGCATCTGTCCTACACAGCAGGCACACCCCTCCTCCTGCCCAGCTGCACAAGTACAGAGGTTGTAGAAACCACACATTAGGCAAGTCTTGGAGAAAAATATGGAGAGTTTCTGCATCTGTGGCCTTTTGAGTTTCAGATTTCATTTGTAACTGTTAGAACTTGCAAAGAATCTTATCTTTAGGACCCAGCTTGCCAAATCGTTGTTTTCATTTTTCCTGGAAGAGTTCAGGTTTTTTGATATTCTCATTTTGTTAACCAAATTATTCATGTTGATGCTGCCACCTGTTTTATGTCCATGTATTAGGTGTTTATGAAATGGTTAATACTACATTTAAAAAGCCAGAGTTCAGTTCACTTAGGTTAGTATGATAATTTTGTAGTAATGATACTTCACTGAATAATGTCCTCCAAAATGTTACTTGTTCTTGTAATAGCTGTTTTATTGTGTGTTGTTTTGTGAACATAAAATATGTCTTAATTTATTTTCTGATAACAAATTGTACATTTCTCTCTCTGTCTCTCAATATCTTAAAATGGACTAGCAGGAAGAAAAATTTTACGGTGAAAAATACAATTTAAAAAGAGTATACCTGATAAAACCCTCTTTTTGGGAGAAGTTACCAAACGGGAGATGGGAGTCATTCTCCCAATTGGAGATGACTTTCCATCATCATAGATAACTCACTGCCAGAGCAGACCATCTGAATGTTGAAAATACAAAGGAGCATTGCTGAAACATTTTTCTTCAGCCTCAGATGACTCCTTCAGTACTATTATAAGGTAGGATTAAGTATTTTTAATACAGAACCTATAATAAGGATTACTGTCTAGTTTACTTTGCATATCCTTTAAATATGTCAATCTTGGTGATAGTAGCACTGTTTGCTCTGATAGAAACATGTAGTGCCATATAATTTTTAATTTAACAAACTTGAAACAGAAGAGAACAGAAGAGACCTACACAAAAACTGTCAAGAGCTGGTAGAATTCGTATGATTATTCCCTGCTTAAAAAAAAAAAAAGTTTTAGTGAATTAAGAAGCAATTTTTCAAAAGAACACTCAAGAAAAAAGGGACATAAGTGAAAAGCATGGTCTGAGACTGTCTTGAATATCCACTTCAGCTGAATCAGGTGAAGCAAAAGCCGTTTTTCTACCTTATCATATGTGGGTGTGCACGTGCACAGACATACAAACAAACACAGGTAAAGTTGCCCTCTTGGTAGCTAAGGGTCATTTAACAGAATGAAAGCAATTGAAATGAGTTTCCCCTGAACCAGAATCTGTTACATTCCTGGGACTGTCCTTTCTGACATGTCAGGTTGAATCAGTACCAAAGTAAACCTCCTGAATTTGGTCGTTGCTACTCTGGTGTCTTTGTATAATCATTGATGACTTAAATTGAACTTGAAACTCTAATTCCAAGTGAGCTTGATTTTTACTGTTCTCAAGGCCTTTGTCACCCAAGGCTATGGAGGAATCATCCTGTGGTAAGTAGCACTAATCTAGTGAGTAAACAGAATTAGCGTAATCAACCTCCTCTTCCCCCCACATTCTTAGCTTTCTAGTTTTAAAAGTATTCTGAATAAAAGTATTTCAGCCATATTTCACAGCTCTATTGCTAGGTTTTCTTGCAAAAGAAAAAAAAAATTATCATCCTAAAGACAAAATAAGCAAAAAGAGCAGAAAACAAATGTCTCCCTAGTCCAGTAGTGTCCTTCCTCTGGTAAAGCTTTAGACCAGCAAATTTCCATGGCTACCTGAACAACACAAAACCCCACACAACTCCTCTTGTTGCCTACAAAAATCTCCTTTCCTGGAATGTGCTCTGTGCCTAGGTGCCTCCTGGACAATATTTCTCCTGCAAGCTCTTCCCTAGCCTTGCTTCTACCTTCTCACTCTCTGCCCTGTAAAATCTCCCCTTGCTTGAAAAAAAGTTCCAGGTGATGTGTGACAACCACAAAAAGAGGTATTTTTTTCACATCCAGCCACAGCATTTTGAACAATGCATGCATGTAAGAAACAATAACAAATGAATACTTACTTTACTACTGTTAAAGATATGATTGATAAAAGCCTTCAATCAAAGTTACCAATGAAATCTTTTAGGTAGTTTATATTCTTTGCTTTTACAAAGTTAGAAAAATTGCTAAATTTCATATTAAACCATCTCTTAGATACTCTATCCCAGCAATTATGGTTATATTTATAGCTGAATGACTGTTATTATTTCATATAATCATACAACTTTAATTATGTGTGTGGTACATTGCTTACCTCCATGACCACTCAGTACTAAAACTCTTTTTTCTGCTTTCTTTCCCAATATAGTTAACATCAGTTGTGGCTAAATAGGCCATCATGGCTGTATCTAAGCTAGTTTGCAAGCACCAACTTTCATGTGTGTTTTCTGATGCTATCCACTTAGGCCTTCAGGAAAGCAGACAGGGAACTCTTTGTTTCCATCAAAGTTAAGCATTTAATGTCCATTTCTGTGTGCTTAGCCTCTACCAGCTTCCTCTGCAAGACAAAATAGTATTCCCTCACGTCCATTACTGTTTTCTTGGCAAATCTACATGCTGCTAATACTGCTCTGTTAAATCACAGGTTCTTGTTCACTGCATTCGTAGACCCCCAGGGCCAAGTGCTGACTCCTGCTCTGGCTGTAAAATTGTAGCTTGTAAAATTGTCCTAAACAGGTGCCCAAGGATTGCCTCAGCCTCACACCACTCATTCTCATGCTTACCCTCCCTGATGGATGGCATAGCTTGGGATTGTGTTACAGCATAAGTGGCACTGGTAAGAATATGGTTATCTTCTTCCTGGTAGCAGTTGCAAGAGAATTCTTATAGGCAGCCAAGACCTAAAGCAGCCCTGATGTTTGTTATTGTAGGACTTGACTATACCAGAAATGGAAGAGGTAAAGCTGATGCTAAGGCCACTTTAGGGATTAGACCTGTCAGCTACACTGTATGGACTACATTTCAAAGATAAAGAAATTGTTTTTTTATATGACTTTATAAGGATACAAGTATATATATATGTATATGTAACTTGGGGAATATAAATTCTGACAGGACAAACTGATACCTTTCGGTATAATGATGTATTATGCATTTTTGTATCATTCTCATTCTGAAATGTGTGCACTGAGCAAAAATAGAACCTTTCCATTAAAAACAAGTTCATGTCCAAGACTGCCTTGTTTAATCACTGGTAATTTTAAGAGTGAACTGCAAGATAGGTTAAGAGATTTAGACAAGTAGAAATTAAAAACTTCCAACACCTAACCTTAGGAGCAAGTTGAGATTCAACTTGTGGAATTCAGACCCCCAGCTTGCCCAACTTCTCTGGGCAAGCTATTGTATTGCTTGGTCACCCACAGAGTAAAAGGGGTTTTTATTAAGCTCTTTCAGTGCCTATTGCCTCTTGAATAGATGGCATAGATGTCATTGCTCATTCATACAGGGGTTTACAGCTTAAAATACCAGAAGACCTTCAATTTCTAATAACAGTAATTAGCAATTTTTTGTGTTTGAATAAAAGCTGAGGAAGAGCATGACTCCAGACCTATTATTAGAAAACTCAGACTGAAAAGATGTGTCTCAATATCTATTTTATGGACCACATAATCTAAATACACAAAGTGGTATGAGGAAAGAATTTACAAATTCATCCCCACATTCAAGAAGTTGAACCTGAGTCTTCTACTACTACAATGAGTGCTCTTGGAGTACCTGCTGTGGTTTATTGCTACTTTTTGCATGCACTGGCTTTTCTCAAAGTCTACAAAAAGCCAGATGATTTTGCTAGGGTAGTACTAGGCTGAAACTAGTATGCACTACTTCTCAGTGAGGCTTCTCACCATACCTGGAGTACCTGACTGGCCAGGTAGCTCATAGTTCACTTGGAATCTAGGCAGAACAAGCTCCTCACTGTCACAAGAATCATTCACACCTTGCCCCGATGACCACATGTTGCCCTAGAGAAAAATTGTCTGCGTCTAGTTTTACCTCCTGTGTGGAGGTAATGTAATAGAAATACCAGTGGAACTCTGCAATAGATGGTCACTTCTAAGCCCTGGATTGTCCACCCACGTTATGGTATTTCTTGAGTACTTGTCTTGGAAAGGTTCATGGAGAGGCACAGTAGATGCCCAAGCTTGATGTAGACCAACATTGTAACCCAGAACACTACAGAAAGGGATTAACTTGACCACCAAAGACAAGAAGGATGTACACATATGTTCTTTGGACATCAAGCATCCAACTACCTATTTAGAGTCATGAAAGAAGATAATGCTTAGCTGACTGTGGAAAAAGATTAACATTTTTCTTGGTTTTCATTAAAGGTCCAACTCAGCAGGTTGCAGTTGATCTGGGTAAACTGAGTCTGAGCAGATTCTCTTCCTTTGTTTTTCAAATATGCACAGATTTTAGAATATCTCTATTCGGGCTTTATTCTTGATTCTCAAATTTAAATAAAAGTAATCACATAATGGCACAGACATGAATAGTTTTTCTAATGTTCATGTCTGTCAGTCAGTTTAATATTCTGTCTACTTATAAAGGTGTCTGTATCCTAGTATAAATAAGGCTTTGTACAAAAACACTTTGAATTTATGTGTGTTGGCTTCATTTTCAACATCTTGCTCTGTGTTAGTCTTTCTATCTTTAAAGCAGATTTTGCCTTTCCGTCTACTGTTCTACTGTCTACTGAACTCAGTCTGGTATGCATTGTACTAGTGTATGCTGTGTTCATGCAAAGTTTGAAAGTAGGAGAAATTAAGTGTTTTATCAATTGCACAAAGTTGCCAAAAATTCTGTATGGTAACTAGTTTTCAGTGTTTGGTATAATTCAACTATGTATTTTATCATCAGTGTAACATATGCACAGTATTTTTTAAAAAGAAAATTTCCCATGTGAATACTGAACTTTTTGTCATGTAAAAACTCATAAAACATGGTCAGTTTGGAGTCTTCTTAAAGAAGACTTCTGAACATGGAGTCTTCTTAAAGGGAGCAGAAGAGAAGCTCACACTGTAACTGTCATATTGTCAAAAACAGCAGTGCTGATATTTTCTGTCTCTATATTGCCCCATGAAATCCTCCTAGAGATAATAATCTTAATTATATTGATCTTTTGGGAATACTGATAAAGTTAGATGGTAATGAGCTGTTAGCTGAGCAGGGGCAGCTGTAAGCCTTTAATGGACTTTTTCCAAATTCCTAAAAATATTGAGAGAATAAAAGGTAGCATGAGGTAGCATAGGGTAGCATCATGGTCTTTCTCTAGTAATACCCTCTTTGCTGAGTCTTTTTTCGTCTCATTATCCTGATGTTAATCAGCATAAACATGCTTTGTTTTGTCATAAATGCTACAGAAGTGTTCTTTGCCAAATTGTTCTCTAAGTCATCTTTTGTGTGAGAAGGAAATGGTAAAAAACCCTCAGAAGGATGCAGTTTTAGCTGAGAGTCTAAAGCTGGTTTAGTTCTGCAAATTAGTGCAGTATTAGTGCAGTCCACAATACTTTTTTTTTTTCCTGGTGTGCTTGATCTATTGACAATTTATATCCCATCTCCAGGAATACCTGCGTGAATACTAACATATATAATTTTTTGTGCCTGTAATTGTTGTGTTTTGTATGTTTGGGTTTGTTTTTTTAATTTGGACACAATGCAAAATAAGTCATGATGTCAAATCCCTCAGATTCTTTAAATGGTGGCCAGAAGAACCACTTGTACACATGCACTCCCTTGGTATTGAAATTTAAGTTTAGTGTACTCTGATACAACTTTGGCCATGCTCCACTAAACTTTGCAGCCATCTGCTTGGATTACATCTAGCAGCAAATTAAATAAGACAGCATGGTAGTATTTATTTATAAATAAATGCCAGTGAAGCAACATAGGTAGACAGTTCCAGAGGTACACACAAACCACACATTCATATGATTGTAAATAAACAGATTTCACAGGAGCCAATGTAACTATTAACTGCCATGTTCCTCTGTATTTACACCAATGTGAGTGAAAGTTTAATGATTGTTATGTTTTTCTCAGGTAAGAGAAGCCTGAAACATTCACATTTATAAAGTTTTAGTATATCGGACTGGAATAATTTAACACTGATTATTAAAATACAGAAGTATTACAACCCTTTTCTTCCTGTCCCCTCCTCTCTGTCATGCAGGCATACATACATATCTAGTGTTTGTGTGATGCTGTATGAAAATACAAGTTGGGTGGATATCTCATGTACAGATTATAATTTCTTATTTTTATGTATCTAGTAATTGTAATTAGTTTAATGCCATATATATAGCTGAATAGAAGGACAATCTTGGCTAGTTGAAATAAAGAGGAAATACTATGAAGCAGTGGTGTTTCTCCTGAATCTAACTGTTGTAAGAGAAATTTGATATGATACATAACCTTATGAGACTGCTTCTTGAATATATAATCTGACTTTCTGAATAGAGCTACCTTGCCAGCACTTGTACATTTTCCCTCTACCATACCCACACTGGAAGGATGGAAATTCCATTTCTCTTTTATCTTCGGTGACTCCAGAGGCAAAAAATTCCTTGGTCATCACTGATCCTAGTGCTGTACTTTATGAAATGTAGATACAGTTCCAGAAAGTGTGTTAGAAATTGACTTCAGGGAATCTATTAACTTGCAAGCATGGTAGGTTCCCAACTGTAATTTATGGTTTGCAGAAAATATGAGCTGTTCATTGTCATCATTTTTCTACTGTTAGAAATTATGTGGGTGTATGGATCTGAATTTATCATTTACTGTATACAGAGGTAAGGTCAGCAATGGCTAATCATGTAAAAGATATACCTTAAGCTACTTTTATTTTGAAGCATTTTAAGACGGAACAAATTAAGATTACATGATCTTAGATGACCTTTGTTTTAAATGCAAATTCTAAACAGTGGAATTCATGATAGGCGTTTCTCATCCTACCTTTTTCCTCCTCTTTAGATCACGTTGTGTGTGTATGTATGTATGTATGTATGTATGTATGTATGTATGCACATATGTGTATTTATATAGTTTATTTGCCACTGCTCTCAACCATGTTATTTCTGGCAGTACTGTGAAAGGGTGATTGGATAAAAAAGTGCTCAAGAGGCTCCTATAGATTTCAATCCTATCTGCCTGCTGCTCTGTTTTGCTCTAAGTCAAGTATTTTTTTAAGCTGATAATTGAAAACCTATCTTGTTCTTACAGAATGGCTTTGCTGTTGTAAGGCCCCCAGGCCATCATGCTGAAGAATCAACAGCCATGTAAGTACCAGGGAATATTGCCCATCTTGGAGCACTAAGGTTACTGGCAATCACCTGCATTGTGCATGTCTCTGAAGAACTGTAATTGTTAGCAGATGACTGAAAAGGCTTTCTAGGTACTCCCAGAAGCAGATTTATGGCCTCAGAGATCATATAGCATTTTTTAAAATGCTCTGAACATTATTTATAGCTGTTTTCCTGACTGATTTGCTTTCTTATTTCTGTTCTTCTCTATTCCACAGGGGGTTCTGCTTTTTTAATTCGATTGCAATTACTGCCAAATACTTGAGAGACAAGCTAAATATAGGCAAGATATTGATTGTAGATCTGGTATGTATTCTTGGCAAGCATCACACTCGCAGTGCATCTAGATGAAAGATAATGAATTTGTATTTATAAGTCCGACTTTCCTGCTTTTAATACATACAAGTAATAAAGGTGTGCATTTCCTCTGATTTTGGGAACTCATTAAAGCCAGGATGGCAGTACTGAAGCTATAAACATCTATGTTTCACTTTAATGGTGTTAACTGCAATTTAATGAGAAGAAGGCACAGATCAGGGCAACTTTTATGATCCTTAAATGAATTGATACTTCCACTGTTAAAATAACCCTACAGAACCCAAATTTACTTTTCCCTACAGAATAGAAACTTTAAGTAGTCAGATATTCTTTAAAGAATGTTGTTGCATTGGTAACAAAATTGACCACTTTCTCCAGTTCACAATGATTTGATTTGTTGTGTAACTTTGATATTGTTAAACAAATCGAGAGGTCATTCCCCCCAAGAAGTTTTCTAGTCATGTATGCCAGGTTTTGGTGGTTCCCAAAGAAAAGCTATGTGATTAAAAATCCACTTCATTGGATTAGTCCTGTATTTAAATAGAAGACATTTTTACACAGTACTTAATACGTTTAACAAATGGATTATTTAAATGCAGATGACATTTGGCATGTTGGCTATATTATTTTCATGAATAATGAATTGGAGCTCTGCCTTGCACTTAAAGGATCAGCCCAATGCACAGCCCAAGGAAAGTTGAATGCTGATTTATGAGCACCATTTTTGTTTTCCTACAGTTCATGACGAGGTGTAATAGGGTGTCTGACAAAGCATAGACAGGAAATGAACCCTGGCATCAAAACCTAACCTGTTACATCTGCACTTAATTAATTTTTGCAGGTGATAAAAGATTTAAAGACAAAATATGTTAAAGGGTTTTTGAAGTGCAGGGCTTAATAGTCTAAATCTTGTTCATATCTGCACTCATAATTAAATCTTATTGTGGAGTCATGGCCTTACCATCTAGCACTTTTGTTCAGTTAAACATGAGTACTGACTGTTGAAGAGAAGCAGAGAAAGGGGGAGTGTGGGAGAAGGAATGGTAAGTGAAAAATGAGTGGCAGACTAAGTATATGTATAGATTAAATATTCTTAGAATGTTTTTCAAATATTTCTCATATTGTTCTGTCATTTAGAAACATAATTATAAACTGCCAGAAACTATTATTTCTGAAAAATTCACTTCTACTGTAAGTTATGTCTCTTTGCTGACTTGAATCTTTCAGTTCATTGCTGCAAATTCTAGCCAAAAGTGAACTCTCTGTTTATTCTCATTTTTAATAGGAAAAGCCTACTCAAAGTTTGTGAATGTTTTTAAGTCTTTTTGCCTGTAAATGTTATATTTGCCTTGTTGCGAAAAAAACCCACTTCCCTTTGACATACTTAGCCAATATGCACTTAGAAATTCAGTTTCAGTTTTTCAAGGCAAGGTTAAATGTGCAAGTCATTACCTGTGCAAATTATTACCTGTAAAGCTGCCTATCTTTACCCAGGAAAGTAGATAGGAAATTTTCAGCCTTTCTGCAACTGTCCCATTGACCAGAGTAACTCAGTGGGTGAAAAGGAAGAAATATATGGCTGACACAGATGACTTCATTCCTGAAGCAGTTGCAGTCCAGTCCCTAGTCTGCTCCATGGTCAGAGCAATGATGTACAAAAATTCATGTGGAAAATTTCTTATGCATGCAAACTATGGATAAATCACAGGCCAAACTGAATGAATGAACAAGTTAATAGTGATGTCTTTATTCCCACCAACAGAGTTTGGGGCATCTGAAGGAAAGAATGGAATTACAGATGTTAGACTTGAAATTAACCTTTAAGACTATATTTTGATAGTGACTAGCACAGCAGGACCCCATGCAAGTTGGCAGCTGTACATGTTACTACCATATAAATATTAAAAAGTAATATCTAATCCCACACACTAAAGTGTATTCTAGTTACAAATTAAGTGTAGTCTTCATAGATGCTACATGTCTTCATATATAAATTCTTAACTTTTTAATTGTCAATCTTCCCTTAATCTATTTCTACAGTAAAATAAAAGACCTATCTGACAGGATTTTTTCCTCATTCCACCATTTGCATAAATCTCTGGGTTTGAACTGACTTATATACCCTGAATACATTTGATCTATTAAGGGCAGAATACAAACTAATTTCCCACGTGCTAACATCTGCAGTCTTAAAGAAAACATTCCTTTGTCTAAGCAGAGAAATTACTGCTCTTCAAAAAAGAGCTCTTAGTGGAATTAAAGTTTAGACAAGAAAGTGAGTTTGTGATTTGAATAATAAAAAAAGTAATAAGGAAAAAAAGATCTTTTTATGCCCCTTTAAAATTTTTCCTTCTGTTTTGCAAACTGTTACAGCAAGAATATATCTAAAGCCCCAAATATGTATGTAAAAGAAAGACTAATTAAAATAACCAAATGAAGTCCTACTGTGTCCCTGCAGATCTGTCTGTGTGCCCAGCATAGCTTGTCAGGTTGTTGAAATACTCATTCCAGGAGCATCCATGCTTACATTTATGCTAGCAGGATTTGAGTCTGTTTTGGAGTAAACCAATTAACTCTGTCAAAGGTGAAGACTGAATGGGATTCTGGAATTAGTCTGCATGCCAGATTTTACTTAATTTGCCAGTCAGAACCATCTAACACTACACTGGCTGCCTTGAAATCTTCAACAACCTCATAGCAGTGTATTCTCTTTTGCACATCTCATGTGTTACATTTAACCTTGGCATTAAGTCGCAGTTGGGCTGTAACTCCATCCTCATGTTGTTTCAAGTACTTTCAACATAGAAGAGAAAAGAAACTCTTATAATGCTACCCTACAGAGGTCCCAGAAGAAGTCCAAGTCAAGCACAATGCAGTACAAGTAGGACTCAATCAATGTAGAGAGTTCTGAACAATGTGGGTGAAACTCCTGGGCTGCTTCAGCTGGCAAGAAGAACAAGCAATGTTCAGTGCTTGCTGTGCTATTGGCAGTGCTCACCTTTAGGTACAACTTGAGCCTTCCTGGAGCAGGCATAGTCAGGAGAATGTGATTTCTGTTTTGCAGACACTAAATTGGATTTAGACCTCATAACATCTGTAAAATAAATACAGACTGGCTGACAGTGACAGTGTTGTCATTCAGCATACTTTGTCTTAATTCTCTAAATCAGAAATTTCAAAGGCATGGCTTAAAGGAGGAAAATAAAAAATATCTATAACTTTTCAGCTTCTTAGAAATGCCAGTGAAGAAACTTTTTTTTTTTTTAACTTTTACTGAAAGGCAAGCGGATTTTTCATTTTCACTTATAAAATTCTTGTTTGTCTAACCACATAGAATAGTAGCGAACTGTGAAAACAAACTAAAAAATAGGAAATGTCTGCATCATCAGCCTTTGTTTTATAGATATACTCTCAGCATTTCTTGGTCAGCATTTTATTTAATGACAGAATTTTATTCACTGTCATTATATAATGCTTGAAATATGGAGACTGACCAAGGTCACTCCCTTGATTGTGGAAGGCACCATCCTATCTGCCAGATGATTTAATAGCTAATGAGATCATATTCCTATGTCTTCAACTGTTGCCGTCATGATTTTGCAAAAATGAAGTATGAAGTCCTTTCCGCATCTGGCATCTCTTTTGATGTGGATCTAACTGCTGAGGGACTGAACAGAACTGAATGTTTCAAGAAAGCCAATTTACTCAGCTGGTCTCAGAGCCTTTGACCTCAATAGTGGAACTTGGCAAATCAATGAATACTCTTATGTTTAGTGTTCTGTCAAGAATTGTGAAAAAGCTCTGTAAACCATAGATCCTTCTGCAAAATACTAGTTTGTAGTTTAAACATTAGTCTTTCTTCAGAGGCCAATGAGGCTAGTTAATTAAGCCTGAGGGGTTATGAACTGTTGGCAGTTAATAAGTCATAAAATTCCTCCATAAAACAGGATGCTAGATTCCATCACTGAGGCAAGGAGTACAAAGAGCCGGTGTATAAATATCTAATTGTACAAAAGGACTGGGATTTCTCAATGACTGCTCATCTGGAGTCTCCAGGGCACGCTCGCTATGGTTTCCTGATTTTTAGAAGCCAGTTTAAAAAATGAGTGCATTAAAGAGTAATTTGCCTGAAAGTTCAGGAAGTATGGGGTGGTGAAGGGAGGGGGAAAGGGAAAGACAAAAGGAGGGCAAGGGAGAGGGAGAGAAACTGAGAGACAGAGAGGAGGGGGGTGTAAAAGAAAGCAGAACCGAGCTCTCTACACTGAGTTGGACATTATTACATTTGTCATCTGTTTTCTTTCTCCTTTAGGATGTTCACCATGGCAACGGTACACAGCAGGCTTTTTATGCTGACCCCAGCATCCTGTATGTTTCCCTCCATCGCTATGATGAAGGCAACTTCTTCCCCGGCAGCGGAGCCCCAAATGAGGTTAGGTTTATTTCTTTAGAGCCCCATTTTTATTTGTATCTTTCAGGTAATTGCGTTGCATGATTACCCCTAATTTTCTTGTCCTTCTCTGGTTCTTTAAATTACACCAGATTACCAAATTGTCTACTGGGAGCAGGGGACCAGTGGAGAACAAGTGCATAACCCAGAGCAGTCCTTGTCAAACAAGGCTGATCTGACATGTTGTTTGATGTTTGTTTCTAATGCACATTTGAGAATTTTTTTCTTCTCCCCTTTCCCTCTCTCTTTTTCTCCTTCTTTTTCCTCTTTTTCTCTCTTTTTGGCATTTTATTTCTATTTTTCAGGTTGGAAGTGGCCCTGGCGAAGGGTATAACATAAATATTGCTTGGACAGGTGGTTTGGATCCTCCTATGGGTGATGTAGAGTATCTCACAGCATTCAGGTTGGTACCATTTAGAGTTTTGGAAACTGTTTTAGAACAAAAGCTAATGTAATATTGAAAGTCAACAGAATAATCCATAGTGAAACTAAATTAATCCTGGAATCCCAGTTTATGAGAGTTTATTAAATTAAAAACTGGGTAATTTAATTGTTGTGATCATCCATGCAGAATCAACAAAAAAATTTTGTAATTTTTTGATTGGTCACTTGTGTTTTCATTATAATGCCATGCCAGTAAAATTACTTTGAGCTTGCTTACTTCTTTACCTATAAAATTTAAATGTATTTATACCAGGCAGAAGAAAATTGCTTTTCATGTTCACATTGATCGCAGTTACATGCCAGTAGAGCAGACAGAAAGCAATATGAAGTATGGTCCAAATCCAGTATTCTTCATTCACTTAAAAGACTCATGATGCTCACAGATTTGACCATTAGCTTTTTTTCTACAAATTACATGAAATGTTATTAAATTAAAAGTAAATAATTTTGACATACTGCATTAAGAATGATAGGAAATGTTGCATGCTGTATTTGTCATTGCTCATTCGTTATGAATATTCTCAATAGCTCATTCATAAATGAAATTTTATTCCTTCATAGGTGATGCTTCATAATCTATTAGGTCTTATTTTCATGGGACCAGAGGAGATAAGAACAGTCCAAAGCACTATCTTTTAGAGTTTCAGTTTCAGTGTCCTGTCCTGCATACAGCATTTCCTGTCACTGTAAAAGAATCCAGTGGAAGGGTTTAGTAAAGTTTAGGTGAGGTGTAGGGTTCATCTTTCAAATTTGGGCAAATGCTACAACAAATGACAAATGCTACAACAAATGACAAAACAATGTGTATCTCTAGTCTATTTCAAGACATTTAGTTTGAAGTAGTGCAATTACCTTATACAGTTTTTGACAATACTCTATGGAAAATACACCACAAAAACCCATTAAACTCTTGTTTTGTTTGTTGGAGTTTTTGTGTGTGTGTTTTTTGTTTTTTTCCAAAGAACTTCTGTGCAGCCCGTGAAATAACATGGAGAGTTGCTAATAAACAACACACCTGACATCAGTCTAAGCCCTAGTCAGAGAAGTAGCCTTACACATTCACAATATCCCACTGTTATTGTGGAAAAAGTTTTAATTTTGTTTACATTGGTCTGTATTTAAAAAGAGTCTAAACAAGTGGTAAGTGTCGGGCTTCAAATTTTCTACACTGAGTAGTGCCTCAAGCTCTTTCCAAGATACTTCCTATACTTCCATGAGATTTTTACATAAGTTAAGGAACTGAATGGTTCAAATCACTGGTATTAGTGTCTGATACTAATATATCTGGTATTTCCACCCCAACATTCTTGGTTTGGATCCAAACCGTCCCACTGATGATATAGGTGATGTGGCCATCTAATGATGCAGAGAATGGTGCTCCCAGTTTATTCAACAGAAGACTCACATACTGAGACTGTAACCATAATTGGTACCCCTGCTATCCTGATGAAAAATACCTCGGCTTAATAGTGCCTTTACAAATACGTATGTCACAGTTCTATTTTAAGGCACACTAGTGAATTGTTTGGAGCAGCTAGTATTGCTGCTGTGCCTATTATTGTGCTTCAGAGTTGGAGGGATTTTCAGTCTCTGTTCCTAAGCAAAGCAGCACTATTCAGGAAAATAAAATTCATGTAACTTACTACACTCTGACTAATCATATACAGACATAAACTTGAATATATATTTATTAAAGCAAATAAATTCAAATTTAAGTTTAGAATCTCATTTTGAAAAATTGTGGATGGTGAAAAATTTAATGTTGCTATTTTAAATGCATCCATTTAACTTTGTGATTAATGTTGTAATGAATGTGAATGTTTTTCTCCAAGCAACAACAGGAAATGTTTCCCTACACTCTCAGCCCCTTTTGACCTCATCACAGCCTTTGTGCCCTCTATAGGTCCTGCTGACATGGATTTAGTATGACTGGTATGACAGTTTTGAATGGGGATCATTGAGGTAAACAGCATGGAACTTAGAAGGGTGGATACAAAAATTTGTGAATTACTTAGGATAGACAGGATAGCTGTTTCTGTAGATCTGGTCTGAGTGATATGTAAATTTACAGCTCCCAGTACAGAGACACTTTATCCATGGGCCAGAATCTATCCTTGCTATTATCCAAACTGTCACATATGATGTGGCCAAAGTTCTCAGTTTGGCCAGAAGAGAATTGTGAGACAGCAGACTGGCAAGAGTCCAGAAAAGTCCAGAAAATCAATAGAAGAGTTGCCATGCTCTCCCAGCCAATCAGCTGTTGTTCTGGAGTTTCTGTGTACAAGTCAGTTTTTAAGAAAATAAGTGAATTTAAGACATAGAAAAACATGATTTGGTTTTTTATATTAGATTACATGTTTTTATAGACAGACTTACAGAGAAGGTCCAAGGTAAGGTGTGGAGCAAATTTTGAACGTCTTCAATCTTAGGAGAAAAACAAGGGGAAAATGGAGAGTTTTTCTCTTTATACCTACCAGTAGACAGAGAGGTTGGGCAGTATTAGTACCCTAGTGAAGGCAGGAGTGGATACTGGGGAAGGTCCTCTCCACTGTAAACAAGGTGTGAGTAAGTTTGTAGAGGGTGGAACCTGTTTGGAGAGAAGCCAAGGATTCCTGGCTGGCTCCAGAACCTAATCCTTTGAGCTCTTAAGAACTGAGAAATTTGCATTAAAATAATCTAAAACTCTCCAGTGGGTGCACATAGCTTTCATTTTCTCACCAGCAGAGCCCTAATTTCATTCTAGAATTGCACCAAGCACATATTTGAAGTGTCACCAGCCTTGACACTAGGTAGCTTGTTATTACTTGATTGACTGTCAAATTTCACAGCAGACATCCTTCTAAATGATAGTCCACAGAAAAAGAGACCAAGGGTTTATGTTTCTGTCTCTAGAGTTCAGCTCATAACCAGGTATTATAAATGACAATATACTTAAGTTTTTAGGTCAGAATATATTTGTAGAAGCATTTACACACATGCATATATACATGCAGGTAGCAGAATAGTAGTTATTTCCCACTGCATAAATAACTAGATAAATCTATTTTATGTAAATCTTTTTAGGACTGAATAATATTCCACCTCACTCTTCCTCCAAACTGTTTGAGAAAAGATTTCTGTTTGTTCAGGAAAAAAAACAACTTTCATGTGTGAAAATGCAGAAAAATTTGACCACAGAGTAATCACTTTAAAGGCATGCTGAGTGAGAGGCTGCACTGGGACTGTAGTGGGAAACAGAAAAAATTACAGTGCTGGTTTGTGTCTGCCATTTTGATTTCAGTGCTACATGAAATATTCATTATATTTTTGAACAAACTCTTTCTATTTAAGTGGCTGTAGCCAATTTGAAGATGAAGACTACTCATTCATTTATAAAATAAATGCTTTCATTACTTTCTTATTTCTTCTAAGAAAATAGTTTTCTTGTGTTAACTGCAAGGAGGTAGTAGAAAATACAGGATAGAGAAGTTTCTGTAGAATGGAGAATAATTGCAGTCATCAAATGACTATACCATTTCATTTTGCTAGAAAAGTGTTGTTTGATGTTTACCATAGTTAAGGAACTGGCCTAGCTACAAAACTCCTTGAAATGACATTTTTCTAAAGGGCAAGCATCTCTTCTCCTAAGATAACAAAAATGCACAGCTCTTTTCCATTATTTTTAAGCTCTGAAGTATCCCTCTAGAGAATTTGTTTCATCATTTACTTCCACCTATTCAGGTTAGATTTGCTTTAATCTCTTTGAAAGCCAAAGGAGATGGTGGCTGTTTTCTAGGAGGATGATTTTACACTTGAGTTTATGAGGATGTAATCCACTCTCTTCTGCCAACAGTTCTAAAAAAAAAATAAGAGCAATGGTTGACTAGTAATGTTCAAATAATTATTTTCATAAGCTCCACATTACACCAGATGTGCTTAGTAAAGCAGGCAGCAGAAAGAGGCTCAGGTCTGTGCTGTACATGCACATATGTCTCTGTGTGTACTTGGAGTTTGCAGGGGACAGGAGAGATGTGTGTTTCTGTAGAGTGGAATACAGAAGATGCAGGAGGCGGTGGAAACAAATGGGAATGCTCAGAAGAGTGAAGGAGAAGCAAGAGACAGAAGGAAACTGAGCTGTGCCTTCCAACTGCTTTGCACTGCTTTTATTCAACAAAGGAGTTGTAAATTTAGCTGAACCAGCCAGTATGCTCTGGCTGCTTTGCACTACTCCAGAGTAGCATAAAACAGCCATAGCATATTAATGAACCTCGCCATAAAAGCTTGCATAAAATGAAACCTGTATGTGTGTGTGATTCTTGGAATGATTAGAAATAGTTCATGATAATATTATCTTTTAGCAGTCACATGTTTGATTTTAATTTAAGAAGGGGAGCAAATTCAAAAGAAATGTGTGGCAATAAGGCAGAGTTAAGGATGAACTATATAATGACTTAATTTAAAATACATTTGTAATTACTCCAAAATATAATTTTAAACAAAGTTCAACATTGAAATCATAGTTGAAATTACATGTATTAAAACATAAAAATGAAAGAAAACAAAGGTGTCCAGAAAATATTCATCCTGTCTTGAAGTTCTTAGTGATTGTTTTGGGAGAAAATAAATATTTTAAAACTGCATTCTAGTCTGTGCTCAAAAATATTAACAGAAATATTCCTTGTCATCTTGTAGGCATACAGGGCACAGTTAAGTTCATTTGAAATATTGCATTGATGTATACAATTTGGTTTTTTCCATAGTCTTGCATTTCCAGATCTCATGACATTTAATTTTGACATTTCAAATGAAAAACTTTGTGAAAGGACTTTTGATGTTTTCATATATATTTTCCTTGTTAACTATGTTTCAGCATACGTATTGACTATAGTTTTTCTTTGCTATTTACTTACTTACTATTTATGAGTTAGAATTTAACTCATAAATGCTAAGAAGAACATTATATTGCTATATATGCCTTATTTTTTAAAATAGAAGTATACTTAGCATGTATTTTTATTTATTAATTTTATTTTCCTGTAAATTTTAATTTCAAAACTTTTTTGTTGACTAAGGAATTTGAGATAACTTTGAGAAGTTTCATTTATCCTGTTGGTATTGAATTTCATGGTCTTAAGTATGTGTGTCTGAAAAACAAAAATTCTTTGTTTTAGCTCAAATCACTAGTCTTCCACTTTCATTAAATGTCCATTTGTTTATGTATTACATGTGTAGATGAAACTCACATTCTTGCCTATCCACATTTATTATCTTAAATACATTTGTATGATCTGTGTCATGTCCTTTCCTATTTTTCTTCTCTCAAAATACAATATTTCTGGTCTTTTTCAATCTCTCTTCACTTGGAAATGTATCCAGTTGCCAAATCACTTTAATTGCTCATTGCTGAGGCTTGGCTATTTTCTGGAAATGAGCTAAATACACCACATGAGGGCGAACCATCGATTTATATGACTTTGAATATTATTATGACTGTCTTTGGCATCACTGCTCTGCAATGTTGTATAACTCTCTGAGTAGAAACCTTGGTTTCTGATAAACATAACAAAAGAATGTAAAAGAGAAAAATCAACATTTTTTCCTAGCTGTACCTAACTATTGAAAGTGAGTCATAGTACCGTGCTGTGTTATGATGTTTAATGAATTCCACCAAAAACAGAATTTGCGTATAAAGTTCTTTTAAGCAATGATTCTTAATACCCATAACTTAATGCTTATTAATTTTTTATAACTGTAATTTCCAGAGGCTGCTGCTAAGGCTATGTTATACTAGATGAGGTCTAAAAACTACAATAATACAACATTTGAATGTTTCTCATTCAAATGTTTGATAATGTTTGATATCTCTTCAAAGAGATAAAAAGACAAAAGCATGGGAGGAATTAAAAGAAAAAACAAGTTAGCTACTCAGCCTCACGAGTCAATGAAAGAATGAGAAGTAAACTCCAGTAACATCTTCAGAACTTCAAACTATTGTATTATCAGTGAACTCCATTCACAATAGCCTCAGAACTAGGCAAATGCCATCCTTGTCTTTACTAATGGAAATTATTTATTTCC
Organism: Dicaeum eximium; assembly: GCA_013396995.1. Taxonomy (NCBI): domain Eukaryota; kingdom Metazoa; phylum Chordata; class Aves; order Passeriformes; family Dicaeidae; genus Dicaeum; species Dicaeum eximium. The sequence goes on along the minus strand of VWZP01010350.1, from coordinate 241,511 downwards.
CAATATTTTGCTTTGTAATAACTGCTAAAAGTTATCTCAACTATAGTTATTTCTCTTGTCTAATTGTTGGGAGAAATACATTCAGCATTTTACTGTGTATGGAGGAAGGCAGAATCTCTGAGTAATGTATGACAGGCAGATAATGATGTACCCAAATGCAGGTGGATGTTATTGAGACTGCTTGTTATCCACAGTCCTTCTGCATTGTCAAGGGCAATGCATTTAGGAAGAAAAATGTGGCTGAACAGAACACAGTAATGGAAGCTCTACGAAATCTAAACATGGTTTCTGTATGGATGTATATGGTTTGCTTTCAGACACTCGTAGCATTCTGCAGTTATAAGTTACAGTTTCAATCATTTTTTAATTTCTGACCTTGTCACTGCTACCAGGTATCTTTAAAAGATGCTCATTTCAATCAGAGATGTCTCTCTTTTCCCTTCTGCCATAGAAAATGTCTTAGGAAAATTCAAATAAAGATGTACCAAACAGCTATAGAAAGATAACTTAGGAGTGCCTGAGCAGTTTCTTTTGAAGAAGTTTGAAGAAGGTAGAAGTCTGCTTGGAATAATTTCTAAATCTGCTTGGAGTGTAAATTTCCTATGTAAACATTCAATAATCTTGATGATTTGTGACTTTAGAATACTTTTTTGAGTGTGGTAATGAAGGTTTTGTAACAATGGTAAATTTTCATGTTTTTTTTTTTTTCCTTGACAAATGTTTTGAGCATTGAATCCTTAGGAAATGAAGAAGCAGAGTTAAAAGCATTTGAAACAGTGGTTTAAACAGCTTTGCAGCATTTTGTAATACTTCAAAGTTCACCATAAAACTAAAACTGGCAACAGTGTTTATAACCTGCAATCTCTTGTTCTTCCTACTTCTTTACTTTTATTTGGAAAATCTAACTTCTTCTGACTGAAATACCCTAAATTTTCACCTTTACTGTACCGGTATTTTTAAAACTGTATATGGTGCTCCTTTAATTCACTGGAACTACAAAAGTGAAACCCTTCATTACAGAAATTAATTAGTGTTCGCTTACTTTTCTACAGATGCACAGTTTCTTTTATTGACATGGCAGAGCAGGGGGTGGAGGAGAAAGGATAATAAAATATGGCATGTGTCAGGTTTATGTGCTTCAGGTTAAAAACTATTCGATTAAAACCCCAAGCCATACATGGTCTGTAGTTTCAAAGTACTGGAAAGTATCTGAACTCTTTTCCAATATAACTATTTTCCAATTTTTGTTAAGCCAGCAAGATGAAAGAAATGAGGTGTATGGATAAAGAATTGCCATATTGTCAAATACTTTGATGGAAAAGTTGAGAAATATCACCAAAAGCATCCTGGAAGAAATTAAACAGCAACAAGAGTGGAGAAGATACTTTTACCCTAAAAGTCAAAATATCTGTGGTCTTTACATGAAGATAAATTTCAGGTCAGAATTAAAAGTCCTACATCAACACTGAGTGATTATATAGATGTCCACTCCCAATTTAAATTTTGTTGCTTTATAATAACTTTTGAGAACTACACTGCAGCCTGTAAAAAATATCCACATGTTCTCTGCTGGAACAGCTCCAGACTGTAACAGAACCACTAGATTGCACCCTGGTGCTTTATGTATTGTTTAATTGTTTTCCTTTGGTGGATATTTTTATTAAAAGCCCATTATCCAGAATCAGACAGAAGTGTTGTTTCAAGAACAGCAGAAACAGAGACCTTTCAGCTACACAGTTCTTACTTAGGCTTTCTTTAGCTAGCTTAGCTAATGAGACCTCCATTATTCTTCTTTTAATACTTAAAGAAGAAAAAGAAATGGGAGTTTTTATTTTGTTGCTTTCAAATCTAAGCAGGATTGCAAAGAAGTATTGTGAGGTTCTGGTGTGCTCACGCACCTGTGTCTCAGTGTTAATTTGTGTGAGTACCTCCAGGGCATGTCTGTGCTTATAGATGCTCTCATGATTTTGCACAAATAATTCCTTGGGGAGATAAATTTTTTTATCCTAATAATTTTGTGGGTCTGTGCTACACTTTACTTATACAATAATTGCATCAAATGAATAAGTATTTTTCATAGAAAAATATTCTAGAAAATAAAGCTGCAGTAATTCTGAAGAAAAATAGAAAAATCTGGCAAGAGTCAGATTTTAAAGTTGTGACATGCTGAATAGCACTGTGCTCTGTGCTGCAAGATCTTATGAGGATTCTTGTTACTGGATATTGTTGGAGCCCTAACTCCAAGTATTTCATTACTTTTTGAAGTCAGCCTTTAGTCCTGTGGAGAGATGTTTGAAACTATGAAAACATAAGTGTCTCAAAAATAGATGTCTAATGAATTAGTTCAGGGAGGTCTATGATTCATCATTATGTGGTATTAGCAGTACTACTTAGGCCATCAGTAATCCATTAAATCAGTGTAGCTTCTTGGATAGTAAGTCATTACCCAGTGTGAGGGAATCCATCAGACTTCAAACTCTGAGACATTAATTTTACCATCAGTATAAGAAAAATGCTTAGTTGTAGAGTGACTTACTATTGTGTATATTTTTATTCAGGCAAAGTGGGGTCTTTGTCCTGTGATCACATATCCTAGGGTTAGGATTTAGAAGGAAATTGATAATTTGTCTCATTAGTTTATGCAGATCTCAGTTGTGCACAACACCATAATTCACAGCTAAATTACAGAGCTGTTACTTATACAAAAGAGTAGCTTCTTGCAAAAATCATTGTTAAAAGAGTTTGTGCAATCAGAGGCTTTTCACTGAGTGAGTAAATGTGGCAGGATTTTATCTTAAATACTGTCACTACATTTAACTTAATTAAGCAGTCAAATCTTTAAGATTATATACAAGCAGTTTCATGAGCTGTTATGCCTTGAAACAAAGTAAGCTTTTGAAGGATCTTATTAGCTGATTCATATGCTTACCTACCACGAGCCTTCCAATGATATTTATATCAGCTGTTAAAATAAAGTTACCAAGGTTATTAATTCATTAAAAAAAAAAAAAAAAAGAAAAGAAAATGAAAGCAAATAAATTACAGTACAGGATAAGCCAGGTTAAAAATAGCTATATTTGGGGTGCATTTCTCCTGTGTCATGCATTTAGGAGTGTACATGCTTATCATAAGATAGAAGGATGATGGTTGAAGGGATGATGCAGGGTGTTTGGTTCTTTTTCTTGCTGTCAGTAAGTTGACTGGACTCTGGTGCTATGTCCCTCCTGTTCAGGGAGTGCATTTCTAAAGTAGAAATGACTAAAGACAGCACTTCCAGTAAGCAGCAACTGTCCGTGGTTATGACATGTGATTTTCTTCCAACAAGAAGAAAATGTCTAACTGGAACAAAACCAAAACTACTAGAAGTTTCCAAGAAAACAACTAACTGTTGTGTTTCAAACATTTTTATGACAGTGTTCATGTCTAACCTCTTGGTGAGGACATCACTCTAGGAAGCTAGAAAATTTTAAGTGAAAAATCCCAATGCTTTGGGACTGGATTTAGCCTTAAATTGCACCAGGGGATGTTCAGACTAGAGATTAGGGGGGAAAAGGATTACTTAATGAGTGGTTTGGCATTGGAATAATTTGCACAGGGAGGTGATAGAGTCACTGTCTCTGGAAGTGTTCAAGAGGTGTCTGGATGTGGCACTTGGGGATTTAGGGGTAGTTATGGTGGAGTGGGGATGACAGTTGGACAAGCTGGTCTTTAAATTCTCTTCCAACCTGATGATTCTGTGATAATGGGAAAGAGTGAAGACAGTTTCTTTTTCCCCATTCCTACAGATCAGGGGATTGAACCTGACTTCATCACTTTCATCTGAAATTTATGCCTGTGCTGTCAGATTATTTGAAATGTTTCAGGTTTGTTTCTCTTTCTTCATGATTAAAAGAAGTCTTCCTCTGAAAAATATCGAGGAGATTCAAATATACAAAAAGATTATAGTAAAAAAAGTACATTTCCCAAAAAAGTTATTGTTCTAGTTCTGAATTACTAGACTAGTAGGAGAGTGGGAGCTAATTACCACCCTATCCAGTCTAACCTTCCTACCTCTTCAATCAAGACGTTTACAGATTAAGAATGTATTACTAAGAATATATTGTTAAACCTCAGAAAGTGCTTCAATTATTGTCACAGGGATTTTTTTGTTCCTCATGCTTCATTAACATGTGCTTCACTTTCTGTGTGATGAACTCACTATGGAAACTGATTCCCTCTGGATCTGAAAATTACAATTTATTACTGATCATTTTCCTCATTTTTTTCCAACAAAGAAAAAAGATTCAAAAAGTTGCTCATCATTTTCAATGTAATTCTTGTTAGAAACTGCAAACACAGCAAAATAAATGCAGAGTTTGTAATAGCTTGAAGACCTTTTAATTTCCAAACTAATCAAGAATGCAGTGATTTCATTCTCATTCTATTCCATCAGATGGGCTTAGTATTAACTGCTAAGTATGAACTGCCCCTGAAACTAAAACCATTACATAGATGAGGGTTCTTCAGTCAGTTTTGATTTGCTCTGTGTTAAATTCAGTCATTGGCCTCTATGTAATAACTTGCTGAACAAACCCAGAATTTTTTATGCTATCTTTTGTCATCTTGCAAAGCAAATTTTGGATTGGAAGTATTTGGAATGTAGTAGATTGGAAGAGATCAGAAAGATCCAAAGATTGAAATACATTTAAAATAGTACCAAGCAGTATAATTTTCCAAGATTGCTAATACTCCCTTTTCCTCTCCTCCACCCTTCTTCCCACTTTTTACTTTCTCTCTTGGAGTCATAATTTGATCATTCATCAAGTTCTCCATAGCATCTGTAACATGCCTTTTCTTGCCACGGTTCTGTAATAGGCCTCTGACCACAAAGTTACTCCTCATCTGTTTTTCTCAGATGCTCAGAAGCATCTGAGTATTCTCAAAACTCTTTTGCATGTTACCAGGCCCTCATGCTTTTTCATCTACTGGTCTACCTGGGACATAAGCTTTTCTCTTCCTTTATTTGTCTATTTAACCTCTCATTCCCCTCAGAAGAGGCTCTTGTCCCTTGTAATGCAATCATGATTCATTGCAAAGAAAAAGTACTGCTAAGCTCTCAACCTTCTTCTCTCCCCTCTCTATCTCCAAGACCATTGCATGTACATATTGCTGTTTATCCTCTGATTCTAGACCTCTTCCAAAAGGGCATCTCATTCTTCCTCTGAAACCATTCTTAACATAAATCCCTCCCAGACCCAAAGCTCAGAGTCTGTATTTTACCCTCATTTTTTCTAGCCTGTGTGTCATCCACTTTTATTTATCGCTATGATCTTTTTCTTGAAAATTCAGCTTTCCTTGAATTCTGTGCTTGATAGTCCCTCGCCTCCTCCCAGACTTGAACACAGAACATCTCCTTTACCTTGTCTTTTGGAAGAATCAATATTTGCCTCCTCGATCTTTTTTCAGTTATTCTATGACATTCTGCTTTTGGTCTTGGTATCTTCTCCTCTGTGGTTTACTGCAGAGCAGTTTGTCCACAATGCAAATTGAATTATTGTTTGTCGACCAATGGCTTCTCTGTTCCAGGTATGTTTCCTCTGTACATCACAGAATTTTATAGTAACTTTATTATATACTAATTGAGAAAATATTCCTTTAGTTGAAGTTCAACTTTACCAAACTTTTATGCCCAAGCCATTACTACTGCCACTCTCTATAGGGAAAACCATTTTTCTGCCTGTCAGTCAGGCAGGTTCTTGTGTAACCTTTGACCTTCTCTGTTGGAAGTCACAACACAGCAATGTCTAAATTTTGCAAATTCTTTCTGTAGCATATCTTTGAAATACAGAATGTATTACCATTCCAACCACCTAAAGTGATTTCTAAGTTTCAGCCATTTTGTTTATTATTGCAGTGTCATTCTCAGAATGCTCTTATGAATTTAATTTTCCATATGATACCAGGTACAGGTTTTCTGGTTTTTTGTGTGATAAAGTTCATACTTGTAGGATATTCTCATAAACAGCTACAAGACTGGTTCATTAACTTCCTTGAAATATTTTATTATATTTCTATTTTGCTATATTGCAGCACAAAACTGGACAGTGGTTAAATTCCTGTACTGCTAAGACTGTTTCTATTTTTCTGTCATGTACAGCTTCTGCCTGTTGCTTCCCAAGTCTCCATGGAGTACACAGACATGAGCCATCTTTTTGTTCATTCTGTGCAGTGTTTTGTGTGATTGGTTTTGGTTCATGACAGTCCCTCCAAGGCATTTTACTGATATGTGTCTGTTCTTGTTGTTAAGAATAACAGTAAGTTGTAAGGAGTTAAGAGGTTAGTTTGGGAGATACAAGTTGTTCCTCTCCCCATCACCGCTCGATATATGGCTCAATGCATGGCTGCATGTGAGTCAAGGGATGACTTGAGGTGGAGCACTGTGTGGTACCAAGGCTAGAACCAAGGTAGAATCAGGTTCTCTGATCTCATGCAACAGGCAGTGTCTTCCTAGAGTTCGACAAAGGGAGAAGGAGGAAGTCCTCTAGCCCAGATGTCTTTCATGCACATTTTAATTACTAGAATTTATTTGGGACACGGTGACATGGATCTGTAGTCTGGAGCTGTTCTTCAGTTCCAAAAGTAAGCTACTGGTAGGATTCAGTTCTTCCCAAACAGGTTTCAGAGTATGATGCAGCCTCTCAGAAGAGTCCATCCATCTCAGAAGCACAGATATCTCTCACATCACATCTGCAGCATCTATGATCTCATGAAGCCCCTAAGCGTACATATCTTGTTGACATCTGAGGAAACATGATGATTATCAACAAAATGTAGGGCCTGTTGTACACTGTATCACTTCAAACACAATGAGGTTATTAAGGCTTAATTACATAAGAAACAGTATACATGTTGTGCAAGCTTGTAGAATGTCACTTGCAGAAGTTAGGCAAGATATAAGAGTTTCCTAAGTTTCTATTATAGTTTTATTTCCAGCAGTATTCTTTGACAAACTAAATAAATTACTGCATGTATTGGACCTCTGAGGCTTGGGGCAAAGAATGGAAAAATTATTTACAAAAGCTTGAAAATATTTAATCACTAGAGGCAGGGGGCAACTGTGTTTTAATTAGCGGTTCCTCAGGCCATTGGCTGGCTGGAGGCTTTCTCAAACAACCACACAAATGCACTGAATAGCTGTTTGCCAGCCTTAGGGTCAGGCCTGAGATGAAACAGATAAGATAATTGGCTCTAATGAAATCCAGAAGGCCTTGGCTTTCTTGTTTGAGCTTGGATTTGAAAAGTGCGTGTGGAAGTGAGGCTTAATTCAAACCAGTCCTGAGCTAGGCCCGTTTTTCAGTGACTTTGATATTGTTTGAAGTTCTGAAAGTGTTCGCCACACCACTAGCCTGCTGGGCTGGGCCTCCCCAGTCACCTTAATTACTGAGCTTTATTGCTGACTTTACTACACAGGAAAGGAGCCATTATATGTTCCATCAACATCAGCTCTCCTCAGATTGGAGGAAAGGCCAGGGTGAAAGGCCACTGTAGGAAGGCAAAAACTTCACTTTGAGGTAGTCAGATCATTTACCCGTGTTAAATTTCACTGTGCTATGTGTGTACATTCCTCACAACACAGAAGCCCAATTTCCATTTTTTTTAGCAAGTGATTACTTTTCAAAACATTTTGTTTGTGTCTGATTAGCAGAAGGGTAGATTTATTCTTAGAGGTGGAAAGAAAGCAAATTGTAACAAACGCCTAATTAATCATCACAGGGGAAAGAAATCTAGTTAAAAACTGTAATAAAGAGAAATTGTTCTTAATGCTTCTTTGAAGTGGGAATAAGTGAGGAAACCCCTATGGTGTGTTTGCAGACCTGACACCCTACAGAACTGACTCCTTACAGCCAGCCTGATATCTTCAGGGTAACTTGTAAGGGGCTCTCCAAAAACAGAAAAGCTCCTGTGAAGTACTGCTAGGGCAGGCAACAATTGAGGTATTTTAGCAATGTTAGTTCTGAATTATTCTCTTCAGGGTAATTGCTTTCAGAATTTGGTCCTAATCTCTTTAGCTGCTCCAGCTGGTGGTGCTGCTGGAAAAAGAAGCAGCTGAACTTTTGTGCGTGAATTGGTTTTCAGATCTAGACACCCTGTAGCAATGGAAGTGTCTCTCAGGCTTCAGGATCCATAGTCTGGGGCCACTGAGGTGCCTGGGAAGACTCCTGTCAGAAACCTTGGACAGACCCTGCAACTGCTTAAATGAATATATTTACATATTAACTCATTAATAAGTCAATTAGGCTACTAGCCAGAATAAAGTTACACGTGCGCATTCATGTTTGCAGGATAGGGCCTCCTGAGGCTAATGAAAACGTATAATATTGGTCGATTTGTGCCAGATCCCATATTACCAACACTAGCACTTAATAAAAGAAATACTGATGAAAATTAGTTTCTAGTGGGACCGTACTTCAGATCAAGATAAGAAGCATTTTTTTTCAATGAGATCAGGAGGCAAATTAAAAAGGACTGAAAAATCTGTCCTGTTAATATCTACTCTGTGAGATTTTATTTTGGATTTTTGTTTGTACATTTTTTTGTGAAATTTTGCTTGGTTTTTTGTTTATTTTCATGGAACTAGTGTTTCTGTTTTTCTTAAATCTTGAAAATGTCTGGGATTCCTTCATAAAAATTAGAATCATACATTCCACACAGTATTCAGCCCTTTCTTTAAAGGCAACTCTTTTTCATAAAGAAGGCTTCTGTAGATCAAGATAGTTCCACCTTGTGTTATTTTATAAATAATATAAATATATTATTTAGATTTATAAATATATTTATAAGTAATATAAGTATATAATATTTTTTAAAAAATAACTTTTATGTATGTGTAGCTCAAAAATTCGTTACACAAAGGACTCATATTTAAGAACCCTGAAGACTTCTTGTTTTTCTTCTCTTTCATATGGCCTGTCACTTTAACATGTTTTATGTTAGTCAAATGGCAAATTGGTTATATGCTTTAAAGAGAAGCAGCAGGTTTTAATATTTTTATCATCATTTTGTGAAATTTTAACCTGTTAAACTCAAAGCCAGCATCACAGGGAGCTGGTTATATCTTGATGTGTATTTTATTAGCACTAATGAATCTCTCTCTGAGCTGAGAAAATAACTTTTCAAATCATCATAATTCATCACAATTATTGGAAAACAATAATTTCCCTTCTAATACAAAAGATTGTTTTGTGAGAAAACAGTGGTGTAAGTATCATAGTGGGAGAGTATGAGGGTTCCTATAAGCAATATTTCTAGATGGGCAGACATTCTTATCTTTATTAAACATAAGATTTTGTTTGCTCTCATTTTTTATAATGTGGAAAAACAAAACAGAAATGTCCTTTTTGATACCGTGCTTTCTAAGAGGTAGTTTGGACATTAATCTTAGCCCATCACTATAAATCATGATCCTTGTCTGAGTGTACATTCGTCTGCAATCACATTTTAGAGAGGCTAATGTGATTGAGAGGATCATATATGATGGTATAATAATATTATAGTATCTTGGAAAAGACTTTTTGACTGGCAGAAGTGAGATTAGGTGATCTGTTAGTGATTTAGTGGTTACCTTGCACATATGCCTAATGATCTTTTTAATAGAAGAAATGAAATTATAAAATCTACTGGTGATTTAGTTTGACCTTTGCACATCTGCCCACAAACTTTGTAAAGTTAAGCTTACATGGACGGTGTAAATCAAGCAGGGGATAGTGACTGAGGAAGCATTTTATTGCAGGAAAAAATTCCCTGGATGCTTAAATCACTTATTTCCAAAGTTTCCAATCATGTTTTTAAGGTAGTACCATGCTTATTATTGAGAAGGGTCTTTTTTTTATGTGCAGAACTGGGGACTGTGCAGTTTCATAATTTCTACCTTGCTTACAATTGCTTTTAAATCTGCAATTTAGTGAAAGGAAGTCTAACAAAAATATTCATAAAGTAGCCATTATCTGATGTAATGATGTTGTGTTGTGTATTTTTAAAACACTATATAGACCACACAGGAAATCACTGGCTGAACAAAGGGTAAATATTGAGTTTCATTACTTTCACTGAATTTGCTGCATCTTTAAAATGAGAGATCTTTAAAAAATGACTGTTAGATGTTATCCTTGTATGTACCCATCTGCTCTCCTGTAAATGTTTTCAGATAGAAAATCTATCTGCTTTCCTTCTAAGATTTAAAAGTAGATTTTGATTCTGCTTTTCATTATTCTTCCTTTGTATCATTTTAGAATGTGTAAAGAAGAGGTAAATTAAACCACTTGGGTTCAGTAAATCACTTTTAGATGCAACGACCACGACACACATCTTGGCAGGACTATGTTCTGTTGTTCATTACCTGTTTTTTACACTCTTTGGTAACAGCGTAACTTGAAGATAAATGCCATAAAAAAACATTTATTTGGATGCTGGCTGCTTTAACTGCTTATATAATTATAGATGGCTTTTAGACAACTTTTACCCTGGTAAAGAATGGAGCAAGAATTAATAAGGACATTACCTACCTAAGGTATATACATGTGGCTCTTTGACAGTGCCTTTTCATTGCTGTACTCAGTAATAACAGTAAGAATAATTCACTCTAGAGAACTTTTACAGAGGATGCCATAGGTACATAATTCTTTTGACTAAAGAATTCAACTGGGATACATTTCTCATACTATGGCATATGCTATATGCCACAGTATGAGAAATATTCTCATAGATTACTTTTGTGTGATGTGAGAGATCAAAGGATTGTACTCCTATTTCCATGACTACAATAAACTTAAAAAGAACAAAAAGTAATACTGGTGAATATCGCATAAAACCAATGGGAACTAACATAATTTAAAGAAAAGGACAATTAGAGGAAAATTTAGGACAGCATGCTTTTTTATTGTTCTTGGTTATAGTGTGAAGTCTTGCACCTGCTTGTTAACAAGATCAGATATAGGATTAAGAAAAACTGAGTGGCTTTAGTTGCATACTTTCTCCTAATAGCTCTGTTGCCTTAATTTAATTCATATGTACAGTATTCTGAAATAACTACACTATTTGATAGTGCTGTAATAAAACACAGGAAAATACAAATTCACATTTTCTTTATGTTATTTCTTTATGTTATGCACAATGTTTCACACACAAATTCAATGTTTCTTTAAAAACCTAAAAGTCTTCTCATTGTATTTTTATTATTAAGAATATATTGTCTTTATTATTGTGCTTAAAATATTTTTTCAGAAGTGAAATTCAATTCTAACTGTAACATGAAGCATTATTTTCAATTAGGAGTCAATCCTGTCCTAGTTGTCGTAAAAAATGAACTAATAATTTACAAAACTTAAATGAAAAATACATATATTTTTATTTAATGGAATCTGTCTGTACAATTTGTGGCATATCAGGCTGTGTAAAGATTGTGGAATTAACAAAGTGCTAAGTCCTGTATTGCCCGTGATGTTTGTGAATACTATTATTCTTAGTAAACTCTAGATAATTATTGTTATAAGTTAGTATAATAGTATTAGCTCCCCAGATCAGACTATAACTTTTGCACTGAAAAGTAGCAATGTACAAGCTTGTTGAAAGGAAATAGAAGGTTCAGCCTGCTGTGTAGAAATAATTTGCATTAGTACCCTAAAGGAAAATGTGGAACACAGCCATATATTTTCAGATCTTATTTCAAAAATTTGATTGCATAGATCTGATTCACTTTCCTATGTCCTTTCTGCTCTGAACATGAAGAGAGATGACTTTACATTCAAAAAAATAAGCTTGAGTTCCTCTGCTCTCTACCCAGGACACCTCTGCCCCAGTACCCTAAGACCAAATGGAGAATAGTGTTAATGGAAGGCTTCCTAGAATGGTTTCTCTGTGGGAGCTTTTAGCTTGAATGACTGAATAATATTGAAGAAATTGTGATTTTTGGCTTCTCATTTCACACTGGATTATGGCTAAAAAATACTATGTAAACAGCGAGAAATTCAGGATCAAATTCAGAAATCCAGCCACATCCCTGCAATGTAGGCGTCTGCATGTCAGCAAGGTGTCTGCTCTCCCACTGTGCAGCTCTGGGTGATACAGCTCAGCTGGGTCAGCCCAACTGAGACAGCTGTGTCGCTCACCCTTAACCAGGGATGTGCATTGGCTGTCTGAATAACTTCCTAGATTTCACTGTCTATACTGACCAGGACCTTGATTCAGTTTGCAAAACCTTACAAGTGTGCCACAGGAGGTGCACTGGAGGAGCTGAGGTTCACTGCTGTGGCTGACAGCTATAGCAGAGGACATCCTGGAGGTGGCCAGGAAAGGTTCCCCAAATTCCCAAAAGCCACTAGATATCTTCATGTAGGTAACTGAACTGAATCATTTGCCTCCACGCAACTCAGTGGGAGTTTAGACCCTCAGCTCCCATAGAGACTCCTACAGTATATTGTTAACTGTTGGCATCTGGATTTAGATGCTGTTCCTGGTTAAATATATCTCTGTTCTAGTTAATATTTCTTTACATACTTGAGGGAAAACCCAGTTAATCACGTTTTCATCCACATATAGTTAGGAATATTCTAAGCCAGTGTTTCAGAGCATGCTTATACTTCTACACCTGCAAAGAAAGTGTAAACCTGTCCAGTTCAGCTTTACACTGCCTGTGCAATTCTGCCTGAAGAATTCTCATGAACTACCCATGATGACTGATTTTGTCTTTACTGAACAGTGACAAAACATAAGCATATACATTGTAAGTAGTTTGTCTTCCCCAAACTAATCTTTCAGGCTGGAAGCTTTGTAGAGGCTAGTATACTGTGCTGACATAAATTACTGTTTCTTAGCAGTATGAAATAGCCTGTACAAACCCGGGTCTGACAAGAGTTTCTCAGTATCCACATTGACTCATTTTGAACCTACACATCTTTGCATCTAGCTGCAGTATGCATTTTAGTCATATCCCTAGGCAAGGTCTCTCCTTCAGTTTATTGATGAAGTGGGAGGTTTACCACTTCAGTTGTACACTTCCTGTTACATCCTTGCATTGCACCTTCTGTAGACAGGATTGTTGGCTGCACTTAGACAAAATACATGAGAACAAGAACCTGGGATGAGGTTGTGTTTTAGTCAGGTTGTACTATATACTCCCAAAGGGACTACCTCTCAACAGGGACCCTTTCCAGAAATTTAGAGCTGATAATATTTATGAGAGTTCAGAGCAGTTGAAACAATGGTTAGAGATCTTTTAAATGGCTAAATTTCAACACACTCCCTAAGGAGCTGGGATGGAGATAATTTCAGACCTGTCAGAGGAAGATCATGCCTTAATTGTACTTCATTGTACTATAAAAAATGAATCCTCTCCACTAGATTTAAGAGCCTGTGGTATTGTGATCTGTGTGAAATCTTCAGGGAACTCATCTAGGACCTTACAATGTATGTGAAATAAGCTTGTGTCACTAACAAAGGTAGAAATAGTCACATAAATATGATGGTTTCTGTAACTGATCTTTTCTAAAAGTATCTCCAGCTTGACAGGGAGCATCTTTTCAGTGTGATTTATTCTGTAATGTAGTACACTCCAGTGACTGCATTTCAAAAATGCTGTCTTGAATATCTACTTATGAACAGAGCAGCCCCAAATCACTCAGCTTCATGACTCTGGCATTTCGTTGAAAGATGAACACTGCTTTAGCTGTGGCACAGATGCCAGCCTTGAGAACAGAGCATGAGTCTCAGAGTCTCAGAAAGCATGAAGCACAAGTTACATCTTTCAGCAGCAGCTCTTACCATGACAGAGGTCCATATTAAGCATCTCAGTTTTAAACGTTGTAGTCTTCAAAAATGAGATTGATATGTCATGGAGTGTGAAATGGCATGGCATAACGCTGCTACTTATATTTGTTGAAATTAAATCAGCTAACATCTGTCAGAGGTACAGTCCTTTCTCCATTTTCTGATTCAAACCTTTCACAATCATAGGAAAGAGACAGAGACTATGTAATTTAGGCAACATGAAAACTATGTCTCTAAACCTCATTTCTAACCTCTGGGAAGCTGTAGAAGTCTTTTGAGTTTCCAGAAATTTCCTCCACATCAGTGCACTAATTTGTAGTGAGTTTTCTCTTCCACTCACACCGGGATGAGCAAGAATGTTACTGTTTGTCCCTGCTTGGGGGAGTGCTTGAAAACATTTGCTTGCATGGCATGAGGAGAAAAGCAGAGTTTGAGGAATGAAAGCTTTGGCTGATGCAGTTCTCTGCTGGCACAAGGGCAGAGGTGGTAAGATAAATGCGGTTTTCATACTTCAGGGATGTTCAGCTGCAGAACATTACTTCTACTGTAACTGGAAACTGTCCCAAGGGAAAAAGACATACCATAGGGGACTTCACTGGAGTTGGTATTTCAGTTCAGTGTCCAGCCAGTGTTCCCAAGCCTGAGACATAGAAATGTGCAGGTAATTCTGTGAATTATGCTGAATGCACCCTTTAAATGATGGACCTGATGCTGAGTTGATGGTTTTGCCTAAGTGTCTTTAGCATTACGTCTTCAGATGGATCACAGAGATGGTAAAATGCACAAATGATGAAAAATGATGAAGGCCCAGGAAGGGAGACCATATGTTCACTTCTGAAAGATCAGTAACTTGCTGTACTGTTATGGACATTTGTGGGGAGTTTTTCTTTATTAAGGAAAACAAGTAGCTTCAAGCTGGAAGTTTCTGACTGTATTCAATTTAAGGATTAATGATTATCTCTGATCATCAGTGGCTAGATTTCTGCTTTAGAGCAGGGAGTTGTGTCATTCATGTTGTCACAAAGATGACTGTAGGGTATTAAGCCTCCATGTTAAGCCATTTTCAGTGGTGGAAAAATGTATATATTTGATTCATGATTCTAGAGGTTTTAAATGCATGTCTAACCTTTTTTTTTCATGAGTATTCTTCAGTAGATACAATAAGATGCAAAAATAAAATATTTGGAGTTTCCCTTCAGAGATTAGTAAAGTAGGTAACATTGTGCTAACCTGTGAGCAGGCAGGACACTAGGGAGTTACAGTTTTCTGTGAAAAGCACAAATGGGTGCTGTAGAAATTTATGCTTCCAGGAATAACATCACAATGTACCTTAGACAACGTTCAGAGAAGTAACATGCTTAGGTCAGTGAAGACATTCAGGATGGTCTTAAAACTACATTAAAAGGAAAGCTTTGCAGGTCAAAAAAAGAAGTTAAAGTGGTCGGCATCTCTCAGAATGAAGCTCTTGGGTCTCATACATTCTCTCCTCTTTGAGATAACTGTGAAGTAAAGGGGATAAATAGAGGGCTGGACTAATAGTAATGAGCAAGCAGATGAGAGAAACTAGAGTAGAAGGAGAATGTAGATGAGGCAGAGTAGAAGAAAAGGTGAGAGAAAACAGATGGAAGCCAAAAAGCCAATGAAGTGAGAGAAACAAGACTACAGTGATTTACACAAGACATGGTGGAACTCCTCTGGATAAAACACTGAAAGAAACTTATAGCCTCAGTCCAGTTCTGGAAGAAAAAGAAAAAAAAACAAAACCAACTTTTAACATGGTTTCAAATGAGTTAAGGCAGAACTTTGTGAATTTTTTCATCCTGGCATTAGAAAGAGAGATTCTATAACAGGACATTCTGATAGTATTGGTGACCTTGCATAGATTAGATTGAGATAAACATAAAAAAATTTACATGTTTATTTGAACCAAACTTCAAATTCCTTGAGGTCTATTCTTTGCTAATATATATTTCCTTTTAAAGCTGTAAAAAGCCTACAATTGAATCCATATTAAGTATGCATGTATAACATGAATTGATAACAAGAATGCATGTAAAACAAGTTAAACAAAAGCCAAAGCTGAACCACCTTTTTTTTTTTTTTCGCGAATTAGCATGATCTAATAATAATCTTAATTCCCTCAGTAGTAAATAATTCTTTACAATTATCTGGGATTGTGAATTCAAAAAATAATTCTAATTGAAATTTTTAACTTATGGAAAGAGAATGTAGGAACTGTTCAAGGGAGCACAAGTCTGAAGAAATTTCTTATCAGGATTTTGATTCATTTGCAATTAGAAACAGAGCCAAATTGGAATTTGCTTGTGTACCCTGTAGCTGTTGAAATAGGAGTGGTTTTCAATTCTAAATGCTTTTTAACTGTACGATATCTGCAGGAATTATAGAAATACTGAGTATTTTAGAATTGCAGCAGCTTCTTTAAACATTCTTGACCTGTATTAATCAAGAGTTAGCAATCCTGCTAAAAGGAGATCTTAGATTACAAGGTAGAGTACTTCTAATTTGTTGGTTTAGTCACAGCTTCTTTTTTTTTTTTTCATGGTCAGACTGGGGTTCTTCTTTGGTGAGTCAATGGAATTTAAAGAGAATGGAGTACAGCCAGAGTGAGATGAATATATATGCCTTGGCAGGATGAGCTTATTTTTAAGCACTCTTTTGTCTTTGATACTCCTCATCTCTATCATTGATTTTCTTGGTGAAGAAAGCACTGCAATGAGGTGATGGGAAAGCTGGCTTACTTTTTTATTGTAGCAAGTAAGATTTACCAGTTCTCATTCCACAGTCAAGTCTCTTCAAAGGTAACTATTTTCTTCCTGACCGGGTTTTCACTTGGACTGACGGGTTGCCAGTGTTCCCAGTGTCAGAGCACCAATTGATGTTTGAGGTTGGAATTAATTTTAAAGATTTTCAATTAAAGCTCAGATTTTTTAGAATTTAGGCTATAAAATAAAATAAAGTAATTGTTAACAATTTAACAGCTATTACATTAAATTTAAAATTATATTTTTGCTGCTTCACTATCTTTTTTAATCTAACTTGGGTAAATAATATAAAAAATACAAATTATTTATTTGATGTTAGAGGCAGCTCATTGAAAAACTCCTTGACTAAGTGTCCTAGTGTCCTACTTGACCAAATGACTAGTGCCCATCAAGTGTGCAGAGCTGGATGAAAAAGAAAGGAAAAAGACACGACGTATGCAATAAGTGAAAAAACAAAAATTAAATTTTAGGTATCATTTGATTGATCTTATGAATTCAAAAAAGTCAGAAAGTGTTGAAATTAGGACTGCAGCTTGGGTGATTATATATACAGCCATTCTGTAAATTCCCTTGACATTATACTAACTTAGGATTCTGTTTTTTCTTCCAAAGGCTGAACTTACAGCAACACAGTACAAAAAGTACAGATTTTAATAAGTAATTTTTTCCTTAGCTGTTCATGCTGAAAGGCTGACAAATTCTTTGTGCTTAGGTGCCAAGAGTCTTCTAACCTTTCTTGAGGGGGTCACAACTTAAAAATCTACTGGATTACCTCCCATGTATTAGCAATGATAAAAACTTCCTCCTATTCACTGTAATTGCACATCTCCCTATGACAGGTTTGGCAATTTCATGTTGGAAGGGTTATTTTAATGAAAAGTAGATGAGACTAGTATGCCAAATTTCTCAGCTGGTGTAAAACTTCATGTATTTAAATCTAGATAATTAAAGAACTCACTGCCAAAAGGTTATTGCTCAGTGTTTTGGAGACTGTTGGTAATCCAAAGGTAGCAGCATGAGAAGTGCTGCCTTTAGTCCCTTGAACAGTGTACAAGATCTGTTGACAATTTCAAGTAAGGAAATGACAAAAGTATTTCATAAAGTAATGGTAACTTAATTGCAGTAAGTACACTAAAGCTGACTAAAGTAGGATCCTTAGAAGATAAATAATTATGAAGTCCTGATGGGGTTTCTGAAATACTTGGGAAATGAATGTTTTATTAAATATATATTTTGGCCTCAGTAAGAGGTCCAGTTTTTGGACAGAGTGAAGAATTTGAATTACATGATACCTATATATTGTGTCATCCAGATATCAAACCTGGAAGAACGATTTTATTTTAAGTGAGGTATATTTGAATGTACATTTTACTTACATTTATTTCAATGTTTCCTGAAACTTCACAATTATTTTACTGAAGTTTCCAGTCTAAGTTATTATATTATTTTGATTTTCACTCTGAGAGAGAAGTGCAACAAAAATAAATCTAGAACTGGGAATCATGCTTTGGGATGTTTTTTTTTGCTAGTTCCAACACTGTAAATTGAGATGGACATTGAAAGAAGGAACTATGTGATTCAGTTCATTCTTATATTTTCTTGAAATCAGAATCAATCTCAGTTTCCAAGACAACTGACTATATGAGGATGGACCAGTCAATAATGAGAAACAGCTTTCTTTTTTATTGCTGCAGCATATGGTAGAAAAAGTCTTTTTTGTTTTGTGCTGTTGAGGAGACTATCCAATTTATCACTCCAAAGAGGATCCAAAAATTATTAAAAGAGGTGTGAGCACTTCAGTTTTTCAAGAGAAGGACAGGGACGTAAGTTCATTGGGGAAAGGCAAATTCAGAAATGTCAAAATGTAATTTTTAGATGCTTTTCAGTTAAATCCCAAACTTCACCTTGATTTTTTTCTCAGTCCTTCTTCAGAGGTCCTGACAACTTGAGGAGTTGGTGCGAGTGATTGTATTGGCAAATGGAGTAGCAATGTGTCAGTACGACTCTCTTGGGCTGAGCGGGATTGCCTTTCTGCCTAAAATGCCTGGCACACATAAAAGGCTTCTTCCCTGCACACCACTGAGAGAGTTATGATTGATCCAGGACCACAAGACTCAACAATTCTTTTGCAGATGTCAAATAAAATCTGTTAGGAGAAATGTTGGTTCCATAAAGTCAATGGAAGCCTAAGGAAAATATTGAATCACATTGCAGTGTATCTGCATTTTTATATTTTGTTTTTCAGTCTGAGATTCCAAGTGCTTTGCTGTTCACTGTTCCTTCATTGCAAAAAAAAAAAACCAAAACCAAAAACAAAGAACCAAAAAACAAACCCAAAGGAAAGAAACCAACCAAAAAAACAGGACAGTGAAACATTTATGCAGGAGTCGTGTTATTCCTGAACTCTGTGGTGTTGTCTGCAGTCCTTTTTTAGAGCTTTTTATTTTTCCTTTTTTCCATATCCTTTTTTCCTCATTGTGCCCATGAATGGAATATGTATCCTTTTCATACTATTATTACTTGAATTTCTCTGAAGCTGATACAGTATCTTCTGATCATCTTGGGTTTTGTTTCAGATATTGTTCTAATGCAGATTCTTTTACTATTTTTGTACTTTATTAAACTTCTTATTTGTGACATTGATTCCTTAATATTTAAAGTTCTTTCTGGATGAAAATGCTTCCCTTTGAATTTTATGTATAAAACTTGTTTTTTTTTTTTCATATTACTGAAACCAGAAAAAAATTCTTGTTGTCAACACGTCATATTTGGCTTCATATTTCCCTAAGCCTTCGTTCTCTTCAACCCTTTCTTTGGCTTGTCTTTAAGTTACAAGTGTAACCCTCTTGCAGGAGAGTGTTTCTCATTTTAAAACAGCCTACCTGATGATACTCCCTGAACAAGTCTGGTACTTTTATTTGTGAATTGAGTCCTTCCAGTCACGTTCAATTCAGCTGATCTCTAAGTGCTGACATTCAATTTTCTCTGTCTTCGAAGTCTATCAGATTTCCTCTATTTTGTTGAGTAAAATGAGTGTAAAGGAAGAACTGGAGAGTAATATAAAAGAGACAGGATTCCTCCAAGTTACACAGAGCCAACACCAGATCACATTTCTAACCAAACAGTAGCTGAAACTGCACCAGAAAAAGTTGTAGTTTCTAACACCATGTGGTACCTTGGGATTATGCATTAGTGAGAGTGTTCCCCCTCGTCCCACAAATATCTCCTCTCTTTCTCTCTGGGAATTTTCTGGGAGAGTGGGAGGGAAGAGGGAGGAGGAAGGGGCAGGGATTGAAAAGCGCTTTTCTGGGTTATCTTACATTATCTGTAAATGTTTCTTCTAAATCCTCAATAAAATTATATCAGTATGGGTTCCATTAAGTGGCATTCAATTTAGGTAAAGTGAGAAGTTTTTGTACTAAGTTTTTCCTTTTTAATAAGCCTTATTATATGAGGGAAACTGTATTTTTGGCTATCAGAAAGAAGGCCAGCTGGTCTGTTTAAATACATGCTGGATGTATTGAGTTGGTCCAGATGAGTTTGACCAATTAGTTGTTGCAAACTAGCCCCAGCTCCAGTGACAAGGCTCTGCCAAGCAATAGAAGCAGACAAACATGCCTAGGTATACTTACACAGAAGTGGTGAATGCTGTAGCTGCCTGTAGCATCAATATCCTGCCTGTAGTATCAGTTAAAAGCAAGGGCACTTCTTGGTTAATTTGGTCTGGGTGTAAGAAAATGTCTGTATGTTCCTTGTCTGCCAGTGTGTCTTGTTCTTCAGCAAAAACCAGGAGGAAATAACGTGTCTGCATCTTCCCTTCAGAACATCAGAAAAATACCAGTCATATGAGCAATTTTGTGAATAGCATTACTTCAAAGGAAAGGTACAGGCTAAAATGGCAGTTTCTATCCAGAAAATTGTGAAATACCTGCTTAATGATAAACCAGAAAACCAGAGAGAAAATATCATTAAAAGTAGTTCTGAGTATATGGAAGAAAATATAAGACAGAGCAAGAAAGCATCTGTACGAAAAAACATGTAGAGACCTCTGAGAAAAAAATTAAGACAACTTCATGTACTTTGTATTCACAACCATATTGGTGAATATAGCATGTGGAAAATTATGGTCTTGCAAAGGGCTATGACCTTGATAAATAATTTGATTTCTAGATTTTTTTTTTCTTTGCATTTAAAAGGGAAAAAATCCCCTTTTGGGCAAAATGCACTTTTCAGAAATGAAGAAAAAATTTTGGTAAAAGTGCTTTTTCCTAAGGATCTCTGTGTTTTTTATTCACTCAAGATATTGCTCCCATGAAAAACACAACCACTCAAATTCATCTGTCCGGGCATTTTTAAATCAGATTTACCTTCCTTTCTTCCCCACATCTCACTTTTGCAAGAACTGAAAACTACTTTACACTTAGTCAAGTAATAATCATTTGTGGTGACATAAGCAGATTGTTCACATTGCAAACTAAGCTGTTGTATAATAAATAAAAGTAAATGTTAGGTAGTGTATGTTCTTCATTCCCACTGTGCATCAAAGTGTATGCTATATCCCCAATGTGAAAAGCTTTTCTAAAGGATTTTTCATAAACAAGGAGTGTAGATTTTGGACCTAGAGACAAACATACTCTAGAACCCTCTTCTTTTAATTTATTCAAAACAGCACAATTTCCTTCTTTTCCCCAATTCCACCATTCCTGTGGAATGTCAGTAAAATAATTACTAGGCTTTCCTTTTTTCTTATACTATTCTTAGAGGACTAAGTACTTTTAAAAATTTCAAGTACCCTAAAATACACTGAAATGTAGAATATGCTCAAAATAATGTGCTTTTCTGTAGATGTAAGAAATTCCTTGGAGGCTATGTCATGCTGCCATTTATTTTGTGAATTCTGTAAATGCAACACATTGAGGCAAGTTTTTACCTCTGTATTTAAGTATTGCTGATACTATGGCACTTACTTTTGTTTTCTTATGAGCAATCTTATTAAGATTACTGGGAGCAGTGAACTGTTTTAGTAGTATTATTAGTTTACTATGTTAACATTTTAGGCCAAGTCTTTTATAATAAAACACTGCTGAGACAAATTACTTAGTAAAAAGGCAAAACCAATAGTTATTTTGTGATAGAAAATACTGTAGTATTTTCAGCCTTGATAAGAATGTAATATGTTTTCTAAACAATTATACAAATTTTAAAACAGAAGAGTTACCCCTAAATGGGATTATTATATTTATGGCAGGAAAGCTTCTAATTATTTACTTTCTTTTTCTTCCATAAAATAGAGTAATGAGCATTAAATTGATTTTTCTGGTAGAAACATGTTGCAACATGAAGGCTAAATGACACCTTAAACAATACTTGGTGGTAAAATTTGGCAGTGTGTATGCATGTGTCAGTACCATTTCCCATACAAGTTAGAATGGTTTTGATAGAAAGTAATTGGCTTTAAGTGATGGGATTCCGTATTTATAGCATTTTGCTTTCTCAGTGTTGGAGATACTATTTTAGGTTATTCTGCGTTTTATTTTAAACTCTGTCTTGCAAATTAAACCTCTGCTTCCTCCCTCTCATATGTCATCTTCAGTTGTCCAGCTCTTGGAAGCCACATCTGTGCTTTAGCTAACAACAGGAATTTAGTATATAAATTGTTCACAAGAATGGTGTGGTTACCAAGCAGTTTTGTTTGAGATTTGAGAAGTAACAAAAAGGTAAAAAAACAATTTTTTTTTTCATCGTGTAAGTGCTTACACAAGAGTCTGAGAAGACAGGAATATTTAATAGAAAATGCAGATTTTCTGAACTCTGTTTTCAGGGTAAAAGTGTTCTGTGTCATGCTATTGCTGGTATTATCTTGGCCTATATTTCCATAGAAGGCTTTATATTTGTAAACTTTCCTTTGATACTTGCAGACTTGCCTTTTAAGGTAACCTTTTCTTTAAACCTGTACTCATTTGAGAGATGCTTAGACCCATGATTTTTGAACAAGCTTATTTACCATAATCTTTAGCCAATCCCTTTACCTATTACCACTGCACTACGAATTTTACTCTGTTTTGAATATGGACATGAGTGTGCATAGTACATGTGTATATGCTTCTGCCTGTGTTTCAAGAAGTTGGATAATTTTACTCAACTATGCTATTAAATTTTAAGTGAATTCTGGAAAACACACAGTAATACTTCCTCTCATAGTTTTTCTGTCTGCTAACTTTTCCTTTTTTTTGGTCCTGTTTATACTACTTCAGAGACTCTGACTGAAGCATATTATAGATCAAATGTAGAAGAGTCCTTATAATTACATTGAAACCACCTTTCTAAATAATAAAAATAGAAGATGAGCAGATATTTTAGACAATATTTCATATACTTTTCGGCTGCTTAAGATCTTGCAGTTCCAGCTGCAAGAATTTAGGAAAGTTACATGAAGGATGCCAAAATAATTATTCATTTAAAAAAGAACCCACAAATAATAGCCTTAGGCTCTGAAAATGTCTTTAAAAGACATAAAAAAAGCAAGAAAGCAAGCAAGAAAGAAAACAAACTGTTAGTGCTTCTAAAACTTTGCATTCAGTGGCACTTAGATACTCCTACAATTATAGCATTTAAAATTGCTAACTTTATAAATGGTCTGTAAATGGGTGCATCCGTGAAAGACCTTGACCCTTTAAACATTTTGGCATGTGATTAAGTTCAAAACCATGTGCAAATCCCAGTGACATGAACATGATTTGCAGTACTGAGGACTTCATATTGATGTGGTACCTTTTGCTTCTTGAAAAAATAAAGAAAAATATATTTTGTATATCCAGAAAGCAAGTAAGGTAACTGTAAAATAAAAGTAAGGACAGGAATACTGACTGCTCTTGAAAAAGAAACAGAGAAGAAATACAATTATTAAAAAGATATAAAAAGTAAACTTAGAAGTATAAAAGAAAATATAGGAAAATAAAGGATATAAAGATAAAACTTCTATAAAATATATGTCTTAGAAACTAATGCAGACAAAATTGGCAGAATTTTGGTATGCCTTGGAGAATAAATCCAGGACAAAGCTGATGGCCGGATGATAGTCATCAAGGAGTTTTGAGGGGATGTTCTCAGCTTTGGCCTTGGTGAACTTGGGCTGACAATGGAACTGGCACAAAGGAATGATGTGAAATTAAACCAAAATTGTAGTGAGAGACACTATTATAAACTCAATTGATGCAGAAAAAAGTATTATGTGTGAGTTGTACAGAAATTCTATGTAGCTTTCTGTGAGAAGAGACATTACTTGATATTGTGTTACATTAAAACGTATCTGCAAACAACATATAAAAATAATAGATAATGTAATTTCCACATACCTATAGGGGCAATCCTTTAAATGCTTTCTTATCTGTTTTTATCAGGGAATATTCAACAACTTTACCTTGTGTAATTTTGTAAGGTTACCTTGTGTGAGTTAAGAAAACATAGTGATTGTTTAGTACAGTATTTTGTTTGCATGATGTGAAACTGAGAAACTGTAGGCAGACCTACATTCTTTCAAACAACAGACTAGGTCTCCATTTGTGGCTAAACCCCCACTATAATAGCTCTAATGCATTGTATATATCTATATTCCTGCAAAATACAAGTCTGGTATAACTGAACAAATAATAGTGCATTTCTAGGGTTTTTTCCCCCCTACTTGTTGAAGTTATGGACTTTAGGGTCTTCTGCATTTTCTCACAAGCTTTTTCAAGAGACAACTTGGTAATTTATTCAAGGCTTTTTCCAGCTTTTAGTTTTAGCTGATTCATCTGTGAAGTGGGCAAAGAAATGCCTTCTTTAGAGGAGTGTGCAATCAGAAACAGCTATACTGATTTATACCAGCTGAAGATATGAACCTTTCCATTTTTCAGTGTTCTGAAAGTACTTTGAGATCACTGGATGAAAACATCCGAGGATTTTAGGGAAAGAGCAAATAATTTATGTTACTAAACCATTCAATCTGCAGTTTTAGAACAGCACAGATTATTTTTCTGTTACGTAAATTATTGTCCTGGGCTGGTATTCCTGCTTGTTTCCTTTTTAAATTAACAACACAGCAAAAGAATTGTAGCTATTTGCATAAGTTTAGCTTTCTTCGGAGATTTTCAGCTCTGTGTCATGGTGCTTAGAGAGTCATTTCTTCATTGGGTACTTCTCTTTAATCTCTTCTGGGAGAACAAATGTTTGGTAGCATCCTAGCCATGTGCTTTGAATGTACAAAAATAGAATAGAAGAATAAAAGAAATAGAGTCCCTTGGTAGAATCACTTTAATGTCTTGCATCTGATGTTCAGATTGGTGGGGAGGGGAGGATCACATGCCTGATGTTTTCTCTAGAACTACACCCAACTGGAAGCCATCCCTTGGCTTCTCTGCAGACAGCAGCATACCCAAATGGAACATATTAATTCTTTGGGGAAATCTCCCTAGTCAGACAAAAAGAAATCTTTTCAGCTTCCCAGATACATGCTCTGTTCCCAGTACTGTCGGACTGAAAGAAGAATCTGCATTACGTTGATCAGGAAGACAAGTTTCACTCTAACTGCAGGTTTAGATAAATAACTTCTGCAATGCAGCTGCTCAAGCTTCAGGTTTTGACATGTTTATTAATGAAAATGAATGAGAAAAGAAAGAAACAGTCAGCCAGGCAAGATGCCCCTGTAACTCTGCTGTCATCATTAGGTGAATATGGTATACCAAATATTTATGCTTCTATATGATTCAGATCACAGAAAATAAATATCACTTTTATGTGTTTTATTTTCTTTGGAGAAGGAAGTGGAGGAGAGTGTGAGTCATAGGGGAAGAATAAAATCTATTTCTCTTCTGACAAAAGCTGCTTGTTTTGTCAGAGAAGGATCCTAGCATTAACTTCAGTTTGCTGATAAGTTCTGGAGCCTGACTGGCTTCAAAAAGAAGTGATGGCTTGCCAGTCCCCAGTCTGTACCTGTCTGGTGACCCATGGCCAGAAGCCAAATCATATTTCTTATTCCTGCTGGGCAAAGGATAATCAGTGTTCCTAGCAGGGTCTGAATGCAGGCTGCTGGTGCACCCTTGCAAGGATTTCTGGTTAGCAGAATTTTGACCCTTGGCACCGTAACAAATCCTGCCAGCTGCAGCCTGACATCTGAGCACAGTGCTGGTCTGAGGAATCTGGGAAGGTTAACATGAATATGTATTAGTGTGTGACCAACATTATTTGCCTGCTTTAAAAAAAACCACCCCAACATATTTTCTGTTATGATGAGATTCAGAGGGTTCTCTTCTTAGGCAGCTGAGAAAGGAAGTGACATGGTTATAGGAGCTCCTGAGGAGCTAGTCAGTCAATGATTCCTCCTTTTTACTCCTTGCTGTGCCCTCCAGAGTGTAGAGATAGAAAAGGTGTAAGAAACAGGGTCTGACGATTCTCTGCTCCCAAGAAATAGTGAAGGATCAGGAGCTGTCACTGCCTGTCCAACCATCCTGAAGTAGGAAAAGATTGTTTACAAGGGAGAAGTGATCTTCATGTTGCTTTCTGTAGGCTTTCTTTACAACTACCAACCACAAAACTGTTGTTGCTCTTGCCCATGACAGGGGTCAGCTGGGCTAGATGATCTTTAAAGGGCCCTTCCAACCCAAGCTATTCTGTGGTTCTATGATTCTGTGATTTTCCTGGAGACAGATATTCATATGAGGGTGCTAAAGCCTGAGAGGTGACAAATGACAAAAGGTTTTATGTGTGTCCTGGTGAAATTAAGACTGTATTTAAAAATGTGTATGTATATAATTCCTTACAGATCTTCATAAGATAGGAAAGTATCTGTCATTTTTGTGAAAGAATTTTCATGTGTGCTTTTTGCCACAAAGCAGTAGATGTAGAGATGTCCTACCTACATAAACTCATAAACTCCAAACCAAAATGCTGTTTCCCAGATGTTAAGTTGCTCTTTTCAGAGTGGAGATATCATAGAATTTATTAAATAGAGTAACCACCTAAATGCCTCTAGATTAACAGAGAAGACTGGATTAGAGATCTAGGAACCAAAGGTCTATATGTTCTTTGCAATTGAGAGACTTGTGGCTCTCATCTTTTTGAAAGACCAAATAGTAGCCTTGACTCCTGCAACAAGGATCAGGGACACTCAAATGTTTGAGAGGAGTCAGGCTTGCTATCCCAGTAAAGAGATTTTTTTTTTTTTTTTTTTAGTTTTCCATGATATCTTTCAAAAAGAAAAGACCTTAGAGGTTCATCTGTGCTAAATGATGAACAGTATAAGATGGATGAGCTCTGAAATTCCACTTCCCTCAATACTATGGAGGATGAAAAAGAAATGAACAGAGGGCATACAGGTTAGCTGTTAGATTGTATGCAAAGTAGCAGTAGCAAAGTTCTGTCTCAGTTTGTGAGACAATATTACAGCAAAAGTAGGATGTTATTTTTCTGGTGAAATGTAACAGACACTGTGTACATTTTTAAAAGAAAAAATTCTTTCTTTCAGAAAAACCCTCTTAGCTGTTATTTTGGTAATGTGAATTCAGCTAATACTGAAAGCAGTAACAGAACACTGAATTCTAAATGCCACCTCTAGTTATTAGCATTATAGCCTTCTCCTTTCTTAAGCTGAGATTCCTATATATCATTTCTGTAGAGATTTATGAATGTGCTAGTATTTCCTGTTCAGCAGTATTAAAGATGGTGTTAATAGCTATTTCTGGTTCTTTGTGTCAAAAGACCTTGCTTTCAGTATTTAATAATTTTCCTATTGCTACTCAGTATGGCTGGCAGTTTTAATGTCAGACATATTTATTTGACAAAAATTTTGAATAAACTGTGTCTAAACAATTTTTGCTGCTTCTATGAATGAGATTAAGGGTCAAATACATTGTTTTGCCCCATTGTTACTAAAAAATGTGCTGACATCTTTACGCTTAAGAGCAAGGTCTTGAAATGTGGCAGAAGTGTGGTGGATTTCACCAGTGTTCCAAATTATAAGATTCTCAAAAATTTCTTTGTGTATTAGACTGGTGAGGCTTATTACTGCTCAGCAACTTGAGCTTGCTTCTCTGCACTAAACACACTCCATTGTCTGACTCCTGAGCTTAGCCTGTGCTGTACTCTGTGGTGCTGCCACTTCGTTTGACATGAAGATATAAAAAGCAGAGCCTGACTTGAATTTGAGGAAATATGAAAGGAGAGGAGGAGGGCAAAAGCTCAAGTGGCTGCAGATAGGGAGGGTTCTTCATAGGATCCCTCCTTCTTTCAGTGTATAAGATGTATGGTGCTATGGGGACAGATGAAGATTGTGTAACAGCCACAGTCCTCATCAGTAATCAGGATCCATGCCACATGTGTTGCAGACGTGGGGAAGTTTGGGAAGTGTGTGTTGCTTCAGACAATGAATTTGTAATTAGAGTATCAGAAGGTATGTACATAAGATAAGACGTGGCTGCATAGGAGACCTTTATTCCTGATATTTTTCCCTAGCTTTGTGGAGATTAGCCTGCAAAAGCTCAGTCACTGTAGTGTCTAATGTAAGTACTCCTATATGTACTTTGTGTGTTAGAGAGTTCTACATCGTGGAGCAATAGGAAAAAAAGGCTAGAGGAGAAGTAATTGACCGCCTGCCTCCAGGCCATGTCAGTTTGAACCTGTAGCAAGCCTGGTGGATATTTGTTTTAGCTATTATAAAAAAGTCCAAGAGATGGAGAGTCTCCAATTTTCTTAAACATTTTGATTATATTACTATTTATTCTTACTATTTAAAAGCTTGTTCCAGTGTCTGAACTACAGGTTTCCTGCTGCAGCTGCTTCAGGTCCTGTCCACAGGGTACAAAACAGGTTATTTCTTTCCTCTTGCAATGACTTACGTATTTGTTCACTTTTATTATGTTTGCTCCCATGTTATGCAAATCAAGTAATTATAATTATATTATTTATCCACTTAAATATATTTTTTAGAAGTTTTTTCTTTGCTTTTGATCTCTCCAGTTGGTCTAGGTCCTTCTTGAAGTGCAATGCTTTATACTGGAATCCATATTTCAGCAGAGGCCTACTAATCACTTGTAAAAAAGGAGTATTTCACAACTTATATCACTTTGCCTGTAGATATTTGTAGCGCAATTTTAGCAAAATCACAAAAAATTTTTAAGCAGCCTCTAACCTTTTTTTAATATAAAACTGTATTCATTGAAATGCTGTATTCTCTGAAAAAGACTTTTTGCTTCATCTGAATTAGCTTTTTTTATGATTAACAAGTAAAAGGAACCTTTTCCTAATATTTAAATTACCTTTGAGGAAAACAAATAAAATAAAGTTTATAATGCATAGATCAAAAACTAAACTAAAGAAAAATCTAGTGAATTGCTAATATCGTTAACATGTCTTTCTTTTTCCCACAGAAAACCTAAACCTTTCAACAGAAATGTGATTTCTTTGGACTAAGTTGTTTATCAAATAAATTAATAAACATTGAACTTAAGCAAATAGCATAACACAATTACAAAATTAATCTTCACATTCTGACCAGTGTAGACCAATTGGGATTTTCTAGAGTTAATTTTTCTGGGATAGAGCATTCTTATATGTATTTGCCTTTTAATGTTAGCCATGTCCCCCTGATTTAGCACAGCCATTAGAGACTCAGTGTTGTTGAACCAGTGCAAAAGCCATCCTTACTCCTTCCCTTTGGAGTCAGCCTGAAAGAACACATCTGCAAGTGCAGAATACAGGGGCTTGTCTTCTTCAATACAGCTTTCATGCTTTGGGATTGGAGAAGGGCAAAATCAAAGTGACAAAATATCCACGCATAAGTTTGTCAAAGAAGGGGTTAAAAAAGTGGAATCTTTGTGACTGTAAAGGGCTGAATTATCTTCCTGACACCAGCAGGGGTTGCTGTCACTAGTTCGTGGTTGTCACATTCCTGTTATGCTTGACCTTGGAAAGGCTTGACAACATAGTCTGGATTTGATTAAGGGAATTTCATGTTTTTCCTTTGCTAGAGTCACCCCCCACCTCGACAAACATTTAAAAATGTTAAGGAGTAAAAAAAAAAAAAGTTTGGAAAGCAAACATTTTCCCAAAAGAAATTTATAGTTCAAATTTACACCAAGTTCACACTAACTGGAGCAGTCCGGGTTTCCAGTCAGGCTTTGAGAGCTCTCTGTAAACCATTAGTCACTTCCCTGGAAGAGGCAGCTTTTTATAGGCAGCAGGATAAAACAGACACAGATGTGTAAGTAATATTAGAGGCTTTCACATGTACCTGCCTTTTTTCTTTTCTCAGTCATAGAAAAGAAAAAAGAATGATTATAGAAAGAAATTGATTGATGCCTTGGACTTGAACAGCTACCACGGAGATTGGTTTAATTAAAATAAAATATCTTCTTGTGTTGTAGTTTTTTCTGACTGTGACAATTTATATAATGAAGACAGAAGTCCTTTTAATTTTCTCACATTGGGTTCTTTGCATTCTACAGGACTGTGATTATGCCAGCTGCCAACGAATTTGATCCAGAAATTGTCCTGGTGTCAGCAGGATTCGATGCTGTGGAAGGCCATGACCCTCCGCTGGGCGGGTACAAAGTCACAGCTAAATGTAGGTATTGCCAGTGGCACGTGTTTCTGAGTTGGTATTTTTTCTAGTTAGGAACCTGATTGTATAAGTCCAGTTCACGTCTGTGTTTCTGTTTTGTGAGATGACAGCTGTGTCACTGAGGGCAGGGGCTGTCCAGCAGTTGATACCCAGAGATGCCTGGAGAGCTGCAGCACTTGCCCAACTCATGGGCAAGGTGGAAATAAACATATTGGAGTTGCTGGCTCACTCCTTTATGTTCCTCCTGAAATTTTTGTCTTGACTTTTTAAAGTATTACTTTTCTGGAATTCAAATAACATTTTAGAGGTTTCATGCTTTTCAATAGGCCCCAATTTCCAAATGCTGGAGTAAGTTACTCCTATTTAAATATATATTGGAAATTTTAGACTTTGGATGCCTAAATCCAATCTCATATTGCTCTTTTGTTATTGTAATATTTTCAGCTCCATGGCATTAATCCTGAATTACATCAGTGTTTATGAAGGCCAAATTTTTCTAAAAGACTACTCTGCTGGGTCTCAATATTTGGATGTCCATTTCAGTCTTTCAAAATGTGTGCTTATGGCAGGGATTTAATACTTTCTGAAAGACAGGTCTGTCTGACACATCTCATTTGTAGCACTCCAAAATCATTAGTTCTTACCAGACATTGTGGCCAAACTGATTCTGAGCCTGGGATGTTGAGCAAGGCTGGGTGATGTAGTAACTCTCTGTACAGTAATGTGCATTGTAACATTGCTATATATCAATGGCTTTACATGGGGCAATACAAAACTGTTTCCTAATGCAATGCCGTGAATAATTTTCTTCAGTATATCTACTTTTATTCAGTGTATTCAGTCTATAATATCACTTCAGCTATTAAATATGCACCTCTGCTGCTATTGGCAAATGCCTTGGGAAAAGTCTGGAGAAGTCAATGAGACTTAATGGCATTTAAAACAGTGCACAAATGGACTCCAGTTCAGAGGATTTTGTCCTTCTAACCTCTGCCTTTTGTTACAGGTCAATAGACCAAAGCTGTTGTTCACCTCAGGAGGTTCAGGGCAGATGTGAATATTTTTTATTTTAATTGTCACTGCATGCTGAATAGGGTCTCCTGAATACCAATGAAAGTGATGGAGGAACAGAGTGACTGTCCACAGTGGTGTGCTGTGGAAAGGGAGAATGCAGAGAGCAGTGCAAGGGTCTGCCCAAAGACACTTACACAGGTGCTAGTGCACAAATGGACTGGAAACGGAATATCCCTCTGGCTGCAACTAAGACATACTGAGTTTTAGCATAGCTTTTCAGTTTAATGAAGTGGTACTGGAGAGGAAATAAACATAGCAGGCATGTTTGAGTATCATTTCCCTGTGCATTGTGATTTTTAGGAAAACATTTTGCAGGAGGAGGTGAGATATTTACATGGTGGTTTTTTTCATGTGTGGTTCCTGGTCAGCAGCACCATTCCATGAGCTTGTGTGGGAAAGAGGTGAACTTTCAACTGGTACTAAATAAGATTTTGTTGAGAACCATTGTATAACTATCTGTATTCAGCTACTGAGAAGGTATTCTACGTGTCCCTTAAGTATGCAAGATGCTTTGGCATATGTAATATTCTGACATGGCAACTTCAACAACTTAACTAGAAAATGCAGCAAAGAAAAACTGTCTGACATTAGAATTAGTGTTAATTTCCATTCATGAATTAATTAACTCTTCATAACTTTTTTAAAGAAATCTTAATACATTTTTTCATATAGGAGGCTGTACATCTACTTCTGCATATATGTCTGTAAGCAAAAAAAGGTGATTTTTCTTTGCTAACAGACAAAAAAAAAAGAGCCAGTGTAGGTGGCTCTTGTTTAAATTAAGAGAAAAGCCGAGATAGAGTCAGATAATGATCATGCACCTGAGGGATGAATAAAGCCATTTTTACAGAGCCAGAGGAATTTATTATTTCCCCAAAACAAAATTCTCCACATTCCACCATACTATTTTAGAACATAACATACTATATGTGGTATGTAGGAAAATGAAGTCTGTTAAAAAAAAATACGGTCCAAAGAGACACTTTCATATTGGACACTAAAAATAGATCTTTGTGCAAAGTTTTAATATAATTGGTTTGTAATAATTAGAAATTATATGCCAACAAGTAGAGTTGAACCTGTAAATATTCTTTCTTCATAAATCTTTAGCACTTTGTGTACATTTAATACATTGAATTTTCTGATTTCTATTATTTAATACAAGCTTTATAAATTAGGGAGAGATTGAGATCAAAAGAGAGACAATAGATACTTAGCTACTAACCTTGCTCTTAAAGGGTGTTTAGAAGCCACCAGATACTTGGTAATGAATTATTTATGTCTTTCCCTCAGATTACAATCTAAGTGAAAAAATTGAAATTTATTAACCAATCCACTGTCCCAAGTTATGAAGTAAAAGTCATTGGATGAAGATAGAAGATTGAACTAATTACAGCCTTGGAGTAACCATATAGCAGGCAATTTCATTCAACAAAAAATGGTCTAGTAAATCTGCACAGTTTGAGAAATGTAAACTGTAATCTGCTTTAACCCAGAATTTTAATTTTTTTCTATATTGTCATACAATCTTCTTTACTGAGGAGTTGCCATTTCTCATTAGTAAAGAAACATGTCAGCAACAAAAAAAATCATATATATAAATATATCTGCAGCTGATTTTAAATCTGTTAATCTGTTGTGCATGTCAGGAATTCTCACAGTGAGGGGATGCTCAACTCCTCTAGAAGGCTGTAGAGTGAAATCTGGCCAGCTGAGATCAGTGATGATAACAAAGCTTGGAGATATCACACTCCCTAATTTATCTCTAGTTGTATTAAGTAATGAAATCCCTAATGGTGTTTTTCCCATTAAAAAAAAAAAAGAGGGAGTGTT
Organism: Dicaeum eximium; assembly: GCA_013396995.1. Taxonomy (NCBI): domain Eukaryota; kingdom Metazoa; phylum Chordata; class Aves; order Passeriformes; family Dicaeidae; genus Dicaeum; species Dicaeum eximium. Next base: position 208,427 of record VWZP01010350.1, on the reverse strand, counting down.
TAAAAACAGATTGGAAAGGAAGTTTGAATCTTTCCTATCTTATTTCACTTTTCAAATCATTTTCCCTATTTTTTCAAAGTGGCTTTGCAATTCCTCCTCATCTGTTGATTAGTTTTCACTAAACTAAGCAATATTTAGCTAAGTTTTACCTGTCTGGAAAACAGATTTGTTTGGTGCAATGTAGAATTGAGAATGAACATTAAGTAAAACATTTGCTTCAACCCCAACTTTGAGGATTTCACAGGCACATTTTCCTTTATGTTAGCTCTTTGTGCCAATCCTTTCTCTTAATGGAGTGCTATGATTTCAAAAGGTCCTCGTATAATACACCTACATACACATACACATCTTGAAATATATACTCAAGCCACGTGCATAAACTTTGTGATGGATTTTATATTCTTTTAAGAACAAAAAGGGCTTCAAAGATTTGATATGACTGGTGGCATATGGCAGAACTTGTCGCTGCTGGGAAGTTCTCAGTCCTTTGGTACAAGCTACATTCCTAATATCTTAGTAAGGAAAGGCAAGCTTTATTGACAGCACTGATGAAAGGCCACCTAGCATAATTAGAAACAGGTATACTTTTGAATTCACAATCACTTTGCCCTGAAGAAGGTCTTCCCCCCACCAAAAGGGTTTGTGTCAGAAAAGGACTTTGTTTTTCCAAATAAAAACTTTTTGTCTGCTATAAATATTATCTTTACTCACAGACACTGTGTTGCCTGTGGCATTGTGCAATGGGAACTGCACCACTTGGCCCAGGGTCTTCCATCAGTTAAAGGTGCCAGCTCTTGCTCAGGAGCTTTCTAATATTTGGTACATTCTGTCAGGAATATTCAGGCAACTTATCTCAGATTTTGCTTTCTGTGCCCCTTCTGCAATGACTCTCGTTTAACTTCATTAGCTGAAATAGAGGAATACCTTTTGCAGTGTCAAGTCCCTCTTCAGTACTAGCATGGCTTTGTCCCTGCTGCTTGGCTAAGGGTTACCCAAGATGTAAGGTGAAGGTTGGTGCAGCAGCTGGAACCCTCACACACAACTCTTAGGCAGAGTAACTCTTGAAGTCTTTGGGATCTCTTTGTTTAGATCAGAAACTGTAAAAGTCCTTTGATTTTATTGTAAAATATAACCAGGTGAGAGGAAAACATGTCACAGTTCCTGACTAGTCCAATGGTTTCTTTTTATTATTAGAAATTTTTTTTTTCAATAAGATAACACAAAATATCAGCACCATGTAACATGTATTATCAAAACGTATTTTTATCAAATTTGCTTTTTGTATTGGAGTAATAAAACTTGTATTGCCAATAAAATATAAGAAAAATAATGGTAGAAGTAAAGGGAATAAAGGAATTTTATATTTAGAACAGTAAAGATATGCTTAAAGAGGATGAATCTACTCTTCCCTGTTATCCTGATGATCCTTAGATAGAACTATTGAAGATAGAACTGATACATTTTGTGCTTTATTTTACAGTTAATTTTTACATTGTCTGCTAAAATTTATAGTATTATTGCACAATTTGAATTTTGTGTATTGAGCAAGTCTGAAGAAGAGCTGTCAGATTTGATCATAAATTTGCAGGTTGTTAGATCTTGCAAGGGAACTGTTTTTAAATTTAGCTCTGCTGGCTGAAGATCTCCATGTAACATTATCCTGAGGTGAAGTACCTTCTCTTTGTTTTGTAGAACAACCTTTAGAATAAGGCTTGCACTAAAGCCACTGAGATCACTTTACTGTTCAAGTAAATATTCTACATAATTGCTCATTAAATCGTGACCATTCTATAAAAAGAATAAAGTAAATAGAGAAGTGTCAAGCAAGAATGAAGACCTTTTTCAAGGTACTTAACTTCCTGAAGCACTGCGTTTGTTAAGGACTATGATGATTTACTGGAGTTTTCCTGTTGTTTTACTCTCCTATTCCAAAGATGCTATTTGACACCAGAGTGCAAAATAGAATCAGCAATTAGCAGTAGGAAAGGATACCACTGTGGGCATTTAAAGAGTAAATGATATTTTCTCTGTTGCAATATTTGTCTTCTGTTTTGCCAAATTTGTAATGAGAAGTTGATCCAGTGCCTGGAATATAACTGATTGTATCTAAGCTGATTTGCAACTTTTAATGTTTTCATTTGAGAAAATTGCAATAACTCCCTTAACCTATCAAAAGCTGCATTATGCTGTAATACACTCCATTCAAGTGGGACCAGTGAAAAAAGTGCTGAAGTTATTAGCAGTTTCCCTTATCATGAGCTCAGGTTATTTCCAAAGGATATGTCAGCATAAGTGGTAGAAATTAATGAATAAAAAAGACTGCTGACTTACACGTAGCCAACAGCTCTTCTGTGAGGAATCTCTTCTCATGGCTGGAACTGATACTTTGCAGAACACAAATAAGAGCAACCAGGTTGAACTTGGGAGCCTGTTGGTTTCCTGTTGCTTTGCCCTTCACATTTCAGTTCCAGTTATCACTGGGAGTAAGGAGTTTTGATAAAAAGATCTCTGAATGTAACATAAAATGCTATAAAAAGCTAAAATACCTAGCATCTCAGCACAAGCAAATTCAGAAGTAATGGGCACAGTTGTAATAACGAGATTGCTGAAACAAATGATCTAGCATGGTGTACCAGCTGTCACTGGAAGGCTTTAAAGGATAAAATAAATAGATGGCATCCTTACAATTAGGTATGCCGTAGCACACTCAGACACCAGAGGCTTCGTGCAAAAATTTTCTTCAATGACTAGTCTTTTCTTGAGCCTTCACAACTGTCCTGCTGTATCTTGGAATTCTTCTCCGTTTCCCACTGTGTTTTGTGTATAATATATGGGTTAGAAACAGACCAAAGGCTAAAGCTAGAATTACGTATCACTGAGTTAAAGTGCTGAACTGCTCAGGGTCAAAGCCTGGTACTTCAGAAATGTTTCAGAGATAAAATTTCCCATTGCCAGCTTCAGTATTTCTGAAACATTCTATGTGACTATTCTGAGTATTTCAAGTACTTAAAATGCTATATATGTTAATTGGTTTTGGTTTGGTTGTTTTGGTCTTTTTCCTGGAAGCACTTAGTTTCTAAAAGAGTCCCCAAATAATACTATTACTCTCAACTGGTCTTGGGCAGCCTTGGACTGGCTGTGAGATTTTTTGGGTAGAATGATTATAATGTCTTCGGGTAGGAACTTCACTTTCTTGTGATTGTCTGAAAGTCTTCTCTGACTTTGGACTCCAAGAAAGAGTCCTGACTGGGACTACTGGGGCTAATGTAATAGGTATATGTTAAAGGAAGGCAGGAAAAATGAATCCCTGCAAATTGACAGCTGACTAAAGAGAATAGTAGTAGCTTGGTAGCTGTTTTAACACAGTTTGAATTTCTAAAAATAGCATTACAGGCTTTTATAATGCCATGTCTAACCTCTTCACAAGTAAGGAAGTCTTCTTGACTCATCTACAAGAAGCTGTGATCTTGGTAAGTCTGGCACTGATGTCTCTGACTGCAGTTTCCTAGCTGGCATAGGTGCTTCAAGCAGCTCCTTGCTATACAAAAGGGTGGTTGCACACCACTTCCCCTTCTGAGTTACCCATTATTTACCTTGCACCAGGTCAGCTTCTTGTCAATCTCTCTGTAAACACATGGAGCATTAACTTATCAACCCATCAGAAAACAAAGACAAAAAAGTGAAGAGACGTCTGCTGGGCTGAAGCTGAATCAGATTATGGAAGGACCAATGTGAGCCAGAGGCAGCAGAGAAAGGAAGAGATTGCATAGGATAATTAATGGTATCAGTAAATGGTTAAATTACTTCAGTTGCCACACCTGACTTCTTTTCTGAATTCTCTTGAGTTCAGAGATCTGATTTTTTGACATAATTTGGTTATCTTTGTGGTACTTGAGGTTACAGAATGATTATCCAGCAGGATAGATTTTCAGCTTTTGACTCAGAGCTAACAGCATTGGATATGGGTTGGAGCAGTGATCACAGGTAGTTTTTCACTGGGGGGTGTCCTATTGGTATCAGATATTTTCTTTCTGTCCCTTTTGTCTCTTGGAAGCCACATGCCAGTCCAGTGACTGGCAGGAAGGAAATGTAGCAGCAAGACTTTGCTTCCAGTTGTTCACTTCTGAAAGAAAAGTTTGGGTTTTCTCTAGGGTGATTTCTTGAATACTAATTTGGTAGTTTGGTATGATCCAAAAGACATCAAAATAGATGAAAAAATAATTGGTGACTAACCCTTAGACATTATTATTTTCACAGGATTCACTGTAAGAAGTAAAGTATTTTGGTTCCTTTTTCCTTGTAGCCCACAGCAGTCATTGCTGTATTATATCCTATGGTTTGCACATTACCATTGGATTGTCCAACCTCCTAAATAAGATTATGTTTATTTACTCTGGCATTTGTGCTTAAATTTGCTCTTGAAATACAGGTATTGGTGATTTATTTGTCACTGACTCCATTACATTTACATTTATAAATATAGATTTACATTTATAAATATGAAACATTGAAAATTTCAGAAATCCTGCTCTCTGAGGAAGAGTAGTCTGTTGGCTCCTTTGGAAGAGAGATTGGAATTCACTGTATAAAATTAGTGTCCTCTCTAGAACACAGCATAAAAAAGCAAATGTGAAGATATAAAAGTCCTATTTTTATTATTATTTCATTTAAAGAAGGGAATAGTGCTTGGAGAAATTTCAAAAATTCTGATACTTGGTTGAAGAACCTGCTTTCACATACTGGCCAGTAAGCATATGTCATTGGCTTGGACTATGGGCTTGAGCCATGAGAAAACTGAGTAATTCACCTCATTTACTGAGACTAGGGAAATCCTTGTCTTCAGACTTTGGGGCACACGTGTCTAACTGAACACATAAAACTCATCTGAAGGATTCAGAAATCTTAGGACTGATATTTTTATTGCACGGTATTTTCAATACTGTCTGGCTAACTGGTGTATCTTCCAGGAAGGGTTTACCTAAGCAGAAAGTGAGTGAAATTAGAAATATAAATAAGTAAGCATTGATTTGACCTACTTTTTCACTTTTACTTGGCCTTTCTTTCTGCAAATGAGCCAGGACAGATTTCCGTTTCCATTCCCACTCCTGCCTCTCAAAGAGAAGATCTGTCTGCTGGCTAGTTAACTAATTGGTACAAGTGAAAAACCACCTGTACAGCATGTTCAGCTATGCAGTGTCAATCCATCTGCAGAATGCATCAGGTGCCCATTCCCTGATTTAGGGCAGTTGCCGGGGACGGGGCAGAGGATAGATTACAATAGAAAAAAAAGAGAATCTACAGAGCTATTAAGAATTATTTTCCCTTTTTGGTCATCTTCCCTTATCTCTTCACCTACCTCTTGGTGGTTTGTTTGTTTTTTTTCATGCTACAGTAGCAACATTGGCTAATGACAATAAATTATGTGAGGGATGCAAAAAAGGTAAAATTGGTCGTACCTTCCCTCAGTTTTGAAATTAAACTTATGAAATATTTTTCCTTATTGAAACAAAGAGGCTGACATTTAATAGAAGAAAGGAAAGAACAAAGTTTGGGGTTTTTTTTTATTTGCTTAGGCAGTATTAATCATGTGAGATTACAATTTAAATAGAGCAAATTAAATATCAATTTTTAGGGCCATTTTGAAACTAATGGAGCTTGACACAGTGTTCAGCAACTTGCTGTGCCTTTTGCAGGATTGGGTCCTGAGAGAACATTGCTGAAAGACATCTCCAAATGTGGATTTCTGCATAACAAAGTGTCTGATCTTTTATAGCATCGTTGCATTGGGAATTAGTCTTGTCTTTGGGAATTTGTAGTCTTTAGTAGAAGAGCATGATTTATGTCTTAGAATTTAACCATTCTCTGTAATAAATAGAAATGTGCCACAAGTATTTACTTGATTGCGCCATGGGAAAATTTTTAACATATTGTTCACAGCTTCAAAATGCTATAAAAGAAGGCATGTAATTTGAAGACCGACTATCCTTTGTGATTTCTGACCAATAGATTGATTAATATTTTTCGAAAGAGACAGCAGCCAAAATGTTTACATCTCATTAGGCAGAGAAGAAGAGAGCACACACAGTTTTGATTATGAGCTTGGATGGTTCATTTCTTTGGGCTTCACATCCCCGCTACTTAAGGCAGACTGTAACTTTAAGATGTTATCTCTTGCCTGCACAAATAAACAGCCAGTTATGCTTTTTATGGTGGGTAGTTCTCAGACCAACAGGGGATTAAATGATATTAGCTGGAGTTTGTGGTTCCCTGCTGAACTATCACGGGCTCCATGGGTTCCTGTCCTGAATATATCACAGAGCAAACACCTCTTATCTGAGGTGATATTCTCACACTGGCCTCTTGGCCATGGACTTCAAAAGCTGATCACAGGGAGGGCTTGAGAGGCAATAACCCTTAATATAACAGTCTCTCCTGATAGGGATAGACAAGGTAAAGGTAAGGCGTCTCTGAAGTTTGTTCTTGTGTGTTTAGCCCCATGGGGTGATAAGGGGCCATCTGTTTTTTCAGTCTGCAAACTCATCTTTTTCACACTATCCCAGTATCAAGTACACTTTAGGTCTGACTGGTATCAGCGCCAGCAATTCTTCAGTAATCTGAAGAGATTTTCTTGGTATTTTTAGCTTTGATCCCAGCAATTGTCTTAGTTGCTGTTGTGTTGGGATTTTTTTCCCCAAGCACATATGTAAAATAAAATTTAAAACACTGTGTTCAAGGTACCATTGTCACAAAGAAAATAAGTTCTTGAAATAGGTGTTATAAAAGATATGTTAATTACTTGTGGGTAAAGGGAAATTTTTGTGCTTACCTATGTGATTAAACTCAAAACATGAATTCATGGTGGTAGTTTCAAAAAGTCACATCACCACACCTTATTAATTGTTGAAATAGAATATCAGTACTACCAGTTATAGGAGTTAAAAAAAAACTGCTTCAGGCCTCAAAACTATTGTAAGAGTTAGTAAAATGGTGCTCAGATTTCTTCTATTGTGGAGCTCCCTGAACATCTTCCTTCATCTTTTAAGCTTTTCCCTGCAGCCACTTTTTTATCAATTAAATATTCAGATTCAATTGCAATCTCCTAATTATAAAAGCTTATATACAAACACTGAATACTATGAAATCTGCAATAAAATGATGCAAGTTTCCAACACTGGCACATGAAAAAAAAACCCTAATTTTTTTCAGCACTTTATTACCTTCATTTGTTGCTTTGTGGGGTGGGGATGGTGGCTGTCTTTAAGGAAATTGTTCTTGCTTATACCAACTAATTGCCATAAAATTTCTGGAAATGCAAGAATATAGATCCTAATCCCACAAGCTTTTACTGACTTTGAGCAGTCCTGTTGATTGAGGCTACCCCACCAACCTGATTAAGATTTACTAAAACAGGTAATGTTTACAGGGACAGAGATTGTAAATATTATTCTGGTACAAAAAGCAGGCTAAAAACTCTTCAAAAGCATATTTACATGAGAACACTGTTATTTAAATACTTTCTAAAATCTTATAGAATTAAATTGAAAAGAAATAAGAATTGTTCTATTGTAAAATATGTCCATTTGAAGTGAATTTGCTAATAACTAATTTACTTCCGATTAATTATTTTCTCCCCATCATCAATTATGATTCATGTGCACTAAAATGGATCAAGGGAAAGATCTTGAAAGATCTTCTTTGGAAGAAGAAACTAAAATAAGATAACTGTCCAGAACAACAAAATATTGTTAGTTAATAAAAATTCAGTTACTTAGTAATTTCTGTTTATGATGGCAAATTACTCACATATTTATTTCCTTTGATCTGTAGTTTTATCCCTTTTCCTTAAATTCCTCTTGGGGAAAAAAAAAAAAAGAGGTTCTCTTTTTGATATCTGACGTTGCATCCATTCAGAAGTAATTTGTTTGTGGGAGCTGTTTTCAAAGTGTTTTTTACTTACTTAAAACAGATTAACTTTCTCTAAAAGCAAAATAAAACAAAGCTGTTCCATTTAATAGTGGAATGTGTCCTTTAATGAAATGTCTGGGTTTTAAATGTGCTAGCTTTCAAAATTATTTTCCTAATATGATTAATTAACATCAGATATGAGTCAGATAGTGATTTATTTGTATGGAAACCAGATGACTGACATGTATTGCCATATAATTTATGTATTTATTTATGATTGCAGCCAGGCATAATGTGTTTGTTCTTGATCATCATTTTCTTCTTATTAAGCAAAGTTGGTTTGCAAAGAATAACTTAAATTGCTTTGCATAGTATTTTTATGCTGTCAAGAGAAATGATCAATTTAAAATTTGAGATATATATATATAAATCTCAATAAAAATTTATATATCTTCCCAAGTTTGTTTTGTTTTTAAAATTTTCATATAATATATTTATTTTTAAAATAAACAAAATTATTATTTATTCCTGTTAAAGAGTTTAATTTATCCAAAACAGTGGAAAAAATTACAGAATATCTTTAATTGTTTTGGGGTTTTTTCTCATAGGGAAGAGGTATTGACTAAAATATCAAATCCAGTTGTTATTATTTGTATCTATTTTTATTTCTATTTAAAAAGGTAGTATCTCTAGTCTTAGAAATCCTTTGTTTTCACTGAAAGTTATAGTATCTTTTATGGTTACTGCAGGAACAGACTTGCAGTAAAATTGCTTTTCAATATGACTGGTTAGAGTCCTAACAAATTTACCAGGAATGTCAAGAAATTATGTCAAATCACCTTTGTAATAGTTGCAGAATTAAGTACAGTGTTTTGAAGCATGTTAGCACAGAAGTAAAAGTGGCAGAGTGGAACCAAAATTTCAATTTTGTTGAAATTTCCAAAGCTAATATGAACAGATCAAAATAATTTTTCATTCACTTAAATATTTGAATAAGCAGCATTCTTAAACCTGCATTATACTCTGGGGGAAACAGCAAAGAAAATCCATTTATCAAGGTTTACTATGATGTTTCAAAATTGTAATTTAATTAACAAATGTGTTACATCAAAGGAAATAGTTATCAAAAAATAATTGCAGTACTTATGTCACCATGTGAATAAAGCATTATTTTTGTAGTGGTGTTAACTGCACCAATGCTAGCTTTGTAGAACATACATGAAGAGAGTGCATATGTCCTGAACCATGTAATTTTTTTCTTTTGGCTCTTTTTGGGTGCCTGTGTTCCCACACACAGTGGACACCTCTGGGATTTTCCCAGCATGCTTTTTGAAGAAAAACACTGAGGTCACAAAAACTGAAGATATTTAAGGGATCTTCAGGGGAAAAAAGTAGTACTGAAATGTTTTTATCTACCAGGAGTTTCCTTCCAATTCACTGAGAATTGCTGAAGTATTTTTTTACAAATCACATTATGAATTTGAAGATTATCTAAATGAACACTATTTTTATAATGTTTTAGGTTACTGATAGAGAGCAAAGAAGATTACTCTAAAAACACTTAAAAGGGTATGTGTAGTTTTAATGGCTTGAGTGACACAAAACACCAAACAGGATGTCCTTGTCCCCTTTGAACTTGAGGCATCACATTGACATGAAGCTACTGAATTCTCTCATTAGTTATGTGGTGCTGGAATCCCAGTGGCCCTAAATGAAGGTATGTTTTTATGTAGTGCTTTCAAAAAAGAATTGGAAATGGAGTCTGATCAAATTTAGTACTTTATAACAGATATAATAAAGTTGGGAAATCAAGAGAAAAGAAAGGAAGAGGAAGAAAAGAAAAAAAGAAAAAGAAAAAAAAAAAAAAAAAGAAAAGAAAAGAAAAGAAAGAAAAGAAAAGAAAGAAAAGAAAAGAAAGAAAAGAAAAGAAAGAAAAGAAAAGAAAGAAAAGAAAAGAAAGAAAAGAAAAGAAAGAAAAGAAAAGAAAGAAAAGAAAAGAAAGAAAAGAAAAGAAAGAAAAGAAAAGAAAGAAAAGAAAAGAAAGAAAAGAAAAGAAAGAAAAGAAAAGAAAGAAAAGAAAAGAAAGAAAAGAAAAGAAAGAAAAGAAAAGAAAGAAAAGAAAAGAAAGAAAAGAAAAGAAAGAAAAGAAAAGAAAGAAAAGAAAAGAAAGAAAAGAAAAGAAAAGAAATACTAAAATCTAGAACATAAAATAAGAAGTGTATTTAGTTCAGACAAAGTAAGGTTTTCCTTATTGTAATTTGCATTATATAGGTAAAATAAAGGAAAAGTAAGAAAGATATTACTCATTTGGATTTTCCATAAAATTTTCAAAAATGCTTTTAAATTATTTACCTGCTTTTTTTATTATGTTTCATTATATTGAAGAAAATTTTGTAATTTATTTTAATGGAACTGGCCATCTTACACCATAATAAGGGTACTTATAGCATAACCATGTGGTGTACACTATTAGAACTTGACAGACCTAAACTCAGTATTTTAAGACAGAAAGTAGGAAAAAAAGTCTTCTATTCCAAGGTGGGATATGTGCTTCAGGAAGAAACTGCGAGAATATATTTAGTTCAGTAAACAGTCAGCACTGTTCTAGATATATTTCATCTGAAAGACAATAGCAGTCTTTTGGCTTTGGCTGACTACTGACAATTAGAGCATCATAAACCAGATGTCAAACATTATGTCGTGGGTAACTTTTTTCTTCAAAATTTGCCCATCCCTCTTGTCATCATGGCTCAACTACCTATTTTAGTCCATTGGATAACACTGTCCTTGCTCAGTACCTGTTTTTATTTTATTAAAACTAGGGAAAGAAAAAGCATCTGTAAAATACATTGATTTGCTCTGTTTCCTTAGCTTTTAAAAAAACTGATGCACAATTAGTAGACTCAGAAATAAACATAAAAATGAAAAAAATTCATCTAAAAGGCCTCTCATTACTACAGGAATATTCCCTGACCAATTTTATTATATCACAATGTCACTGAACTGTTCCTTCTGTGTTAGTTTCAGCTCAGTGACTTTTACCAATTACTGCCTTTGGGAGATTGGTCTGTGGAGATTTCATTCTTGAAGCATGTCTTTTGAGATTTGATTTTCATTTGCTTCAGTTTATCTCTATAAAGCAGGCAATCATTTCTCTCTTTCTAATGTCTTGTTTTTGAAGCAATATAGATATTTATGGCAGCACTGTTTAGATATACGTCAACTGCTAATCTGAAAGAAAGGGCTTGAGAGCAGCAAATTAATTCATGATGGAAGAGGACATTTTCCAGTGTTTCAGCCTGGGAATTCCCAGGTGTGAGGATGGGAAGGCTGGACATCAGACATCCGAGCTGGAATGATTCTTTTGACCAGGTTGTTTAACTTCTAAAACACCAGGACAAATGGTCAAATTCCCTTGTTTTTCTGGGATATCTAAAAGCCACCCTGGTAAATGCATACCACTTACCAAGTTTTTGTCATGTTATTAGCAGAGAAGTGCCAGTATATTCAAGGGAAGGGGACACTGAACTAAAAGGGTGTTAGGAGAGATTGAACTAAGTACTGAGCAGAGCTTTAAAGAGCAGATGATTTATGTCTTAGACAAAAAAAGCGAGGTGCACAGTGGGTTGGTAGGATAGCAAGTATTTTGAGTCAGATGTGTAGTCTGAGAAGTTATCACTGGGTTTAATGTAAGAAATTTGGCAGAGAAATTCTCTGTGCATACAATTCTTTTCAACTTTTATGTATCAAGAAATGATACTAGACATTGATAGATGAATAGGCTCTAAAGCTAAGATTATTATTATGGCACACTAATATGACTGTATGTACTGTAAGTAGAGCAAACATAATTTCTACATAATTACCATGGTTTCTGTATAAAAATACCCCTATTAGCTTGAAATTTGAATGATTATTAGAAATACATTAGGTAGTATTATTATATAGAAAATACTTTATAAATAATTTCCTAGGAAGTATATAATTAATATACTAATATTGTATGATAATATTAGTATAATAACTTGCTTAAATAATACAAGGATTTGAAAGTAGGTGTCCATAACCTGCAAAATCTCTATCAAGAGTAATTTTTATTGAGGCACTAATGGAAGCATAGATTACTTAACTAAAATGCATTCATCTTTTAAGTTCATATTTACCTGAGAAGCTTCTCACTGAGCATGGTGTATTCACAATGCATGACCTTGGTAGATTAAAGCATATTTTATCTGCCTGAGTATAAATAGTCTTTTGGAGCAATAAATGAGCTTTCTCTCTCAAAGTTTGGCTTTCTGGTCATTAAACATCTTATTAAGTCCAGACTTGTCCGTGACAGGCAGTATGGAGAGGTGTGTAATTCCAAAAAGACCATCTTTTCAGAAAATTGATGCAACAGACATTCCTGGGGATATTTCTCTGTTCCTACTGGAGGAGTAGCAGAGGCAAGACTAACTTTTCCTTATTTAAAGGTAGGAAAGAAGAATCTTGACAAATATTAAAATCAAGGGGTTTTCCCATCCAGTTTCAATATGTAGAAAGGTCATAAATTGAACATGAAATTAAATGAAATGATTAAGTGAGACTTCTTTTAATACAGATCAAGTTGCTAAAATGAGTAGTTAAATTCCCTAAAAATAAAATGAACTGCAGAATTTTCAATATTAAGAAAAACTTTTACAAAAGTTCTTTACATAGATTTTAAGAGTGGTATTGTGGAACTCAGAGGTGTCTTTGGAGTAAGCTTACCATTACACTTCACTGGGAAAAACATTGCACCTAAGATGCAGTTGTCATTTCACTGTTAGCAGAAAGGAGTAGTTTAGAAGGGGTGCAGATGTGGATATGGGATGTTGAAGGTGAGGGAAGAGATACAGTGAGTGAGGAGATCCCCAGGAAACTCCCAGCATGCAGGTGTTAAGCTTTCTCAAAGTCCAGCTGCCTTGCTGGTGCCTGCTTCTCCAGCTCTCCCAGCTATCATAAATACCCTGCACTTAACCCTTCTACACATACAGGTTGGTAATGTGCACACATATACTTGGGTTGACAATTAAGAATTATGGTAGGGGGGATAATGTTCTTCAAACCTCTGGACACCTTCAGGACTTGGTCCCTCTAGACACTGTTTAGTAGGTAAACTGCAATTTAAATCCTTCTTTGCAGCACCTGGTGTTGGTACATTTAGATGACGCTACTAATGCACTAAAATTTTCCAAGGAATGGAAGACCCTAAGCAGAAGAAAGACTATAAAGCCAGTTCTGGTGTTTTTGTTGTTGTTTCAACAGTTTGGTCCTTGAGCTGAAAGGGAGAGAAAAAAACAGGAAGACGCTGGCCACAGAACAAATAAATATGGCATTGGCTCATATTCATTACAACACATTGGATAAAAATGAACAATGGCAACTATCAGCTTTCATGCACTTCCTTGGAAAAAAAGCCAGTGTTGTGTAACTTGGCCAAAAAGACGATGACATGTACCACTGCACATACACAGCCCAGAAGGGGAGTCAAACAAGCACCAGAAGAAAACAGCTGTTTTATTTGGAGGTCCTGTTTACTTGGAATATTTATTACTTTCATCAAAAAATATCAGTTTAGCATATCACTTGCACAATTTCTACTCTTTTGGTTTTCATAAGAATTCCAATAAACTCATTTTGCTACTGAATGGGAAAGATATTAGAAAGATTCAGAGACTTGAGGGGATAGAAAGAAGAAAGGTCAGCACAGAAGAAAAGGCTTAGATGAAAGTATGTCAGAGCAAAGCTTCCCATGAAAGATTATTGAGAATAAAGCTTTTTTTTTTTAAACAGACATAAAAAACCAATATATAAATCAAGAGCACAAAAGCCCTAGTTTATGATTTTTTTTCTGGTGCTGTTTAATTTTTTTGTATCTTTTTTTTGCCATTGTTAAAAAACAGCCAAAACTTCAAAGGCACGCTGCATGTGTTCTAAATCAGGACTTCAGTGCTGATGTATGACAGCACAAAAATTAAAACTAAATAAATGTGCTGTCTAAACTACCATATTTCTCAAAAAATTACTTTAAAGGCTTTAAAAAATTAGAATTATTGATTGATCTTGCTTTACCAACCATAATGTTTTCACCAGAGTAAAGAACAAAATATTATATTAAAAAGAAAGAAAGAAAGAAAAAAGAGTGTTGTCTGAACATATCTGAACACCTGTATTTGGCTGTCTTGCAGTTTTGTCAGACAGGCGAGGGGGAAAATGAAACTTTCCAGTGATTTGTCAGATAGCTGGTATGGACTGCATAATTTTTCAGTTTATTCACTGTTTTCTGGAAGGCTCCTTTACAGTCAGGGTAAATTGATAAAAACAAGGCAGTATATCTGTGAAGGAAAGAATAGCATTTCTGGTCTATCACATAAAAAATAGTTGTAGAATGGATGTGTCCTCATGAAAAATAGTTTGTGCAAGTTTTTTACTATTTTCTTTGAAAAATATAAACTTTTTAACATGTTGAGTTAGCATTCAATTTTAATTTACTTACTTTACGTAAGATCTTGCTGTTTTCTCTTAGAAATGGCTTGTCTGACTCTAAAGGTCTCTGGCCACAGCACACCCATTAAATCTGCTTGCAAAAAAAATTGCGTGACTGGGGTCTTTGTGGCGTCCCTTTTCCTCTGGCCTCTACTTTTACAATGGCCATTTGCTGTTCTTCCACTAAGTCATCTTGATTTGTATTGACTCACTTGTTTTATCAGGTTACAAAAGGGGCAAGTGGCCCAGGCAAATAGGAACGCAAAGGCTGTTCTTTTTCATAAACATTTCTTTTACTTTTAGGACTGATTCGTCCTATCACTGCTAGTGTTCTTTTTCCAATTCTTATTAAGAAATAGTCACTGGCTCTAATTTATGGGTATTTCTTTGCAAGGTTCCTGGATATTTGTGTGATCAAGACAACTGGTTATTCACTAGTTATAATTTTATCTTATTTAATCCCTACCCTGTTCTGTTCAGTTGTTTCAGTCACACATTAAAAGAGCAGATACTATAGGATCTCATTTTATGAGCACTGTTAAGAAATAGATAATTAAGTTTAGGAAGTCAAAGTATGCAGTGTGCTGGGAGTCTCTAATCTGAACGTAACTTCTGGCAAATACTAACATATGTTTATAAACAGTGTTACAAACATGAAACAGGGCCACACTACCTGACCTGTTTTTTTACTATCACTTTGATCAGTTCTAGTACTGTATGAAAGATTGACCATACTTAGATGTAATATAAGGACAGGGATAACATCCCAGGGAGTTCGAGATGCTCTGGGCTGCCCCAACTTTAACCACCTGACCCTGGTATCTCAAAATGAAAGCCCAGATCCCTGAGATTGTTAGTGGTGCCTCCAGAGGCTGACTCAAGAGTTCCAGAGCTCTCCAGGAGTGGTTAACCCCAAAAGAATCTCTCGGGGTTAATTGCAGATTTTTTGGTATGTACTAAGTGCTAAAGTTGCCTCTCCCACATGCAGAATTCAGTTTGCCAAAATTCATCTTGGAGCCAGTTGCTTTGAGATTTTTAATGAGCACTGCTCATATAGATAACACTTTTTTTATATATATAAATTTTGTAATAAAGGCTTTACAGTGTTTCATCACTGTTTCCATATAGACGTCACCTAGAACACACGTATGGAAGTGATATGGGTGCTTTTCATATTGAACTTTTCAAGATGTGGCCTTAAGTTTTATTTATAGAAAAAAGAAATATCAAGAATTTAAGACACTGCACAGTTATAGTGGGAACAAGTAGAAGTTACATTTATGTTGTCTATGTTTCTGCTTCAGCCTTTTGCTTGAAGAGGTCCTCAGAAATTTTTATTAGTGGCAGTCATTTTATGACTGACAAGGGAATACTCTTGGACTGGCAAAGTCTCACTACCTTTCCCTATAATACTCTCTGCTGCCCAATGAACTGCTAAAACCTGTGATTTCTCTTCTCCTCATTTCATTCCTAATTAGGATAGTATCAGCACATAAAATCAAATAAATGAAGAATTTGAATCTGAAACCACTGAAAGTAGCATCAGTAGAGACTCTTTCCAGAAATTTTCCAGTTTGGCACAAACACGTATCCATATGTAGGATGAATGAGTTGCTCACTCCAGTCTTGCCTAAAATTGTTTACACACTCCTTCTTTGGAACAGTAAATCTAGAAATTGCATACAAAAACTGTGCACCAAGAAACATTATTTGGGTTGTAAGGTCAATTGCTCTGAAGTTAGACCAAGAGAGATTTATGATTGCTTGCACAATGGACCCCTTTTGCATATGCTGTAAGAGAGATGTTAATTAAATGAACATCTACTATTCTGGACCTTTGCTTTTCTCTGCATAGAGAGGGCCAAGTTTGGGTTTTAACTGGAAGCCAGCAGTAAATGCTAACTTTCTAATTTCTGCCTAAAGCTAAAAACTATAGGAAATAAATGTTCCTCTACCTCTCTTCTGTATATCAGTTTTTTCTGTTATCCACTTTCCAATAATTAAGAGCAACCTTAAAACCCAGCAAGTTCTGTGGTTGATTAAAAATGGCACTCTGGTACCCTAAATTTCTTGTTTCTTAAATCTTAATTTCACATTAAATGGAAATGTTTTTATTTTTCTATCTTCCAATGTGTAATGTCAGCTACCAGGTCACTTATGGATTCCAACTGCCCATGAAAAAGCTAGAAATTTGAGCCAAACTCTGATATAAATATTAACTTGCTTACATTATATAGCAATCCCACAGAACAGGTAATAGTAATGTCAAAGAAAATTTCTCTCGAGCATTTCCAGACATAGTGAGAGCACAGGAAGACCCAGTACAGAATGTGCAAGAAGTGAAAAAATCCTAGCCTGAAGGGGTCATAAGGACTATTCCTGCCTGTTTCTTGAGCATCTGAAACAGGATAGGAAGAAAAAAATTGGTTTTTTACAACCTTCTCTGCCTGCAACCACACACCTGCTCAATCACACCTGTATCAGCCCTGCTGGCTGCATGTGTTGGATTTCACACCTTTTGAATAGGCAACATCCAGATCTTGCTCTGATTTGTATAGATTTTAGCACTAAAGAAATGTTTTTTATTAATAGTTATCACAGCCAAAAATCATCTTAAGTTTGGAAATGACTTTTTTGTTTACCTACATGCAAGCACTTGTCTTCAGACATGTTTTCTTCTGAGATCTGAGCATTCAGTCCTTGAAAGAGTTACATTAAATACAAAGATTAACTGTTTGAGTCCACATTGGGTACAAGGAAAAGAAAAAAATTCCTTTGTTTGATATCTTTGTTAAAAAGACTTCCAGGACATCTTTGAGCTATTCCAGGTTGGACTAGGTATATGCCAAGGCTCATCAGCTTGAGATGGAGTTATACATCACCTGGGAAAGAGATAGAAGCCACCTTTTCCACTGCCACTAAGGTTTTGTATTTATGGAAAGGTAATTTGAGTTTATTTGTGATGACCCATTAGAAAAAGGCATGGTCTGGGAAGATATACAAGTAAATAAAAAGTTAGAAGGAGCAACTGCTATTGATTCCTCAAGACCAGATGAGTTCAGGAAACTTGTGCATTCACTTAAAAATTTCTGTTCTGGTTGATAAAATGTAGAGCTCCAAATACACATTTGAGCTTTAATGTGTATTTCATTCACAATTTCTAAACTTATTTTACTATGGTTAAGAGAAGAAAATTGCCTGCTTTTAATAGGCCAGGTTTTGATCACAGTTCCAGAAATATAAATCCATTGCAGCCATTGGATTACTTCAGATTTTGTCTCTGTGACAGTATAGTAGCACACTTGAATAAATGGCAAGTGATGTGATTGCTCCTAGGGAGACCAGCCTGTTGTCAAAGACATGCTTATTTAAATGCTTCCATTGCTCTGAGTGTTACATGAACACTTTTGCCCACACATACAAACCTCTCACCCAGCACTGTGCCAGCTGCCTGTGTTTAGACCTCTTTTTAGTTAGCAACTTACCACTGAGGAATCCAGAATGCACTGCAGCCAAAAGCTGAGTGATTTCCATGTTAATATTACTGGGGCACTGTCTCACCTTTCTCTGCAAATAAAGGATGCAAAAGTATATCCCTGGGGAAAATTCAGAAATGCTCTGCATCCCCTTGTAAAACTAAGATCATAAACTTAATCTGCTCTTTACTTTCTGACCCTTTCTGATGGCTATAAGAAAATCTGTTTCCTTGACAGTGTTTAGTTTCATACTCACATTCATTTTATTCTTGCTCATCCTTCCATGCCTTTATTGTCTATTAGCCACAAGTATATTTATTTGTCCTCTTATGTAGTAACACTCTCTTTTATTAACCAAACACTTCTATCCTTTTCCCAATTCTCTTATGTCCCTTTTTTCTTTGATCTTTATCCCTCAGGAGTAATTAATATCACTAATTAATTAATTCCCCCCAACATAAATTTTAGCACTAAAATCTAGGTAAAAGCAGTGAGAAGATGCTACAATTTTGGTCCATAGCCATTTATTTTATGAAATTAAATCAGCACTTTGGCCAAAACTGAGAATGACTAAAAAGTTTATCCTCTGCTGGAGTGGCCACTTCATGTCTTAATGAGTGGAACTGTTCTGAATTTGATATTTTTTTCCTGCTTATCTCTATTTATTTGTAGTGAGACAGTTGAATGTCTTTCTTTTCTAGGGTTTCTAAGTGGCTTTGCTATGAAGTTTGGACAATTTTTGCCCAAACTCTCAGCTACTGGGGCTCTTCAGCTTTCATCAGAGCAAAGAATAAATGCAATCCTGATGTTGCAATTTGATATACCTTATTTGCTAGGATTCTAGAGCCACTTGAGAGCTTAGAGCCTCTGCAGCAGGTTATTTTACTTCTAGCTGTTAAAACTCTGGAGGGAGAAACAGTAGCTATTCTGGTAGTAGATTTTCAGTGTCTCCAGCTAAAAAAGCTGATGTACTGTTTTCCCTTGAAGAAGAAATAACTGTTGCTGCTCAAGAAATAGTATCTCAATGTGGAAGGAATGGGTTTTGCCCTGTTGTGAACTTCCCACTTTTAAGGAGAATGACTAAGATGACTGTTGCAGCTGCAACAACATCTGGAGTCCTCAAATTACCTTGACACTAGTTAGCTGGATTTAGGTCTGAGTGTAGCACAGAAATACCATTGTTTGTCTTGATGTTTCTATTGTTCAGTGAAGATTACCATTTATTTTAGGTTTTCCAGCTTCCCTTAATACTGCTGTCATGCTATGGTAACAGCAGAGATAGTGGTAGTTTGCTTATATATGGATCCTGCAGAATCAGCAGTGATACTGCTCTCTACTCTGAGAAAATCCAGAAAGTAGTACTCCTTGTCTGCTCAGCCACCTGAAGGTATCTTTCACCCATGTCAGCTTATGGTCATTGTTTTAACTTTCTCTAAGAAAAGGTAGAAAACCACTGAGTAAAGTCTTCTGAACCACTAATTCTCAAGCAGTAATTGGTGGGTCACCACTTGGCTGCAGAATCTCACAGAAAGACTCTTTCAGATAACTGTATGTTGGAAGACTGGACAGACAGGGGTGAGGTATTCAAAATTCTAAGAAAATATTTTATTCTTATATGTTTTTCTTGGGAGATTTGGGGTAGAATGTCTATGGCAACAAAGAGAGCGGAAAATAAAAAGGTCTTTGCATATTTCCACCTGTTCTGCATGAGAACAAGGTGGCATCAGTCATGCCTTCACCTGAAGCCCATGCAGCTCCCTGCCACCTTTTCTTGTGCTCCCTGCAGGTTAAGGCTCCTGCAAACTCTGCTGTGTAATAACATGACTGACAAGGTTCTGACATAACTTTTCTATTCATGGACAAGACTGGATAGAGTCACCTATGTCATTCAAATGGTAGCCACAGCTGCTTTTACAATTCCACCATCTCAAGGCATTTTTGTGTCCTTTTAATGGCATGAAAAGGTACATAAAAGCTGTTGTCTGGGTTGAAATCACATCTTAATTCTTACATGTTTTTGTAATAGAACAACATAATAGAAAGTTGCTCGATGTATTTTACTTGGAAATTGCAATTAAACAGAAGACTGTAAGGAGTCAGACCCCAAACCTAGTTTCAATACCATTTCCTCTAGCAAGTTTTACACATTACCTTTTCAATAAGTGGTGACAGGCAGTGCATTTCTGGGTGATTATAGCATGTGTCAGGTGGGGTTAACAGGCACAGGGCCAGAGGGAAAGTGAATAACTATTTGAGATGTACAGTAATCCCTTAGAAACACAGTGCCTTATTCCCTTCTGATTTTATAAAATTATGTTTATTAAACAATGTGATCCAAATCCTGAGGGGCACTAGACCTCTGATACTAATACTGAGTTCACCAGGAAACTTGTTGCCAAATTGGTCAGGAAATAGAGTGTTTACTTCAAGTCTATCCACCTACAAGAACCTCTCCCTGATATGCTTATTGTATGTATGTCACTGGCCTTGGAATGATGAATGGTCCACATCTGGAGCCTAGGTCTTTAGATAATGGTATATGCTGATTAACACTGGCTAAGGCTTTTACTGTACTGGCTTTTAATTAAATCTGACATGTTGATGTGGTAGGGTCAGTAAATGACCAAAAATAAAGTGAAAGCCTTAATTTGTATGCTCTGAGAAACTGTATAAGTTGGAAAGATCCTTTAGTCCATGTTGATTTTCTTGGCAGAATATATTAGACCATCTTCAGAAAATGGCAGTCAGTTCTTAGCTTCTGAGTGATGGAGTTTAAATCAGATCCTTTGTGTTAGCCTCCTGGGTCCATTCAGCATTAACTGACTTGGCTTTTCATCAGTTAGAAAAAGAAATAAGGCTAGATCTTCCCATCAGATTGTTTTCAGTTTTAGCTCAGTGCCCACATTTCAGCTATTCATGTATAACAGCAGAACTTTGCCCTACATATTTAAAAAATGTGTCGAGTTGATTTTATAGGCAGTAGCATTATAATAAACTTCTTCAAACTTAATCAAGCTTACTGATTTATTTGGATAGTCAATAGTAGTATCTGATTTTCATTCCAGCGTGGATTAGAAACAAATTCCTCATACTTTGAATTATTTTTTTATCAGATGTCTTATTTTTTAGCCAACCCCTTACTGAGTCTAGACTCAGATTTGGAGATATAATCATCTGTAACTTGTAACATCATTCATATATTGTATATCAGTTTAATCAGGCAATTTGATCAGATTTGGAAGAAGTTATTATGATAACAATAATACCACATGCTCTATCAGCTTGGCAGATTTCACAGTATGTGGGACAGATTTTCATAGATAATTATTAGTCTGATTAATCTGTTTCCACAGAATCCTTTTAAAGGGTTTTTAGTCTCCAGGAACAAAGAAAAAAGAAAAAAGAAAAAGCTCTCCAAACTCCAAGGAGAATCCCCTCACCTCACAGATGAAGCAACAGCCTTTTTCAGAGAGATCTGAATCCAAGACACTGAAATATCACCTTGCTATGTGAAATCCTACAGTTTCTCTCTTCTGGCTTCTGCTTTCTCATGCAGAACAACTACTTGTTCTTGAAAAAACAGGGAAGATCTCTGTTGGACGGATCATCTTGCATCCTGTCTGGCTTCACTTAGTAGAGGATTTTCTAAATAGCAAGCAAAATAAAAAAAGAGAGGAAGGATAGCAGGACAATGAAGAAATTATTACTTGGGCCAGCTATAAGAAGGGGCAGACATTAAGGAAACATAAGGAAACTGAGAAGAAAGGAAGGAACAGAGCAAAGAGCTAGTAAGAACAGGGCTAAAAACATCCAGCATGTTTTGGGAATATCCAAAGGTCCCTGCTTTGACTTTGGCAGCTGAAATCTGTGGTTGAATATTTTCCCTCTGAATCCACATAACAGCATTTTAACAGTTCTAAAAGCTTCATCATTATTTTGTACATTTCCGTGACCTTTCCTGACGGGTGCAGAATCCCCAAAGCTTGATAATGCAAGTTACAAAAGAAATGCCATCCTTTTATTCTTACCATGAATCAATTGGGAGAAAAGTCTGGGGGAGTGTTCTTCCTCCATATGTTTTCTCTAAGGAACATTTTGCCTAGTGCTCAGTGCTGCCTTGTGTGGTGAATGTATAAAAGTCCCTCCCTCCTGAAGGACTAAGAAAATGCTATGGACTGTATGGCACACTTGGATGCATCTATATCTCAAGTGAGTTGAAAACACCATCTCACTGAGCATTGCAAGGTTGCCTCTTCCTGCAGCAAGACAGGTTTGCAGTATTTGGCTTTCAAAGAGGTATCGTAGGTATTGAATATATATTGAGATTTAATAAGTTATGTTCAGTGTAACAGCTAAAGAGCAGCTAATTAAGAAAAACATATTACTGTAGACCTAAGAGGCAGGCAATAAAAACATCTATTACATAAATTGTTATTCCATAAAAATGTGTTCCTGAGACTATTGGTATTTATTTAACATACAATTACTGTCTAATTTAATATAAATTAAATGCCTGCTTGAGACATGTAATTTGAAGTGTTACTGAGCTTCCTTCTCTGGTATTAAAAGCAAGAAATCAGCAGCTAATGCCTGGAGGCCAAATGTACCATTTAAATTCAGGTATCTCAACACTAACATTTGTAATTTCAGCCATTTGGAAAATGTTTTTCATAGGAATGTATTTGGCTTTAAAATCTCCTTTCCCCCCTCACTCAAGGCCATGTCCTGCCAACTGAGTCAAGTCTCTGACTTCATCCAAATGAAGTTTTGATTGAATAAAAGGGCCTGAATTAAGAGCTGAGAATAAAATACGTTCTCTTATCATAGAACACAAACTTTGTAAAATGTCCCAGCCCCTGCTAGCGCTGGAAGGGTAAATTATCACTTGACTCCTGTATGGACATATTTATTTAGGACACGTAGCCTGGTGACTCAGGAAGTTATGTAAAAACTGACCCAGTTAATTTTAGATGCTATTGTTGGAAGAATATCAATGAAAATTAATCAAATAGTCACGAAGGAGCCACAGGGAAGGAGCACGGAACACTGGTGGGTAGAATTTTGGCAGCGATCATCGCAACAGTTCTAATGAGAGGAAAACACATTGTCAAGTAAATTAGAGAGTAATGACATGATTAAATGATAAATAATAGTTAAATACATACTTGGAGGTCCAGGACAGAGACTGTGGAGGTTTTGTGTTTTGCATGTATTCCTCTCCAGGCTGCTCTGAGTATCCAGAGGAGCTCACCAGAGCTCTGCCTGTAATTTAGGGTTGGGTTGTAGCTTTTAAGACACTGAAGCCAAAAGAGCTGTTGGGGCCCTGCTGCTGAGGCTGAAAAAGCTGATGCTTTCTCCATAACTCTAAAGCTTCTCCAGCCTTTCAGTTGTTGACGTGTCCTTGTTCCTTCACCAGCCGTCTCCAATGAGCAAGGGCCAGCACCATGGCTTTGTTCAGCTTGCCATCACCCAAAAAATGACTGCACAGGAGACATCTGCTCTCCTTATGCACGGTGGGGGAGAGGGAAGGGGTCTCTCTTCTGCTGAGGCAGGTTTAGTCCCCACTAACTGGGTGTTTGCACATTTGCTGGCAAGCAAATTGAGTTGTATATGCATATAACTATGCATATAAGCATATATGACTGTTTATGCAAACAAGGAGTGCTGCGGTGCTGGCTGGGAGTTCACCCCATCCATATGGTTCCTTTCCCTGTCTGCTGAGAAAAGGATGCAAAAAGAATTACATTCACATTCTCAAATGCTTCTTTTGCAAAATGGGAAGTTGTCCATATGAACTCTGACTGGTTGGCTTTACTTCAACCACACATAACACAAGACACAGTTGTGTAAGGAGCCTGTCAGAGGGAACCTGACCTGGATAAAAGGTGTTTTACCTGCCTTCTGCTTGCCACTGTCCATTTCAGGTTATCCGAGTAAGGATGCCTCAAAAACAAGAGAAAACTGAAATAACTCTGGATTCTCTTTTTATAAGATTTTTATACTTTTTTGGTTTTCAGTAAGTCCAGGTAGAGTACAGTTGCTCCACTGACTTTGGTGAATTGAGGCTTCAGAAACCTCACCCATGCCATTCCTTGCTGCTTAGCAGAACTAAAAAGAGCGTGCAGGGATCTTGTCTGTTACAAACACAGAATAACACCTAGAATCCTTACTGGGACATCAATCCATCAGTCCACTAAAAGATTAATTACTTCCTTAGATGGTAATGCAAGTGATCAGTACACTGATAACACTTCAATAACAGCCTGATAGCTTGCTCATTAGTATAATAGAATAATAATTTTCTCTCTTTCCATCTTCCTACACTAGAATAATTTCTTACAAAAGTCTGAGTATTGCATCTCCTTTAATAATAGTACTGCAGGAGGGGATAAGGTATAATTAAAAATTACACATTATGTTTTTGGTGTGAAATTTTGTATTTTTACTTCAAAGGTTGGCAAATAACAGCTCATATACAGCTTATCTCTCCAATGCATAACATGGTTTGTAATGGTTACAGTCTTAATCTAGTCTTCTCTGCTTGGATGTACACTGTTTTTTGGTGAAGAAAGTATAAAAAACCATAGGAATTTCAGAATTACTTACTTGTTTTGTTTATCGTGGAAATCAAAAGTTAATCATAATATTTAATAGGATGATAGCAAATGAATATTGAATGTATTTGCAAGTTCTACCCAGGATACCCAAATGTTGGATCTGTTGATGAAGCAAGTACTTTTAATGTTTAAATGACAGAAGTTATAGAAATAATAGTTGGCACAAAACCATTCTCTCAATTTCCTGGCACTCTGCATGAGCCTAAGTTAAGAAAATGCTGCACTTCTCTGAAATGCAAAATCACTGAGCACATTTACAAGAAGATTTCAGCAGGTAGAGTAGAATGGCCAAGAACTGCTGCTGATTTCTAGATATTCATGTGAGTTGGAAGGCCCAGGATTCAAAATGCTTGTCTGACTCCTTTCTCACCATAAGTTGGCCAGTGCTTGATCTCCTTATATCAGGGGAGATGACGGATTCTTTTAATGGTGCTTGTTACTATTTTCTTCTTCTTTTCATTAATTATTTGGCATGTACTACAGCCCATCTTAAAACTATTACTTCACTGGGATTCCTTTCTTTCCACTTCCTTACTTCTGCACTCCAGGGGATTTCCTTGAGGAAGCTAACATCTTTCCTAGGTTGCTGCAGTGACGCGACATCCAAGTTTCTTTGTTAAGAATTTCCATAACTCATTCCGTCATTGGCGATGTTGGTACTGTTGACTAAAGTTATTTCCTCACTTTTTAGCAAGTCACCTTTACTTTCTCAGGGTAGTTATACTAAAGAAAAGCCCCATCATGTTCATTTGGGTTGAAACAGTTTATCCTGTTACCGTGATCTCTGTTTGGAAAGATGCTTTCTGTGTAGCTCACTGTATCCTGGTTCAGTCAGGGCTGATCATTACAGCACTGATACTAGGAAAATCATCAGGAAACCAAGCAGACAAACTAATACTGTAACAATGATGATGGGTTATATTATGTATGGTTGTCTAAACTAAGAAAAGGCATAGCAGGAGTCTTTGCATTTATTGCCCTACAAACCTCAGAAGATTACGATGTGGAGATAGCAATATTTGCAGTAATACAAAATTCTCCAATGTGTAGGGGAAACATGGTAGAGATTTCCCTTCACAGAATCTGTATAAAACAAAGGATAATGTAATCTTAAAAGTGCTGTTGGATTCCTCACACACTCAAAGGGTGAATTATAGATGTGGGGAGCCTGTTCATTCTTCTTCATTTCCTGTAAATGTTCTATCTTTGACTCACTTTACACTGTTGGCACTCTCTTCTTATGGACCTAAGGATCTCATGTGTAACACACAGACAGAAATAATTTCTGTAGGTAAAAGACAGCAGAAATTGGCTACAGATCAAAGGTTACCCTCATTCCACTCCTTCCTTCACTTTTATTATCCTGTCTAAATTTTNTTTTTTTTTTTTTTCATGAGGGAAGGCTGAGTTTAAATGGGAATTTAAGGTTTTATTTGTTATTCAGCCCTTTATGTAATTTGAACCACAGTGTAGTTACTTTGCTAGAATCAAAACTGCAGTACTTTTAGGGTACAGAAGATTGGGCAGTGGCTCAAGGAAACAGTATTTCACCTCAAATGTTTGTATGATCATCTGTGTGTTGTGGCAAGTAGAGGATTTTTTTTGTTTGGGGGTTTTTATGTCTGTACTGCTAATCCAGACTTGATATAGTTAAAGTTCCTATTCTAAAAACGGTTGGACATGTGCTTAACAAAGATGTCCATTTTGCATCCTAAGATGAAAACAAAACTAAACATGAGTTTGGAAAATTTCTCTGGAAAATATGCTTGTAATTTTCACAGTTTTAATTTTTGGTGTTCTTCTTCACTGGAACACAGTAAAAAGATGTTGATTTTCCTGTCTTTATAGAACTCCAGGGTTTAGCAGGTACCTTCTAATGCTTTATTTAAGGAAATGAAATGCACTGGAATGAGTAGTGATGACCATCAATGGAGCAACTAGTACAGATCAAGTGGAAAAGCTAAGAACAAGATGCGATGTTTATTTAACATCAGTAGTTTCAAATCTTTATTTATCATTTCTTACTTGAAAGAGATGAAACAAAAACAATGGCTGTCCTAGGAAACTACCACAAAAATTCTTCCAAAAATCTTCACTCCAAGTTGACATATTTCAAGCAATTTTTCTTGTCATTAAAAGTGTAATAAATTAACTTTACTTGAATCAAAGATGAAAACTTTGTGGTAATGTCTGTGTAGTTATAGATCACCACAGAAAATGGAGTCCCATCATTTTTGGCTATGGTGCAGAGTTTCTTAGAGTACTGTTGGCCAGGAGTGAACGATACTGGTAGAGATAGCTACGAAGTTCTAGACAGTTTCAGCTTATTCCAAAACCCTGAATTAAAGTTGTTAGTACTTCTTCTAAAAACACTTCAAGATGGAGCTAAGAGGTAACATATGTTTCCACTATCTCTCAGTCCATGATTTTATATTATTCTCAAACCTCAAATACAAAGGAAGAAGTAATTTTAAAATAAAAAACCCTTCATCATCCCATTTGAAAAGCACAATTATTTTTAATTATAGTACTGTAGTTTAACTACAAATATTATTTGTCATTTCAATGCCATAAGTGACCAGGGTTATGTTGAATCTCTAAATAATATGGCTATTTGTCACACTGGTATGCAAACAAGAAGAGAATCCAGGGTGATAATGCCTAACAGAGGTAAGAAGAGAGACATCTTCATGTTTCAACTAATCTCCAGCAATGAGAGATCAGCATGAGGGACATTATCTCACCTGTCCCTCATAAAAAATTCCATATACTAACTCCAAATCATCTGGTGTGGGCCATGGTCAGGAACAGGATACTGGACTAAGTATATCCTATGCTCCTTGTACAGTCTTCCAGAGCTTTCTACATTCTCATGCAGCAGATGTGAAACATGCCTGCAGTGCCTGTTCTGCTTTAATCACTTGCACTCCTGTCTTTGCACGCCAGGTTTTGGTCACCTGACCAAGCAGTTGCTGAAGCTGGCGGATGGCCGCGTGGTGCTGGCGCTGGAGGGAGGACACGACCTTACTGCCATCTGTGACGCCTCTGAGGCCTGCATAAACGCCCTTCTAGGAAATGAGGTAAAACATAATCAGAGCAGGTGGAGAGAATGGGCAAAGTTTGCTGAAGCTGCTGTCTTTGGTATCCTTTTACTAACAATGGTGTCAGTCCTTTTTTCCTTTGGTATAAAAACCATGGAATTTGAATATGTCTTAGAGATGAACAGGCCTGGTTTGCAGAAATACGTCTGAATTAGATGATTGTACAAATTCTTTAGTTTATGCCTAAATTATTCCCAGTTCTGAGTAATGTTTGAAACCTCCAAATTGCTTTTAGTGATGTGCTGAATACCAGATTTGACATTACTGGTAGTCATTGGTGCACATATCTACTAGGAATGGACCTTTTAGGCATCTATCATGGGAAAAAATTGGCTTTTTCAACTGGTAACTGGTAGTCTCAGAAACTGGATATTGCAAAGGCACATATTTTGACACTTCACTTCTGAAACATTAATAAAAATGGGTACAAAATTTTTAAAAAATTACAAATGAAGATTCAGGTTGATCTGTATGCAGCTGAAATGGAGTTTCCAAGAGCTATCAAACACTATATGTGTTAACAACTTTTGAGAGGAGACTATAAGACTAAGTAAATATGAATATGTGCTATTTATGTATACAAATGCAAGATGAGGATTCCTATGGGTGAACATATTTCTGCTGTCCATTAAAAAATATCTTTTATCCTATAAGTACAGTGAGAAGGGAAAGAAATTGCTGGAGGTGCAGCCAAATAATTTATGAAGGGACGAAATCCTTTACCATAAATAGTGAATTTTGCAAGATCTTGTTATAAAGTGGATTGTGCTACTTTGCTTCCCCCTCAGGGGAAGTCTTAATAGCTATATAATCTCTCCAATCAAATGTATTGGTGCCAAATTGCAGGGTAGTCTGCCAGTTCCCTGCCACTTCAAGGCTTCCTGTGTGAATAAGGTGAAGTAATGTGTCTTCTGATGGATGTTGGGTAGAAGAATTTTTAAAGTGTTGTTTTAAACCTTTGCTTTTCATCTTTATGACACATCAACAATGCTTATTATTTTTTACATTATACATACAATGAATAAAGTGTTAGCTTTTTCAAAAATATTCTCAGAAATGTAAAACAGACACCATAGAAAAAAGAAAAAAAAGAGAAAGGTTTCAATGGGTTTTATCTACTGTCACCTTTGACAAAATCCATAAGGAAAGTTTTCCAGTATGGTGGTATATGCTACTAAAAAAGCTGCTCAGCTCAGTGTTAGTTCTTTTATGTAGGTACTGAAATATGGATTACATAACCCAGTTTGAGGCATTTGACAATCTTAGTGAATGCAGCATTGCCTTCGTGATCAGCTGCCATTCCAGGGCACTCTCATTGATATTCCTGTTGTCATCCTTCCCTGTGATAGCTAGTAAATTACAACACCAGTGGCTTTTCATAGCATTTCCAAACCCATTCCCTGAAGTTTTCACCCTTGTGAGACTAATGTGAATGGTTCTATGCTGATGGTGTGATGCATCCTCCTCTGTGTGGGTGCCTGGGTCCCTCTATCCAGTTATGACCATTTGGTGGTGCTACCCATTTATGGAAACTGCCTTATTTTGTTTCACTGCTGTATCAAACCCAACTACTATTTCTGCTATCACTTAATGAGAATGAATACAAAAACCCCTATGCAGTAATTTTTAATTAGCTTGTAAAAGAACATGGTCCTTAATAACTTGAAACATCTCAGGCAATAAGCATTTTTCTCATGTCCTATTGCTAACAACATTGTCTTCTGGGACATGCGTCAAGTGGTTTGGTGCAGCAGAATTTCAAAGACAAAATATGCTATGGCTGTGAAGAAAAGTACTCTATGTCATCACTATGGCTGTGAAGAAAAGAGAGGATGTTGCTACCAAGAGTACCACAAAAAGCAACATTGGCTTAAAAGAATAAGTAAAGGTGTTGCCAAGGAGCAGACACTAATGAGAAAGTCTGATACCTATTTAGCAGTTAGAAGTAGATTTATGGCAATGTGCACCACATGGCCCACAGCATATACACTGCTTAATTTCTGCATACTATTCATGAACTTGCACAGCAAACTCCAAACGTGTTCTGCCAAGGACAGATTTCTTTTTTCTTTAAACAACAAATTACTATAATTTGAGGATGCATTCTTCTCTGAATGCAATTCTTTACAGGTGATTAATAGGATAATTATAACTTATTATCTGCCTTTCACTTTTACAAGTAATGGTATATGCTGCACGCCTAGTTTAAAAACATTGGCAAGATTAAGTCCAGTTCTAAACACTACACATGTATTTGAACTCAAATTAGAAAGGTTGGGAAAGGCCTTTGTGAGGTACCCTGCAGTTTGTCAGATGTATTTATTCATGTGCTGAGGATTAGAATTCATAAACATTTTGCAGGGCTTTTTGAAAACTTTTTCTTTTCTTTTGTTGTTTTTGGCCAGGACTTTTCAATACAGAAATT
This sequence comes from Dicaeum eximium, assembly GCA_013396995.1. Classification (NCBI taxonomy): domain Eukaryota; kingdom Metazoa; phylum Chordata; class Aves; order Passeriformes; family Dicaeidae; genus Dicaeum; species Dicaeum eximium. The sequence continues at coordinate 178,396 of VWZP01010350.1, read as the reverse complement.
CACTGCTTCATATGTCCAATTACCAACAGAATAACATTCAAAAAAAAATTCTAAATCTAGCCACAACTTACAACTTTCAGCTTCCAGGAAGTGCTGGTCTGATATGTTACCTAAGAGGCAGCATTAAATTTACAAGTGCAAAATACCTTCTTTTCTTAGTTTCTCTTAGAGAACCAAGAAGGAAAACAGGTGGACATCAAAAATAGATATATTTTCATTTATATATGGCTTATAGCTTAGTGATTTGTTAAATAAGGTAACTTCTCACTCTTCTCTTAGAAAAAAAGTGAGTGAAGACACTAGGAAAATAATACTCCATCAAATTAATCTTCTTTAAATAATTTGAGCATGGAAGGAGTGGTATAAGTAACAGAGAATTCTGAGGAGATCCACACCCTTTCTGACAGCAACTGGAAAGAAGGCAAGACACCCTATGGTATCTGAAATGGCTCTGGTTTGGTTTGTGAATACCTTCTTAAATAATAATAAACTAAAAAGGAAATGATAGAATTGAGGATAAACTTTATAAAGATCAATTTTTAATTAGAAAGTCTACATGTAAAATTACTTTTAAAATATTTTGATATCTTAGGTTTTCCTCTCCATGCTTCTGTTTACAAGCAGAAAGTTTCCATGTCACTTTGAGAAAAATCCATTTGACCATTTGCAGACCTAATTAGAAGCACTGTAGGTTATCTCCTTGGAAGGAAATCTTCCTAAGAGGTGAGAAGAGATTAAGCAGCTGGGTTCCCTTGAAATCCAAAATGTAAACATGGAAAACCTTCTGGAAGGTGAAAAGGCAAGATGACCATCAGTTGACTTAAAGTATCCCTGAATTTTCTCAACATGATTTGAGAACTGGTCCATTAAAAGAGCATCTGTCAAAACAAAGGAAAAGATGAATTCAGATAATTCCAAAAGAATCATTGCTTTTAAGCCTTTCTGAGCTTATGACATGTGTGCTGAAAATTAAATTCTTTCACTTATTGTGACACTCTTTAAAACATTCTACACTTTTTCACATATTAGTTATATAGATTTAAAAACTCGCTTTTAAAGTGGATATACATATACATGTTACTTTAATTAAGAAAGCCATTGAATATTAAAATTTATATTTTATTCCAAGAAGTCTGTGAAAATTGGGCTGAATAGTGAGATTTTCTGCCAAAATCTTCATTGTGGACTATGGAAATTTCACCCTTTTTTCCCATCCTAGCTTTGGTGCTATTAAGAGATCTGCTATGACTTTTGGTCCCTGGTGGTGGTGAGTAATGCTGCTCTAGACATGTAAGGGTATGTGTTCTGCTTTCTTTCCTCCACATTATTTTTGAAGAGGCACTACTTGGATTTAAGAAATCCTTGGGCATGGGCTTTCCTTGGGTCCAGTATGCTAAATCCTATGTTTTATTTCCAACATAACTGCATTCGTATAGGGGTTCTTCTGCAGCCAGAAAGAGTAGGGAAGTGTTCTTTCAAGCACAAAACTCTTGGGAGTCAAAACCTAAGGATTTAGCTCTTCCTTCATCCCATCCCTTCTAAAGCAGCCAGGTGTGATATCTCCACAGGACACAGAAGTCAGTCTAACATCCTGGTCCCTCTGATCTGCCTACAGGTTTGGGCAGTGTCTCTCAGCTCCCCGTGGCACAGCAGTTTTCTGTGGTCTGTAACAAGTGATAATTAGTCCCAGATGGGGTCATGCTCTTCTTTGCACAGAGGAAGCAGAGAAGTGCAGTCCACAGTGTCTCTGCCCAGCGGGACCCTGCAACAAAGGCGCAGAGAGCATGCACGTCTGCTCTCATTGACTGTGGCGGCCAGGGATGAATTTGGCCCCAAGTGTGAAAACATTTTTAAGTGACTAAATTTAACATCTTCTAGTAAATATTCTTCTGGCTTGAGTTTCAGTCTGAAGTAGAATTTGACAAAAACATTGTGATTGGTTGGCTCCCAAGCATGCTTGAAAACTTACACCGGACAATTTTCTTGCAGAGTGTGAAGTATGTGCTTCTTTCTTGCAATCTGTTGAGCTGGCATTTAGGAGGGGACGGTAATTTAAGTGGAAAGCTTGTACTCTGCAGCTTTCCTGCTGATGATGAAAAGTTGGCATTTTCTCCTTTGTGGAATTCTGTGTCAATCTGGGGATGCTTGCCAGCTAGGCAGTGAGCTCTGCCAAGATGGCATTAAAAGGGGTTATTTACCAGAACAGGTAAGCATTTCTCTTTCCAAAATGGAAATATTCATGGAAGTGAATACGGCCTAGGATCAATTTTAAATCACATGGTAAACTTGCTCACAATCTCACATCCTCATTGTTAATCTGACTCTAAAACTAGAAAAAAAAATCAACACAGAGTCCAAAACACCGGTCAACTGCTGCTTGCATAAACCCAGAGTCTAGAGATCTGGATGGGATAGGAAACTGGAGCAATGTGTGTGCCAGAGGTCAGCATGGTGACATCAAAGTTCCCAAGGTGAGCAGTGCTATTCAGGAAGTGCTTTGGCCAAGGAAACAGAGAATATTCTGATTCCAAATTACATAATTTCAAGGTATTGCTTGGTTTTCAGGAACTGGCAGGTGCTAATGATCCTAATGACCCTTTGTGTCTTTGAACTTATTCCCTGATGAAATGTGATTTATTTACTGCATTGTAACCCTTGATCACAAAAATACCTGCCTGAAGTTTTTATATGTAAACAGAGAGTGCAGAAACTCTGAGAAAATTGCTAATATAAGAACACATAATATAAGAGGACTTGTGAGATCTTTGAACTTCTGTAATCATAGACAACACTTAAGAGCCACAAAGCTCAGTCTTTATGCTGATAGGTTTTTTACATAGTGTAACCAAGAAAGGAGGGTTGTGATTCTTCCCCCTGCAGCTCTGGTATCCCTGAGGAGCCTGCCTGCCTCCTTCCCTTCCTCTGCTTCTGGCAGGCTCTCCATGCTCCTTACCTTCTGCTTACACTTGCCTCACTTGTCAGTAGTCTCTAACTGCTCTCCACAACATTGTTCAGTGAAGCTAATCTTGGTACTTTAAAACATGACAGTGCTAAAGACAGCATGGATATTTCTGTAATTTTCAGCTCAATACAAACTACTGTAGTTTCAGATTCTCTCCACGTTCCCAAGGATCAATTCAGATCCCTTTCTGGGCATATGAAATTCCCATCACTAATTCCTTCTTCAAACATTTGTTGATATGCCTCTGGCAGATTTTGGCATACCAAATGATTTTTTGCCCATTTACATTGTTTTTCCTGTTTTGAAAATGATTAGTTAACTCAGTTTCTACATTAATCTTCTGCTTGGGACACAAAAGCCCAATTCAGCCATGTAAAAGCTTTGAAAATGTGACCCTTTGTGTCTGGTCCAAACTCTCCAGTGGTTTGGTTATTTCTGCAGACTTGAGCTGTTCTTCTCTGAAAGATTTCTTTCCTGGTGGTGTATTTCTGGTGTTCTTTTCAGCTTCTTTCCTGTTAGCCTCCAAATTTAATAGCCTTCATGATCTGAATGTCAGTAAGTGTGGGAGGGAAGGTGATGATGCCATATATGCCAGGTGTAGAGTAATTTCTTTTGTTCAGTATTGGGTCTAACTGCTGATATTTTCCAGGGACACCTCTGTGTCTATAGAGTTGTATGCAGCCAGTAGATAACTGCCAACAGAATCCTCCCTTTGAATGCAGGCAGTCTCATTTCAAAGGGTATAGAAATAGCTGCCATAACCCACTGGCTTTGTTCCTGCAGTGATTTTGTAATGGAACTTCATTTTGGGCTATGCAGGATATATGATGTAATGAACTCACTTGTGGAGTCTGGTAAAATTTCCCTGATATGAAAGAGGGTCCGAGGTCTGTTGGGCTGTGCTTAAGGATGAGGAGACAGAAAGGCTTAGGAGGCTGCCTCAGCCAAGCTTGGAATATAAAATGAAAGTTCTGTGGGAAAAAAGAATTAAGGAAATGATCAAACATGCCCATTATACTGGCAACACCTACCAAACTGTCAGTAGTGCTAACAGATGGAGTAATGATTAGGATAGGTGTTGAATGTTTTACCGTTATTCTAATTTTAAGGATTCATCAGCTTATACTGATTTCTAAAAACACATCTCCCATTTCTAAATATTCACCTGATATGTTTAGATATTCAAATGCAGCCTACTTGTTAAAAAAAAAAAATCTATACTGATAAATAAAGAGGTGGGTTTGATGTATTAGGGAAAAATCGAACCTTTTGGGTTTTGGCTCTTGCAAAAATCCAGCTGTAAGGAGGACATTAAAAAAAATCCCCTTTTTAATAGAAAATCTCCTGTCTCAACATCATTTGTTCCCATCTTAATAATTAGTACAAAGTGTCTGCATATAATTAGTACAAAAGGTCTACCTAAAGAATCTTATACTCAAAGGGCAAACCAAGACACAGCTCTCACATATTGCAGTCTGGCAATGCCATACCTTTTACTATTTTTCCTTCTGCTATGGCCTGGAGCTATTTTGTTCTGTTTCAGGGAAGTGAAGTGGTCATCAAAGCCTTAGGAATTAGGAAATTGATGAAACAAAACCTTAAACTACTCTTTGCTGCCCTTATGTATTTCTGCACCCAGCATGACCAAACAGAACTTCTGGGTTTTTTATTCTTCCTGGCCAAATGATAAACAGAAAATGACTAGTGATAAAGCAAATGCTTTTTCTCTGCATAAATCAGAATATGGATTATTAAGGTTACTATATGGATTATTGTTCTAAAATCTGTGAAGCTTGATCTGTTAGTTGGCATTTTCATAAATACAGTTTCCCCCAGGCACCTGAAAGAGTTACCAGATAGAGCCACCTGTGAAGATGATAAGGTAGATGTGGTTCAAGGATTGCAAAAGTATCTGAAACATTGTTTGTATTGTAATTGCTGTCTTTGTGCTAATCCATGATACATTCTAGATAGGAACAATCTTTCTTTGCACTTTGGCCTCTGTTAACCAAGTAGCACCGGGACCCAGTCAGGTCCAACCAGCCCTTCTCAGCATACTTGATCGCTGAGCAGAATGGACTGATTTATGCTGTTTGAAAACAAAACATAGTGCTATTGTTTCTAGCCAGAAGAAAATCTTCCAGCTGCAATCCCATATGGGCTTCTAAGGAAATAATGACATGAACAGCCCTATTCATTTTAGTTACCAAGACTCCAAAGGACTGGTGATATTTGCAATGTCTTTATTGCTGACAGGCATTCACTGCTGATTGTAGTGGCAGGATCCCAGAAGTTTTGGGATTTGTAGCTGAGCTTGCTTAAAATAGCACCACTGAGGGAGTATCCACACTGCAGTTACTTCCCACTATGTGTGCTTGGATCAAAGTTGATTTTATCTAGCTGGTGAGTAGCGAAACAGTGGTAGCAACCTGGAGGACAGTATATGATGGCTACTGAACTATTAACTTTGCAAAGGAAGCTCCTTGGGTGGGCTTCACTTGACCTAGTTTAAAATAGACCCAGGCATACTTAAGAAAGGAGTTTTGTCTGCAGTACAGATGTCTCCTGTCAATGGTGGTTGAACTTCCTTAGCTTTAGAGAGAAGAGATTGGTATTGATACTGCTCTTTTTTGTCCACCTTGACACAATTGCCACTCCTCAGGACGCAAGCCCGCACACCCAGCCATGGCAGTTTGCGTGGGGAAGCAGAACAGTTTCATGGCTCTTAGCATAGTTCAAGGAGAATATAGTTATTACAGTGCAAGGAGAAGCATTTAGCCCAAACAATTTTTTTCTCTTTTTTTCCGAGGAGAAAATGTGTGGAGGGTGGACAAAAAAGCAGGTGTGGGTGACATTCAAAATGAAGTTTATTTTTTATATTTATCCTCTGCAGGACAAAAAAACCTATGCAGTACCTGAACACTTCTTTCTGCTAGTGCAGTCCTGTTTAAAGAATATACAATTAAAACTAGGAAATTAAAATGCAGCTGATTCTATAAAAAGCTTACTTAGGGAAATTTACTTCTAATCTGCATAACATTTTTTTAATTTATTTACTACTTTATTTGAAATTAATGTTAAGCTAGTAAAAGCAGCTGTGTTTTATGGTTTTTCCCCTATAAATCTTAAAATGTGAAAGATGGTTAGATGAAAAAACCAAGAAAAATAAAAGATAATAGAGTGCACACTTTGGTTCCAGTGTGGCTTCAGCAAGGTTTTGTTTGGAGTACCCAGCTGCGTATACAGACGCAGTGGAATTTGGTTTGTGAGGAACCTACAAAAATTACACAAATAACTAACATTTTTTAATGAATAATACACAGACATGCACCTGCTTCAGAGACTCCATAGATTAGTCTTGCAGCCAATAGAAAAGCCCCTTGGAATTCAATTACATGGCTGGAAAACAGAAAACAAAATCATGACTATACATTTAGAACTGATACCAGCAACATATTAACCAGTTCTTGGGCTGAGCTTTTCCTGAGGATTAGATAATTTCAGTTTGTTTTATGTCCCTGTGGCTTATTGAATATTTATATTATTCTATTCTATTCTTTCAGCTGGAGCCTCTCCCGGAAGATATTGTGCACCAAATCCCCAATATGAATGCAATAGCTTCTTTAAAAAAGACCACTGAAATTCAAAGTATGTTTCTCAGTTTGAGTTGGTGGGTTAGTGGGTTTGGGGTTATTTGGGTTATTTTTTCGTATTAATTGATGTCATAGACATTACTGTTTCAGATAAAAGAGTGGGAAAATGTTTTATATATAAATTGACATGCTTTGTCTAATATTTATGTGTATATATATATATGCTTTTATTTTTGTTTCTTCAGCATCTCTTGTTTCTGTCATGTATTTAGCCTTGAAAAAGTAACCCATTAACTATGTTTAAACATTTCTGATTCCTGAATATTCCCAAATCTTTTCATTCCAGAGCAGCTTGGATGAAATAGGTGTTTGTCAGTGAGGGACAGGAGCAGACAGGTAAACTAGAGCTGTAACGAATAGTTTGTCAGATTCTGTTTTTGCAGCCCTTTACAAGGTACTCACTTTGAGATTCATGGGAGCTTGAGATAAAGCTAAAAAGCTCCAAATGGGCACTGATCTATGGAACAGTGCTAAAAATTACATTATTTTATTGTTTCTGAGACGAGGGTACATTATGGCTTCACTTGTGTGCTTTGACCCCAACCCTTAACAACCCAGATGCTTTAGGGCATTTGCTCGCTGAAGAACTTTATGCCATCAATTGCTTTAGTCCAACTGAGCACACATCCCTTAAATTCTCTAATCTTCTGGTTTCTGCCATTTTACTGAGCCAGTGGGAGCTTCCTGACTTCTACTGTTTGCTGGCTCCTTTAGAATAACAAATGAATGACAAATGTTTTCCTTCATTTGAGATGAACCACAAGTGGCTGGGATTCATCTACATAAAATAAATGCAGTTTTTAAAAGAGACACCAAGCCCAATTCACTGTTCATGCAGTGATCAGTGTATCAGTGGTTCTCCATCTGATTTTAGTAGCAAAGTGACAAAGAAAATTCATTGTAGGTATATAATTCATCATGCATATTCAGTAGAAACCTAGATATGGAAAAGCTCTAATTAAGTCAGCTGTATATAACATATTCCAGTAAGTCCTTTGTGCTGAGTGGTATGTCCCCAGGTAGCTCATGAGTTAAAACTCCCTGCTAATAATCTGTTAATGATCTGGAAAGAATCAGCAGGTTAAGGGGATTCATGTGCTGTGCAAGGTAGAACAGATTTGCAAATGCTAATAAGGGCAGAATGCTACACACAGACCACAGACACAAGGAAAAGAGATGCAATTCTATTTGAAATAAAACATGTATGTAATGGAAAATTGACTGAAACACAAAAAAAAAGGTGAATTGAGAAACAGACAAACAGAAGAGTAGGATTACACACAAATGATGGCTAAAAAGCATTAGGCTGTTGAGTAGCACCTCAAGAGGTACTGAGAAAGCCTGATTTGTTTGGATCATGGCATTGCCTTTGGATATCGGGTTTGTATTTCTGTGATCCAACTTTCAAAATTAATATTAGCAACATTTTATACCAAATAAGCCCCTCCTCTGTGCTTTTTGCAAAACCTTGGAGCTACAATACTTACAAACTAAGAGACAACTTTTTTCCGACTAGAATAGAATTTCTATAAATGTTTTGTATTGACAGTGATCCAAAGCTCCTTTGAAAATGTAATAAATTGGGAATTAGTAGTTCCCACACCCATGTAATAGGCTATTTCTAAACAGTCCTGTTCAATAGCAGAATACCAACCCCAAACATTGTTTTTTAAGCAAGCCACACTACAGCATGTCCAAATCTATGAAAGGCAATTGCAAATGCCTATAGGAGTGACAGAAACATTCCCTTTTATTATTTCCTGGTCAGTGCTCACGGAAATCTTTGAGGGAGGCTTAAGCACATTTTCATGCTGAAAGCCAAAGCATACCTAGCAGACTGATTTGGCTTGATTGTTTTTTCTTGCAACCCATGATTGCTCATGTTTTGTATGAATGAAACCAGCAGTATGCTTCATTCTTTCCCTTGAGCTCCACCAAGTTCTTCTCAATGAATGTAACAGCACTGGTAGAATTTCACATTCCAGTACAGCACAGTAGAAATGGCATTTTCAGAGATTGGAGTGGTTTGAGACCAATGCTTTTTTACTTATTTTAATTGTCAATCCACAGCATACCTCCTAACAAAGCTTCTTGGCAGCTGTGTGCTGTATTCCATTGGCTCCCCATTCCAGAACTCTTTGCCTGCAAATCTTTTGGCTGAACATGCATTCAAGGCCTGTATATTTTGTGTACAGCAAATAAATGTTTTCCTGGATAAAAATAAGCTTTCAAAGCTCTTCTGCTTACCCAATGTGTTTGTAAATACAGTTTTCCAGTTTTAAAGAAAAACCTATCATTGCTTTTTCACAAGTATCACAGAGCCCTCTTTGCATGAGGTACTGACTGCTACCTGGATGCTATTTCTAACTGTGAATGCTTAAACATTTCCCCCCACAAACCACAAACACCCTGCCAGGTAGTTCCTTTCTCCAGGACCCTCCACTGCAGCATTTGGGCTGCCACCTGCCTCCTGGTCTGACTCTGCTCTCCCTGCTGCTGAAGCCCCTCTCATAGCACAGCCCACAGTGTGGGGAAACAAAACACACCACCCATCGCTTGGGAGTGAAGGGCAGTTAAATGGGTGCAGAGAGCCCACTAATATGCTTGAATTGGCCCTGAGTTTTAATGTTACAAGAAAGTCAGGATTCAGCTGGTGTGCAAGCCTGTGTGTGAATGAACGAATGTGATGTAGCAATCCTCACTGATGCTGTTTTATTGTTGCTGCAGGAGAGCAACACAGTGGTAGCTGGGTACTAATATTTTATTTTATGAATAAAAGCCCTTGAAAACTCCAGCAGTGAACATGGGTTCATTTCTTTTATAGGCAAGAGGGGGTATTATTCCCATGCCAACAGATTTGATTTTCTTGCACATCTGTTTCTGCAACAAAAACCCCACCCACTCTGTGAGCATTTAGCTCATAAATTATAGGGTTTGAATTGAGTGTATATTGCAAAGACTGACTTTTGTACATAGGATCTGTGAGAACACTGTGGAATGCTCATATAACTTTTTTGTTTGTTTTTAGTGTATTTTTTAATGAATAGAGAATATGGTCTCTGAGCACAGTAATAATAGAAAATATTTTTGTCTTGTTTTTATAAAATTTACCAGGCTCCAATCATTGAGCCTACTGTTATATACATAACTTTTTAGCTCTGTCTTTCATGTTTTTGGAGCAAAGCCAACCTCCTAACACTTAATCTCAACTTTGTAGGATACTTAATACACTTTACATTTTATCCCCAGAAGGTCCCTGTTATTTAAAGATTCTGCTAACTACTCAAACGTGCACACTATTATAGTTCAAAGAAACACTCCGGCCATGCTCACTGGTTGTTCTTGAAGATTGACTTGGGCTTTCATCTTGCAATGATGTTTTTGAATAAAGACATTTTCAGTCTTTATTGACAGCTGCTTTCTCACTGGAGGGAAAAGTTCATCCTTTCAAAAGCCTGAAACTGTGTTGAGAGCTGTGTTACCAAAGAGGGTGTTTTCAGCAGCCTTTCTGCAGCACAGGCAGCACCACTGCTGGCCTGGCCTCCCAGCTGTCAAAGCCTCCAGCTACCCTCTGGATAAGCACCTCAGCTCAGCCTGCTGCCCAGCTGCCAAAATCCTCCTTTTAGTCCTTGGAAAGGTCCCCTGCTTGATCCCCTCTCTTTCACTGTTGAAACCCTCTGTCTAATTCTCAGATAGGTACCCTGATCCAACCTCTGCAGCAGCTGCTGAAAGCTTCTTGCTAAACACTGAGTAAGCTCTGGTCCAGAGCTCACAGACTTCTCAAATCTCCTAATTCTTAGGTGTCATCCACCTGGCAATTAGTGAGTGCTCAGTGTTTCACTGGACTGTCAAGAAATATGTATGTAAATTCATACTTGTTCATGTGATTTCCAATAATCAAACTGTTTCTTAACAGCCGTGCAGTAGCAGATCATTTTATACGTTTAGGATGAGTCACCTGCCATTATTTTTTGCATTGTTTGATGAACTTCTTCTGTTGCAGGCAGAAATCTGAAAACACTCATGCTTTTAATGCACTGCTGTATTCTTACATAGCAGACCAGAAAGCTCTATCCCTTATGATACCTGGCAGCTCTCCAGCAGCAGCCAGTTCATATATGAAAGTTTTAACTAAATTATTGTTCTAGTATACGCCCTGAGGTTGGAGGAGAAAGAACATCCAGGACTAACAAACCTGATTGTTCTGGCAACACCACTTCAGTCTGAGCTGGCATTTCTGACTTCTTTCCTTTTCAAGACAGTGCTGTGCTGTGTGAGCACTTTGTACAGCGATGTACATTTTTCTATATTTTGCTGTCTCTGCATCAACTGTGTGCCATATCAGAGCTTCTAGATATTAACTCTGCTCTGAACTCCCATCACCTTGTGTAGATAAAGCCAATAGCCTTCCTGACAATCTGTGTTCATTAGCCTGTGTGTTACTCCTCTAGTTTATTACCTTCTGGGGAAGGGTGTGACACAGCTCTTGGAATGAAAGCACTTTCCAACTTGGCATTCTTAGGTTCAGAAATAGACCTCTTCACTGCAGTCTGAAATTTCAACTGTACTGCTTACACCACAGAGATTTTAAACTATAATCACTCAGTGTTGAACTAAGTGATTACTGTTCTTGTACCACCATGCTAGCTAAAATTCCCATAAATTATTATGTGTGTTTTCCTTAGGCAAGTACTGGAAGTCAGTGGAGCCATACTCTGTGCCAGTGGATTGTGCTCTGGCTGAGTCTCAGAAGCAAGAAAGGGAGGAGACAGAAACAGTATCAGCTATGGCCTCTCTTTCAGTGGATGTTGAGCAGTGTATTCCTCAGGAAGGCAGCGGGTAAGTGCATGAAAATATTACAGACAACAAGGCTTTCACTCAAGCCAAGTAAAATGAAGAAGAAAGGAAGATTAAGGGTTGTTTCAAAATTATCTGCTAATTGAGATACCTGGAATTTTTCATCCCTGGATTTCAGTTCTCTCACTTAGCCACTGGAAGCTGAGATATTAGTAGTTTTTTGGGTTTGGTATCTTTATTTCTGTGCTAAAGTTCATGATTATTACAAGAACCATGTTTTCTTCCCATGTCTAATTCTTGCTACTTCATAAAAAGTGCGATATCCATATGAGGTAAATAGACATGGTCAAGTGTAGTCAACCATATTCTTCTCATTAGAAGCTTTTCAAATCTCTTTTAGTTTTAATTTTCTAGGAAGGCGTTCAACAAACAGCCAGATGAATTTAATAATGATGGACTTAAATTATTAGACAGGCATTAAAAGTTACTTCCCTGGAAGAAACGTGAGCAGTGCCAGTATAAAACTTAATGCTATCCTGACCAGGATTAGGGCCAATATTTTCTATGTACTAAGATGTAGGTACACCACCAAAGAACGAGAATGCTGGTTTTTCCAGCTTGTCATCAGCTTTTTATGTTAATGAAGATTTCTTTCAACTTGCAAATTAAGAAAATTATGTAGTAAATGCTACTGTGTGTTTTGCCTGTTACACATGTAAAAAACACAGCAGCCACTGAATATTGTGCCATCTATAATCAGAAAAGCCGCTGCAGAAGTTTTTGGAGTTTCCTATTTTTTTGTTTTAAGGACAAACATTCCTGGTCTTCACCAGTAGAGAAAGACACAAAATGTAGTGGAACCACTTGGGTTCCATCATACACAGAAAACAGGGGAGGGAGGAGGAAAGATGAAAAAAGCCTTATAAGGAGACTCATCAGCTCATCAGGCTGTGGAACAACAGTAGAGAAAGGAGGGAGCTGTGGGTAGGGACAGCAGTGGTGGGAGTGGAGCCAGAAAGATCCATGGCTCCTACATTGTGACTGCTTCTTAGTTGCTTCGGTTATTTCCTCCTGTGATGTGTCTTTTAATCAGAACTGAACTGATAGGCACCCAGGGGAATAGTGCAATGCTCAAAGCTATGGATGTGTTTGGCAGTGAACATCCCTCACAAAAGTGGCAACACTCATCTGTCAAAGAATTGAGGCATGGCTCAAAGGGACACATAGGGAGTAGAGCTAGCTAGTAAAGTTCACAGTATTTTCATAATTACCTTTCCAATTGTAATTATATTTTAATATGCCATGGCTATTCTTGTGCTAGGATTATTGCAGACAACTTCATAAAAGCTTAGAGAAGAATACATGATGAACACAAGATGTATTTTAGATTTGTGACTGTGGTAATCAGTGCTCAGCTAAGGAATAATGTAATTTTCCATACAAGTTTCTGACAGTTACAAGACAATGCTGCTAGCTATGGACAGAAAAATTCCCACTTGTGTTTGCATAGCTCTGAAATATAAATAATTTTAGTTAAAGTATTGGAAATAACACAGTCAAGCAAATTAAAGCTATAAATTGTCTGGAAAAGGGCATGGTTAATTTTGTGTATTTTTACATTGCTGAGAATAACCAAAAATTTTATTTTTTATGTGCCTCCACTCAAAACTACAACTACCATGAGCAACTGCTACTCCTACATGATTTGAACAAAATAACCCTTTGAGTAACACTGCACTTAATTACTGTACTTATTATCTACCAGCTGATAACCTGTGACAGTTTCCACCCATTCTGAAAACAGAATTTCAGGGCAGTGCTGAGAATCATGGCAAAAAAATTGATGTACTGAAATGTACAGAAGTGGAATTCATGTGGCTGCCAGATTCATTACACTTCATCAGTTCTGGACTCTTGCAGGGATGAATCCATTGTGATGAATTGTTTTGTGGAAAAATGACTTTGTTTGGAATATCTTCTGTGGTGCTGCAGACATTTGTCAGCAGAACAAAAAAAAAAAAAAAAGCCTACGCACGCATGCATCCTGAAATCTCTTCCAACATTTGTAGTCCTCAAAGAAGTCACATGAAGCCAAGTTGCCATCAGAGAGTGACAGGACATGAAAAATGCTGTCCCACTGGACCAAAATTGATAATTAGGTTTTCTGAGGCTTCTGAGCATCATTTTCTTTGTTTTCTTCCTGATGAATGCAAGGAACAATATGGAATCAAAAGTGATCCCCCTGAAAGTTGGATTTTGAGGGCCCTCAGCTGTTGGGAGATCTCAGAGGACCTGCCTGCACTTTGAGTGTGAATGAAAATCCATCATGAAATGTCCAGGGAGTGAGTCTGTGACATTGCATGCTTTGGGTTCTGTATAATTTACTTCATTTCACATAAGCACAGCATCCATTTAATAAGTACATGCCAACATGAACAGCAGTAATGTAGAGAGGAGTTCAGCCATGCTTTTTCATGTTTTTTAATGTTTGTTGTAGTAAAGGACCATGTATGCAATGCCCCTTCTCCAGGCACTTCCTATGGCAAACAGAGGCAGCAGGGATGTGAGGAGCCATGTGGGGTTTCAAGCTCTGTTAGAAGGTGTGACCTTCCTCCTGCTGGTGTAGATGGGGGTCACCTTCCAAGGACCTGTTGCAAGCTTTTGCACTGAGTGTTCATTTAGGAAAGTTGCTTCTGGCAGGTAGGGTGGGAGCAGAACAGGAAGCACCGTGGCTGACAGGGCAGCCTGAAAGGTTCCTTCATTACCCCAGGAGTCAATTTGCTTCCTCTTAATTCCTACCAGGGTCAGCCAGGCTGATAGTTCTGGCCTGCAACTCCAAGCCTGTTTCACTGATTCAATGGCAGAGATCCTGTCGACTTCAGGTCTGGATGGTCAGGCCTCCAGATGAAGAGCAGCAGCAAAAGTCTCTGTGCAGGAAACTCTGGCCAGTTATGTTGGAGGATATATTGGTGTTGGAGTGAGATGACTCACTTTAAACTCAGATTTTGGGTAAAGCGGCTCTTTTCCTGGCCAACTCATATCTGACTCATTTACCACTGATGGATAAAATGCTCCTGGCTAAGGCCCATATAAAGTATTTTTATTTCTCTCTTCTCTCTTTCTTTCTTTTCTTCAAGTGACAGTGCCGATTATTTTTTTACTTGATTTTCTCTGGCAGGGTAAATGAAGAAAAACGTGTAAAGCTGCTATACTTTTGGTGTTTTATTTTACTGAAGCATAGCTCTGCATCTTAAGGTCCAGTTGAATCTCGATTAGACTTTGGAAGAGTACAGATATAGAAAAAAGAGTTTGTGGATAGGAAACATGTATGGTGCTAATGGGGATCTAAATAGAGATGCCATTAAAGGAACAGGCATGCCCTATAAAACATTTCTAATTACCAGAACTTTTGTGTGTTGATAACTGTTTATTCCCTATGTGATACACAGATTAAGCTGATTAGAATTTTGCTTTGGCCAGACATCTGTTTCAGAAATCGTGCTGTGAAAATATTCAGTATTCTGATGTCCCTGATACCTTGGAGCTTCTTTATGTTTCTTCTTAAAATGGGGGGAAAAAAAAAAAAAAAAGGGTGTGGAGAGAGATCTCTTGCACTTACTATTTTTACAGGAAGCAGTAAATCTTGAGAATTACATTTATCAGAATTTGACTTTATGGCTCTGGTTCAGCTGAGCATAGATTTTACTCAAATGGAAATGAAAAAAGTATAATTTTTATTCTTAGTGTTACAGAGCTACCAGTTGCAGTTTCAGTCAAGTTGCATTATATACTAGAGCAAATGGCTGAACCATGGGGTACAGCTAGCTACCCTTTAGGGTCACTTGCCATATTTGTCTATCAACTCATAAAGCTTCACTTGGCATTTCACTATTTGGATGTCTACCTCAGCTGTGCTGAGCACACAGCACATACCTGGCCATACCCCACAGAGCTTACAGTCCCCTCCAGGCTCAGGAGCTGCACAACAGCTTTCCCAGGTCAGCCTGCACCCTTATCTTGCCCACCCTCTTCTCAACCTTTGGTGGTGGGTGCATAAGGAAGGGAAGCAGAGCAGAGGAGGCTGAGAGCCAGCCTTGCCCTGGTGAGCTGATGGATCTCAACTGCTCTGTCTGACCCATCCTGTGTAAAAGCCTCGAGGATACATACACAGGCATAAACTTTTCAAAACCTTTTTGAACCAGCTTACACCTCTGGCACTTGGGTAGTGAACCCCCTAACCTCATCAGGCATTACACTGCTCTTACTTACTAACCAATAAAATCACTGAGAAACCCCTAGGTCTTGTATTGTGAGAAAGAAAACCACCTCTTTTCTTACTCATAATCTTTTACCCATATCTGGTTTTAAAGGCTTGAGCTTCTAAAGACTCTCCATTCCTGCTGGTATGAAAATAATTTCTTATCTTTGATGATTTTTGCTCCTCTCTGTGCTTTTTGTAGTTTCTTTGAGGTGGAGTAAGAGCTGCATGCAGGACTCTAGGTGAATTTAGGTGAATCTATTGTGAATTTACACAGTAGCTGATACTGGGGATGTTTTGTTTCTGTGGCTTTCTGCTCCTCTGCCATTAACTACAAGCTCTCAGTCATAGCCACCACTGTTAAAACAGTTAAAGCTCTCCTCCCTTGTTTTGTGTATTCTGTGTTTGTGTTGTTTGCCTTCTTCTCCATACAGAAATGATGTTATGGTCCTTACAGCTGAGTAGTATTGGCAATTTGGCATCATCAGCAAACATTATCACCTAAATCTACTTGTAGTCTGCCTAGTCTTTTTGAGATGCTCTGGACAATTCCTCCATGGTGAAAATTCACCAATATTATTATGTGTTACCTGCTTTTGATGTATTGTTAATCTGTGAAAGGACCTTCTTTCAACAACCAAGGTTCTTCTAAGCACTTGGATAAAATTGTTGTTGGAAGACCCTTTTTGCAGAGGGAAATCACTTGATCCCTCTTCCCTAATGTCCTTCAGAAACTTATAATAAATTTAAAAGGATTGCCATCTTTATAAGTGTTAAGACCTAGCTCTTACCCAAATCACTGTTACCTAAATGCCTACTAATTCCATCACTGATTGTAGCTGCTTTCAATTTTGCCATACAGGCTTACTGTACCTCCTGTGGTTTCCAAAAGGGGAACTGCTTTTCTTGCCTTCTCTACCTCTTGCTGAGTTAAGCTGTAGAATATGCTCAATAACTATTTCTTTAACAACATCCTAATCATATTTCCCTGGAACTTAGTGGACAAATATCATCTGCTCTTAGGAAGTTGGCAATGTTTGGTGTATCAGTTTGTTCTAGCTGTGATTCAGTTTAGGATAGTTCATCTGCAAGTAATAAAATCTCACTGACACTTCTCTAGTGAACCCAGATATAAATAGTTCATTTTACTTTTGTGGTCTACCTTCCTTGATGCTCCTTTTATGCTTTGATCCTTTCCTCTGATGTATTTTGAAAGATCTTTTTATTATTAGCTTTTATGCCTTTAATATGTTGCTCTTCACTTTCCTTTAGTTTGCTTCATTGAGGGTTTACATTTAACTTGCCAGAGTTTATATTTTGTTTCATTTGCCTTGTTCAGACATTACTTCCTCTTTGGAGAGTATATATGTAGTTACCTTATTCTGCTCTTAAACTAGGATGGTTTTTTACTTTTAGTTCCTTTCTCTTTGATCTATACTAAGTCCATTTTTACTAGGATATACACTTACTCAGGATGTCTTATATAATGTCTTTAGACACTCCCCAAATCATCTTCATGATATAGAAATGTACCTCTTTTTTTCCAGCTCTTTGCTGAGGAATCACTTTTCAATTACAATGATCTTCCCTGAGACAGCTGAGTTAAATTAGGAACAGATTATGGCATAAAATAGCCATACCATGCCAGAAAAATCTATCTTTTGCTTTGTTTCTACCTTGGAAACATACTTTGAATTTTTATTTTTGTGTGTGTGACAGTGTAGCTCAGAGGAGTCTCTGTAATGCTCATTTAAAAAATAAGGTAAGAGAAATATTTTCTTTTTTGGGTGATGTACTGAGTTCATCTACATTCTTAAATACTACTTTTTAAAAAAAATGTAGATATCAATTACTTTTAATAATTTTCTCATAAATAGCATTTATTCTTAATTGCCACAGAACAATGTTTAAGATGTCACATGTTTTGCCAGATTTAATCCATATGGTAGAATTTTTGCCTTATCTATTTATTTTGTTTGAAGGTTTAAACAGCATCATTTTGTTTAGCATTAACTGCAAAGAGATTATTTCATTCTGCCATAATCGGAATTCTACATATAGAGAGCTAAAGATGAGCACTCTTCACAGCACACCAAAGTAAAGTGAATGCAGGAGGACTCAGCTCCTAGGAACTTGCAGTTTAAATGAGCCACAGTGAAGCCTTAGAGAAAAATCACAGTTGTGGTTCTGTAATCATTACGATCTCAATTGGTGTCTTTCTGAATTTGCTGACTGCATGGAATTGCTTTAGATCAGACCTGAGCTCACAGCTGCATCTCGAGGAGCTGCTCTGAGCATACAGTGTGGGATGGGGGGTTCTGCCTGTTTTATGTTTTTATGCCAACTTCCTGTCAGCTACAGGAAGACTGACTGAACTGACATAACTCACAGTGACAAAGCTGAAGTAACACAAATTTGGCCTGTCAGACTCTGCCCCCTCGATTTTTCTTTTGACAACTTTTGATTTTGTCAGAATGGGTATATATTGATTCTCTGCTCAGTGCTATGGGATTTACAGTGTTTTTCTCTCTGTCCTTTGGCCCCAAAACAGCACTGGCTCTCACACAAAACTCTAGCCTGAGCTGTTGTCTCATAAAAATAAATGGTTTTAATGATAAACCATTGGATAAATCCAGTGACTTCTCTGACACTAATGAAATTAAGTTAAAGCATGCACATAAGTCTTCAAAAGGAGACTGAAGAAGACTGTGAGAGTACCCACACTGCAAGAAAACAGCTGGATTGCATGGCACTCTAATCTTATCTCCCTTTCCTAAACAAGACCTTGCATCTGACACTTACATATAAAAATTATTATTGGTGCTTATGCTCTGTTTGGTGAAGAATTTTGGCCTGTGGTTGACATATATTGGAATATATCAGAATATAGCACTCCAGATCAGTGAGAGCCACTCCTGGCCCTCAGAAGCACCTTTGTCAGTGAAAATTTTCTAGTGAAAGAAGTCCTAAATAAGATCCTCAATTGTACTATATTCATGAGAATGTCAGTCCCAGAAGTCAAACTCATGTGAACAGACTGTTGCATGTACTGCTTCCCTAGGTTCTTATGAATAGTCCAAACCCTTATTCTCACTTCCGGAGGTTTTCCAGAGTTTCACTCCTTCCTGATCTGCCAATCACCACCCTGAAATCTATGGACACATATTATTTCTCATTTGCAGAACCAAAAACTGAGCTGTCATCTGCTTCCAAATTAACTTCTTTCCAGACAGACCCATAATGTTCTGGATGTTTAACAAGGGTTTGTTGACCCTCTGTGTTATGCCAGAGGACTCTCAGGTCTCCCACAAGTGGCTGGAGGAAGTGGAAGTGCGTGGTTGGCGCAGCAGCAGCACACCCTGTCAGTGTGAATTCCTCAGCTGGTGTGGGATCTTTTACTGCACCTGAGGAGCCCAGCAGCAGGCAGGGTCCCTCTCACCCTGGCTGCCACTGTCTGCTCTCTGCTGCAAGCCAGAACAAAGCAAAAGGGGGAAAAGAGGGAGTGCAAGGGGGCTGCACCTCACTTCTCAGGAATGAGGGAGCTGCAGTGGTTACCATACGTAGGAAACATCCTCCACCATGTGGTGAGGAAACAAAGATTTGAGAGTTATAGATTAATCATCTTTTAGAGTCTATACCCCTTGGAAAGTGATTAGTCTGAAAAAGATAATCTTTTTCACATGTCATTCACCTGACGTATTTTTCAACATACTATCAGTGATCATTCCAAATCAGAAAGGAATAACCTGTATAAAATAATTTTAAGACATACTGCTGATTTTTTCGTTGGGAAAGACTTTAATAAATTCCAGATTCATTTAAAATTCTCTGGCTTCCTTGCTGAATAAACTATCAAAGCCCAAGCAAGCCCCCATTGATTACTTTTTTTCCATGGGATCTCATGAATTTGTATTTTCTGAGGAATGTTTTACTGAAGCCAGTTATTATACTGTCTTACAAGAATTAACTGGTAAACATCTCATTTATTAATTTACATTTACTTTTCTCCCCTGATTTCAAAATTGCTTGAAGTTACTATTTTAAAGTAGTTCTTAGGGCTGACAGACTGAGATGAAAAATGGTTTCTGTCCAGATTCCTTGCCCTTCAATAGTGGGGTCTCTCCATGCTCTCAGAAGCTTCCCATTTATAATTGCCATCATATTCTCAGGTGCAGTAGCTTGTCAGATACGAGGAATTGCAAGACTTGATGTCAGCTCAACGTGTGTATCCTCATCATTTTCTTACTGGTCATCTTAGAGAGCTCATCTTGCCTAAGCTAATAATTTCCCAGGCATTTTCATATAAAAGATACAGAAATAATCTGATTGGATATAATTAATAGATACTTTGATAGTGATCTACTGATCAGGTTCAGAATTTAGTCTCAAAAGTTGCATGCAGGCAGGCAATGTGTTTATGAAAACAAAATCAAAAACTAGGGGACTGGAGAAGAATCTTAGAGGGAACACTACTTGGCTACTAGTGAACAATTTTGCTTTAATGGTGTGGGCTCTCTTGAAAAAATAAATGCATGTATTTTTAGTTGCAAAAGGTTGTAAAATAAAAGTATCACAGCTATATTTTTCATTAAATTATTTGATTCTGTTGACACAAAGCATGTACATTTCTGGACAAAATGTTATAAAATATTCTGACATATTTTAATATAAACAGGAACATTTTCAGTGATTGCTTGGATCTAAAATGTTTTTCCACTTGACATTTGTTTATACTTCCTAGGAAAGAAACTCTATTTATGGATAGCTGAATAACACAAATAAACATCTGAGAGAGCTGAAAAATCAGCTTTGATTATGCATGAAAATCTACAATGTCATTGTGTACTCTTGTGCCATATTCTGATTGCCTGTTTATTTTTACAGAGCTGCTGGTGAGCCCATGGAAGAAGAGCCAGCCTTGTGAAGTGCCAAGTCCTCCTTGATATTTCCTGTGGGTGACATCATTGTGTATCCCCCAAAGCACCCTCAGACATGTCTTGTCTGCTTCTTGGGTGGCACAGATCAGATGGAACATAAACACTGGGCACAAAACTCAGAATAGCAGCTTCACTTGTTCTTTGGAGGGACTTGAAAGAGCCTGAAAGATTCCTTAAGTGTAACCGCCACAATTCTAGAGTTACAGTAAAATGGACTTGGGAGAAAGAGCCCAGAGCATGCTTTTTTAATGCTGTTTGACCCACTCACCAACACAAATTGTGAAATAGAGTATTGCAAAATTCTACATGATAGATTATAGATATGAGAAACGCAACAGCCAGCAACATACTCTGTGAACTGTGTGAATCACTTTCTGACACTTTTTACTGGATAATTTTTTTCATACTGTGTTAAATTGTTAATAGAATTTGTTTTCTTTGCTCTGTGTAATGAAGAAAAAAAAAACCCACCCTTATTTTATGTGCCATTTTTTAATCTCCTGCAATGAATTCTTAGCTGAATAAGTGAAAAGTGTTTAAATTATTATGAGGGATTTTAGCTAAAGGGAAAGCACTTCTTATTGTACTATAAATCCCCTGAAGTACTGTGCTTGGTGGTGCTTTATTTTCTCTTCCCTATTCCTGGCCATCCCTCCCCATTTCATATAATCTTTTCTATCATAAAAACACATTCATGTTTCTCTAAAATGATCTTTTGCCTTTAAGACAAAGTGCTGTACCCTCTGTAGTTGACAGTAGCGCTCACCATATGTGCAGCAGAGATCAAGTATGGATAGTTGTTCAAACGTGTTTTTAGTTTGTTCCGAAATGTTTCTGCGTTCTGACTCCAAAGCAGCGACCCTCAGTAACCGCGTGCAGCTCATTTGAAGCTCAGGTGTTCCTGTGGAGGTTGTGTGGGAGTGTTTTTTACAGGTCGTGATGTGAATACGAACTGATTCTTTTATGTAGTCCTGCACCAAGAGGACTGATGTTGCTTAAGAAGCTTCAAAGGGTTTAGGCTTTATTTTAGATCCCCAAAGTGCAGCAAGATCTCCCTGCAATGTGACTTTAGCTGTTTAATTCCATGTCTGAGAACGTAACATAGAGTTGTGCCTTTAGCTGAAAATGAACGCTTAAACTGTTACACGTGTTGCCTTACTGTCAGAGAGAGAGAGAGATGGGGCATGTATGTAAGAGTACTTCAAATGAACAAAACTCTGCTACAGTAACTTATTTTGTTTACAACCTTCTCACCTAATGAACCCCAGGAGATACCTTGGAGTATTCAGCTTGCAGTATTTGATAGCTTGCTCGGCTTTTAAAAGCAAGTGATGTTCATTTTTTATAAATTTTCCAAAATAAAAAAAAAAAAAAAAAGGGATATATATTAAAGCCATAAGTGAAGACTGTCATGCTTTTTATTCTGAAATCTGAAAGGAACCTTAATTAAAACAAGATTTAGGGGAAGGCCATGATATGAAAGATATGGAACAATATGGTTTCAGTTATAGGCAGACTCAAACCTGTAAATCAAAGATGAAAGATTTCACTCAAATAGAATTATATAATTCTCTTTTGTTATGCAGTCAGACTATATCTTTCATGCATTTGGGTTTGTTTACGATTAGCATTTTAATTTTAAAGACTTTTATTACTTATACCAAAGCTCTCCAGTACAAGTTAGAAATCTGAGGCATGCTTTGAAAAGGGAAATCTAAAAAAAGGAATGTAATTTCCTATAAAGTGGAGTAAACTTTTATTCTGAAAGGTTTACTCTGAAATGAATGTATGCCCCTTAGAAAGGGAAATAAAATTCTGACCCTCAGAAAGTTAAATAAAATTCTACCCCCCATTTACAAGCCAAAACCCTGCTCGTTTTAGTAATGCAAAGAGTCCCATCAGGCTAAATTAACTCCTGGTGTAAGCCACCTTGGCTAAGTCTGGGCTGGTCTGAAGGGGTTGTTCACAGGACTAAAGCAATCAGGAGTTCCTCCTGCATTTTCAGCAGACTCCTGATGGCAATCTTGCTTGCCATTTATTGTGATTTTGTTGTGGTCGTCAAAGAAATTGCCCTTCAAGGAAACCAAGGGCTATAGCTGATGAGTTTGGTAATTTGTAGGGATTTTCACATTTGAAATCATGGCTGCAGAATTTTAATTGAGTGCATAGTAACATTGTTTTAAAATTAACCCTAAAATCTGTGTCCTTAGCTTGCATGAACTTGTCTATGAATTGCAACCTGAAAAGTGAGTTACAAGCTTTTCCAATCAAAGTCTGTCTTCTGGGGTGCAAATCAGCTAAAGCTGTTTTTTTTAGCTGGAAATGTTTTTAAAATGCCAGAATGATTTGAATTAAACCACATTATAAACTCACACTTATACATTTGTACAGATGTAGTCCCAGGCAGATATCTAGACATGCTGCTGGTTGAAGTTAGGATCGTTTGGATAAACAAGTGTGCTAATAAACTGCACACAGATTGTGTCCAGAACTCTGTTCTGACTGAAGTCAATAGCAAAGTCCTCTTTGATTTCGATGGGAGATGGATCAGGCCCTGCTTTTCTTTTCCCCTTTAAGTCAAGAACGCCATTGCTTTTTGATTATGTCATTCCAAGGCATCTTACAGCCCTCTGGGAAATGATTGTGGCTTATGGTGAATATCAACACTTCCTTCAAAGCAGACCTGGGCTTTCTGAGAGGGCAGTTTCACTTGCTGCTGTTTTCTTCTCACAGTATTTTTTATTACTGTCAATAGCTCCCCATGGACTGGAGTTAAAATATCTTCCAGCAATTTTAGTCATAGTTCTAGGGAAATATTCGCATAGATACTCTTAAAAATGCCCAGTTTTAACTGGATTCAACAACAGATTGCAAGAATTTCAGAAAGATGCATGAATTGTGTGTTTTAAATGTGAAAACTCAGATTTTTGAGGAGACATCAAAGTCTCATGTCTCCCACAGACCTTTCCCACTAGGCTAGAGAGATTGACGCCTCTGAAATTCGGTCTCAGATATTTCAAGTTGGCTGCCAAAATATCTATGTCTGAGCTTAGATTACATCTAAAACTGAGCTGAAATGCATAAACAAGGTGGGATAAGGGTGGTTTCTTGTGTGATTGCATGGGGGAGGTGGGGCTGAGGAGGCAGCAGGGAGCACTGGGAGCCAGGGTGGCTCTCTGCCTGGTCCTGGTGCTACGAGGGCTGCAGGCAGGCAGGAGGACATCCCACAGTGCCTCCAGCCCAGGCTGCCATTCCATTTGCAGCAAATCTTTGGGGGAATCCTGAAGTGATCTGTGCTCTGTCCCTGCGCCAGTCACCAACCACCAGAAAGAGAGATGCCTCAGCAGCAAGTCCCACTAACATGCTTGCTCCAGTTAATTTTCTTCTCTAGCATTAGGAACTATTAAGCTCACTGGAGCTTTTCTTGCATTACTATGCTTTTCTCGTACTTTTCTTGTATTCTTAGGTCCTTCAGTTCATAGTACAAACTGAAAACTAAAAAGAGACATGACTCAGGAGATCAAGAAAAGAACGATTTTTATCCAGCTTCAGGCTCTTAACCTGGGCTGGAGTAAGAACAGTGATGAACAGCAAATCTCAGAACTGCTGAAATCTTCATGAGTGTCTTGCACTTCATTTTTGGACTCTGTGGAGGAATTCTGCATATGCTCAATGGTTTTAATATAATTTGCAGTTTGATTATATGATCTCTTTTCAGGCAACATTTCTAGTGGGTAATTAAAGTTCATGGGAATTTTGCCAATGTAAAGATGACAGAATTATTCCCTTTTTTTAACATCCCTAATTTTTCTTTCAGTGCAAATGAAGCAACTAATTCCAAGCAAGTGAATCTGAGAAAAGTAAAATCACTAAGCTATCTTAAATACATATCATAAAAGAAACAGAAAATTTTATGCAAATAAAGATGGCTATGCCTTTACTTTGCAAAAAAAGTCAACAGCATGCTGCAGGCTGAATATAAGTGGCAAAACAAACTCCTCTCTAGAGTATGTGGTATTTTGGTTGGTGTCTTATCTAAGTGCAGCCTCTCTGAAAAGCTGAGAGTCATAACCAGAGATGAAATATTAGAAAGGTTTTGCTGCAGCCAACACCAGAGGTCCTGTAGAGAACAAGAATGTAGAGACTGACTAATTTTTGTAGACAGACAGCAGGACACTTTCAGGGCAATGTGTCTGGGACAAAGAATTAGAGGGAACTTTTCCAAAGGCACTGATGGCTGTAAAACAACTAACTCCTATTAGCTTGCAGGGGCATGGAGGTGCTCAGCAAGCCCTTATTCTTTAGGAAATGCCACCCCTGTCCCACCAGCATGCCCAAACTCATGCAGATGTGAAGCTGGCTGGGCTATTTTCTCGCCTAAGTAGCAGCAGCAGCAGCAGCAGCAGCAGCAGCCACCATGTATGCTGATGTGTGCACTGTGTGTTTGCCCAAGAAGTTCTCAGCCCCCAGCAGACACTTCATAACATGACTGATAGGGGAAATTTTTTCTTTTTCCTCAATAGTGGCCTTTCCAGAGGCATAGCAGTGCATCGTTGTTTTATTTTTAAAGGTCACAATAGAGCTTTGTGAACCCTTTTTTTTTTTTTTTTACAGACTCCATATGGAAGTAAAACAGAATATGTACCTGGGGAGGGGGGATGTGGTGTGTGGAACCTGCCATAGGAAAGGATCTATCTTAAATCCAGTTTCTGCTACTTGCTCTTCATCCTGCATTTGAAGGAGTTTCGGTTGTAAATTATTATTTAAGATCTTTCTTTGTCATGTCACTTGCTTTGGTTTTGTACCTGCAATTGAATTCACCCTTGTAACACATAGAAAAGCATCTGAAAAAAGTCTGTTTTCTGACAGATTTGTCTGCCTTTAGTGTGGGAATGAGAATCGCATATCTTTGTCATTTCTTGCAGCAATTAAATGCTTCATATTTGTAACAGATCCAAACTGCAGCAGTATTTTAAGAGTACTATTTAGCTGGCTGTCTGCTGACTGTTAAAAAAAAGGAATTGTGAAACTTACATTCCTCTCTAACCTCAAAAGAAACCCATTTTGATTTTAACAATGTCATTTTTTCACTTGATCCGAAAGGGTTTTGTCCCATGGGACCTTGTTACTAGCTCAGTTCTAATCACTGGTAAATCACACACTACAGAAAGTGAAGACCATAAAGGATGGACCTTCCAGCAACTCTCAGTTATGTCTCTTCTGCACAATCCTTCATCCCGCTCCAGTGCCATGCTCTGTGGTTCAGCATGTTAGCATAGATTACAGCAAAAATATAAATTGTTCTGCACCATCAAAGATGCTGCTCGTTGGATGTCAATTAGCACACTGTGGGTTGGGCTGTCATTGATGAGGGCTGTGATTTATGACAAAGGCTTCTGTGGGCATGCTCTGAAGACAAGTGGTGCATGCAAGCAGTGGCACTGGTACTGTGTGGTCAGGGGGGTTCTATGCCAAGATCTCCACACATTCCCCCTTTGGATGGCACACCTGCATGGCCAGAGGCACATGGGTACTGGATGTCCTGATTCAGAGACCAATTAAATCCCTCCTCTAACAGGCTTTGGGTAATTGGGAGGCAGCTAGAGGAGGAACCTGAACTCTGCACTCAGCCACGCAGAAACTGTAAAAAAAAGCCCAGATAAAAGGTCTGAGCTTGCCCATACATACCTTTTTCTGAAATAAAGTGCCAGTCCTAGAAAAGTCTGTCTGAAAGAAAATGGACTCTGTTGAATCTATTCTACTGGCTTCATAAGGGTTTCTACATCATGTGTTAGGGGAAGAGGTTCATACTCATGTCTCTTGCTGCTTAGTTTACTGCTATTTTAAATTTCATGATTGGCTTTATATTCCAAGTTAGGATGCAGTAGGAAAGCATAAAGCAATACCTGGTGAAGTCATAACTAAGGCTTTCAAAGCAAGCTTACTGCCATGGGTTTTTACAAGACTGGCTTTTTGGTCTAGGGATACACAGCTGAAATGTCTATTTTTTCCTTAAGAAATTGATGTTGCTATCTGTTTCCATTATAAAAACCAGTCCTTTTGCTCAGAGTTCTGAAAGTTTATCTGTAATTTGTCTTTCCAGGCAGAACAGATTCTAAGGAATAAAGCATCAGTGGGACTGGCCCAAAGGGCAACATTTTTAAAGGTCAATAGTAGTATTTCCATAAGAGTAAAAGGAACCATTGTTATTATTTCTGATACATTTTTGTATCTGCAAGTATCCAATGAGTAATGTTAAGTAATATTGTGCTCCAGAACTTTGTTGATTATAGATATATGAGCATTGGACTGGCGTGAAATAGTCTTCAACCAAGTTGTTAAAATCCCTTTTGTTTTGTGTTTTGTATAATTCTTTGGCTATAGTCTTGTCCTAGTGTTAATAAAAGCTATTTGAAGTAAGCTAGTTCAATACTCTGAGGAGTTTTTTTGCCTGTTTTATTTTTTAATCAGTGTGAAAAAGAAGTGGAGCTTTGAACATGCCACCCTGGTTGGATCATAGGATTCTGACTGTTAAAATATAAAGGGGGAAGCATGGTGAAGCTGGAGTGCATAAAAAAGGAACCACAAATGTTAATGTAAAAGCAATGTTACATAGCAGGCTAAAACACACACAAAGCAGAGCATTGCAGAGCTCCAGCTCTAACACCAAGCTCATATTCTATAGTTCCTTTGGCTCATTGTCCTGAGGCGTTGCAGAACACATAATTCTCCTCCCAGTGAAGCAATTTAAATAGTACATGCACTGTTTTGAAAGCTGCAAGGCCCCTGCTTTGTGGGCGGTGGAGAATACCCAGCACTCCTCGGCAATGCTCTGGGTCGTGGTATTGCTCCAGCACTGCTGCTGTAAAACTCAGAGCTGTTACCTTGATAGAACAGACCTGTTTTGAGAAAGGCACCCACAAAAGCAGGGGAGTGAGCGAGCAGTGTGTTTGCTGTGAGCACATTTTGATCACTTGCACATTGTCAAAAGTAGCTCACAGATTGAAATTGCTTCTGTGTGTGGACCTGCATGCACCTGAACTTGAAAACTGAGCAGGGAGGAGGGTAGCTGGGAAGCACAGGCTCTTTGTTTGCACATGGAAACCCCTACTTCCTGGCAAGTATCCAGTGCTGCTCCAGAAGGGGATTAAAACCAAAGTGAAGCAAAACAGCATCCTATAATTTTAGCTTTTTTTCATTCTTCAGAATAACACATCTTTTCCTTTTCTGGGGAAAAGTACCCCAAACCTACATACACACTGCTCTATTCCATCAATAAAATACTGTTTGAAAATCTGAACACGTAACATGTAATCTCCTTGGCATATTTCAAAGAAGTTCCATGCACAGAGGATCTCAATCCATCCATTCTTTCTATCTACTTCCCTGTTTTTCTTGTTTCCTGTGATTCCATTGTGATAAATTGCAGAGCCCTGTGATAAATTGCATTCATCATGTCTTTCTGGCTGCCTCACCTGCATTTTGTACATTAAAACCTCTCTCCTGGGTCTACTTCTAACATTCCAACCTTCTGAGAGATTCCAGCTAGACACCATTGCTACTTTAAAATCAACCTGCCAGAATTGACCTTGCCTTTGAGAAGTGGAGTGGGTTTTTTTTGAAACCTTCAGACTAACAATGCTTCTAGGAATCTCCTGTAGATGGGTGGGAGTGAATTCTTTCAGATTCCTCCTCTCATGTTTTTTCACTGCTTCCCCTGGAGGTCTTCCTCCCCAGGAAAAATCTTTTTTTCCATTGGCAGCTTTAGAAGGAGTAGCAAGAGTTGGATTGTTCTTTGTCAGAAAGGGTAAATAGTGAGATAAATCTGAGTGGGCTGAGCCACTGCTCTTCTCCCTTATTTCATTCTCTTTTTCTTGACAAGTAAAAGGAGAAAGATATTAAAATTATGGAGTTTGGTTTCAGTATGCTAAAAATACTTTTTGTTTATTTGTTTGTTTCTTTTTAAAGAGAAAAGTTTAGTTTTTACCTTTCCTGTCACGGTGTGCAGGTAGAGTACTTTATTCATACAGGCCTCCTGGAGACTTGTAAAATAGGGTTTCACAATTCTTGTTCATAATTCCTTTTCTGAGGTTGCCTGTAAAAGGGAACAGGTTCAACAAAAACCCAACATGAAATTCTGTACTTTACTAGAAGCTGAGTAAGGGCATAGATCCAGGATTTTGTGCAAAATTTATATTCTTAGCTTGTATGCTGCTTCTGGCTGAACTTCTCTGTCCACATGTCACTGAAAAACACCCAGCCTGTTATGGCTGTCACATGAATGTCTTCATAGACATCTCTGAATAGAACTGAATAGAATTCCTGGTAAGATCACAACCACTGAAAATCTAACATTTTTCTCTGTATTTTAGGTAATCTAGTCTTGAAAACCTTATAGGAACATCTGTAGTGGATCTAGTATCTAGTCTATAATTAATCTAATCTTGTTAAAGTTAATTTGACCTACAAACAGGGATAAATTAGACAATTCTTTGTTCTACCTACTGAATACAGAGGAAAAATTACAACCAATTCTTAGAAAACAAAACCATAAATAATCCTGCACTTGATTTCTCTAATTCTCAGCTGCCTCTCCTTCTCCCTTCAAAATGGTGTTATAGAAATATGTGTTATGTCAGATGACAAGTAAATGTGTATAGTCTGTCACTACATCTGATGTGTAGCAGTTCTGTCTCTGCCACCTGAGCCAGAAGGAACCAGTGCTGGCTCCTTTTGAGCTGCTGCTTGGAGTGGATGTTTGGGTTCTGGAAGTACTGGAAGTCGAGCACATAATTTAACAGCTGCAGCAGCTTCTGTAAAAAGCAAAAAGTGCTGAAAAACTTCAGAAATGAATATGTGTACTCAAGGTCTCCTTAAAATTGTCCAACATATTATTTAATGAGAAGCATCATCATAGTGTGGTGTTGTTGTCTTGCAGTGAAATCTTTCCATTTTGTTGACTTTAGGTAGCTCATGTTATCTCCTTTAGAGCCTGTATCTGAACTGGAAATGTAAATCAGTGGCATCAGACAGCTCCACCTGAATCCTCTTTGTAGCACCAAGATTTGTCCATAGCCATGGTTGCTGTCCTTTTCTCCTCTGTAGGTGTCAGTGACTCTTTCTCTGGTTCCTGCTTGGTGGCACATCATGAAAGAACCTTCCTAGTCATGGGCTCGTAGTAGAACCTGCTGCATCTTGCTGCTGCTGAACGTGTCTTCTGTGATTTCTATGGGAATGTAAGTGGTTTATTGATTGAGCTGGC
>VWZP01010350.1:120805-148456 GCA_013396995.1 Dicaeum eximium | reverse complement strand
TTTTTTTTTTTTTTTTTTTTTTAGTTAGGAGAAAAATCTGTGAGAAAAAAGTTTTATTGATACTGAAGTGCTGACAAATGTCAGTACTAGTGTACACCATGTCTCTTTGTCTTGCATTTCATTCGGAAATAGACCTACTCTGAATAGCAAAATGGCTCAAAGTGAATTAGTTTTGAGCACTTTTTACAGCTGAGTGGTTTGAGGAAATAATTTTACTTCAGTGGCACTCGACACAAAAATCCAAGATCCTTGTAAACACCCTGGGTTTTATATTCTCCAAAGCCACAGAAGCAGGCCAGTCATTGCCTCTTTTCACAGATAGGTTTAAAAGTGTTGTTTGAGGATCCATGAAGAGCTTGTAGCTGACGGAAAAATCTTCAGAGCTACAGTCCTGATGCCAGCACCCAGACTGTCCATGTGACTAGATTTCTTCCAGATGCATTCACATTATAAAGTTCATGTGTGTGTATTTGTGACTTCAGATGCTGAATCTGCCTCTTCTAATTTTAGCTTATTGTTTTGAGCTTGCTTGTTCTCTGGCATGTGTGTTACTTACTGGAACATTACTAAACAACAAAACCTTTTATTTATTTTTTCAAAGAAGACTGTATGGGCATATAGAGGAGATGTGGGATTTTTATGAATCACATCCTGTAGTTTCTTTGTGTTTTTACTTCTCATTTTCACTCCTCTTTTTTAAATGACCTTCACAAAACAGAGAACTGTTTGGGTTGTACAACAATCCATGCACAGAACTAGATCTTTTCTTTACCTTGCTAGATGTGCTGGGTGGTGTGATTTTGAATGTAGATTGCAAAGAAAGAAAAAGTCAATAAATACTGCATTTGATAACAACCAAACCATTTTAGATGAGGGTTCAGGGAATTTGGAAGGAAATTATCTCAAGACTTGCAATGTTTGTAAGCATAAAATGTTGTGGTTCTTATTACCAAGCAATAGGGATTCAGTGAATAGACAGGTGAAAACAGGCACAGGCTGCATGCACCAAGCCCTCACAAATTAATATAAAGCAAAGTCCTATACCACATTTCAAGTTGAGTTGTAAAAATCTGCTTCAAAAGTGGTTTCTCAAATCTGTTTCAATTTTATGCCTACTTAGAATTCCTCTAATTCTAAGCAGTGTTAATGCCTTTTCAAGGTACATTTTGTAGATCCTCCTGTAGACAAGTGTTTAAGCATCTTCATGAGTACATGAAGGAAGGAGGTGGTATGTGTCACAGAGTATCTGTTGTTTAGCTGTAAATTTAGATTTCACCTTCCTTTAAAACTCTCTTAGGAAGTCTAAGGTGTCAGGCTCAGAATACGTGCTCTTAACTATGGGAAACCAAGGAAGACAAGTGAGGCCATATTTCAAGCATGATGAGACTTGCATGGATGCTGTGCACCATGTCCCCATAGTGTCCATGATGATAGGACCATCAAAGTTTAGAGCAGTGGGACAGGATTCAAAATAGTCTGGGACATCCTTCATCCCTTTGCAGAATCAGAATAAGCTGCTGGAGAGAACCCTCTAAAAAATCTAAGAAAAAATCTCAGCAAAAATCTAAGCCCAGCCTCCCAGAAGTGACTAGGAAAGGACCAGAAAACTCTGCAATTGCCCCTACTAATGGATCATGAACTCTGATATGAACAGCAGCTAGTACCTGAGCAGCTCAGAGGAAATTTTAAAATCAGATCACAGCAAAATGTGTCTGCTGAGCTCCAACCTTATATGGAGCTCCAACCCAAAGATGGGTATCTTTGGTTCAAAGAGAATGAAGAAGCGAGGCATGATATAGGAGGAATTATCCCAAATACGTATTACCTATCACCTCCAGATATTCTGCATATGTCTTTGTGAAAGGTGTTTTAAGGACATTGTGAACTATGTCTAGAAATTGAAAGGAAAACGTGCTCCAGGGGAAGCTACCCTGTGTGCTGCACAATTCCACGACTGACTTCCTAAGGGACACAACATGTCATAGGGGAAAGACACATTGATCTCATTGGCTCTCCCATTTCTTTTCCACACAGTCATAGCTGTACAAACTCTCCATAGCAGTGTGCTAATGCTGAACTTCCTGGCAGCAGTCTGGGAAGGTTATTATGCAGGAAGTCAGGCAATCCTGGCATGGCTGGGACCCTGTCAGGAATGCTGGCAGCTGCACATCTCTTCACTTTGCTGACTTTTAGACCAAACTAATGTGTATGTGAGGGACAGTAGACTGGCTTCATAACAAAGATAAGATTTGAAACACATGCAGTATGTTTTCTGATGCTGGGATATATTTCCTCTGGCTTCTGTTTCCAGTTGTGTTCATGCCTATAGTATCTATATCCCTGACTCACAGCAGAAGCAAACCTGTGTGAGGTCTGGAGGGTGTCTAGATACTATCCAAGACAATTTTTTACAGTAAATATAATGGGATTAAGCTGACTGAAGTAATGAATCTAAAAATGTAACTAATGATGATTCTTGAGGGATACTACCTGTAGAAACACAGTCATGCTATTGTTAAAATAAGGGTTCAGTATATCCCTTTGCTGGTGATGAACTGCATAAAAAAAATTTGTGATGAATATTTCTCTGCTCCTTGTTCACCAATCACAAAATATAATAATAACTTCCCTGTATCTGGAGATGCTGTTAATCACAGAAGGACTCTGTGAAGTTCACTGAGGACAACAGATAAGATGCACTGAATTATGTGGAAAATATAGATTTTTATAACTACAACACAATCTTCTTTAAAATCATGTGTTAACTATTCTTTAGGCATTCATGACATTTTCTTTAAGACCATGCTTTTAGATGATGTTTTAATTGGCTGCAGAACATCAGTGCTGCAAAGACCTGCTTCCTTGAATCCAGTATCACCAATGCCTGAAACCCTGCTGGCTGCCAGCTCCTGGGCTCCTCTGCTGCCCAAGTTCCATTATGATCCTCAGGGGAGGTATTTTCAGAGGATGTCACCTTGCTCGTGCACCACAAAGACTTTTGTGCTGAGTCAGCATCACTGCGCTCTGTGTCCGTGGTTTGGGCATTCCACCATTTTCCTGGGAAGGCATGCCAGTGGCAATTTTAGGCATGTTCACCTGCAGTCTGCTTGGTTTGGTAGATGTGTCCCTTCTTCTCCTGCCCATTCCTGCAGAGAACTTTAGTCTCCAGGATATTCAGCAGAGTTGGGCTGAATTATTCAGAAGCCTTTTTCATTCTTCTTCAGAACAAATTGCTTTATCTTTTCTTTTTCAAATCCAAGAGTTTAAAACCTTGTGGAAGGGGGACAAAGGGAAACATTTAGTCTTTTTTTGTTCTTATTGTTTGTTCACTTGGTTTGGGAAACATGGCCATGTGGTTATTCCCAGGATGAAATGTATTCTCCAGTGCCCTGTCAGCTGCTGATGGTGTCGGATAGTCCTGTCAGCTCCACAGCTGCTGTTAATAGCCATGCCCTGCTTGCTGTGGCACTGCACCCCTACCTCCTGGGGCAGTGTGTAACCACTGAGCCACATGGCCATGCCTGATCCCTCTCTCACTCTCCCCATGATAATTAACCAGCATGCGTTTAAGCAACATGTAAATTGAAGCTACCCCTAGTGCCCCCAAATTTCAGTTTTCTCACGTCTGCTTTGATTTGTCATCCCCCTCCAGGCAAGGAACAGAGCTGTGTCTTTCTCAAACCCTTGCTGATCTAAGCATAGGAGAAAAGACAGAAGCACACTGCTGCAGCTGGTTTTGTGCATGGCCTGATCCTGGAGATATGCTCAGAGAAAATCTGGCATAATGGGCCCTGTGGATTGGCACAGGTTTCAGTCAGTTACCTGGGGCTATAGGTCCTAAATCAGGATGTTGCTCCAGACTAGCACTGTAAAAGCCAAAGGCAGTTTTGAGGAAAGGGACTCAAGTTTTACTCCTAAATTTCAGCAAAATAGTCTATCACTAAAATGACCCAACACAAATACTTATGTAAACTAGATTTTGGCCCAATTGGAATTCAGATCCAAATTCAGAGCCATGTTTAGACTGTGATATATCTCTTGCACTGCAATATGCCAGGGGAGTGAACTGTTCCCGAGGATCAAACAATCAATACTCTTCCAGTGTTCTCTTCCCTTTGTTTTCTGAGATATCTTCAAATATGTTTTACAAATCAGACGGGTGTGCAGCAGCCAGGGAGGAGCAAGAGATTTGTTTTTGTGATTTTATTTGTGATGATGTGCATAGCCACCTTCTGGGCAGGCAACTGCCAGTGTGAGCAAGAACAAGATGAACAAAAGAGCTCTGGCTTCAGGGATAAATAAAACTACAGCTGGTATCTTCCATGGACTGGACACACAGGAGAGCCAGGGACAAGCATATTCTGTGTTGTGGATTAGAACAGGAGCAGGTGGAACTTCTGAGGGTGTTTTGGTTAGTTCTCATAAGAGTAAAAATATTCTTTCTTATCCTTGGGCCAAACAATAAAGTGTGAGGAAGTCCTCACTGCCTGGTGTAGAGTGGGCTTTTTTTGGCTGCAGAATTGTTCTCTTTCTTACCCCCTGCTTCAGTGTCCACTTTGCCCTTATCTCACATGTTTTCTGTTTTGTTGTAGCCCACTTGAATAAGGACACTAAAAATAAAGTTTCATTAGCTGTATATGTTCTGAGAGGGTAAGCATACAAAGAGAAGTTCATTGAGCTAACAGAACAAGACAATAATTTAAGTGTCATGTTTCTCTAAACAATTAATTGATGTTAAGAATGAGAATAAAGTATGCAGGTTGAAATTTGTCCTTGTAGATGTAGCTTTTATTCCCTTTTGACTACATTTATTTTTCTACCATAACCTTTGGCTCATTTGAATTATTGTTTCCCACAATAAAATATGTTAGTGTAATAGTAAAGATTCCCAGAAGGACGTTTTTCCCTCTGCTACTTTGGGAAAGGCTCTGCATGTAAACTGCTGTATGACTTCATGCAAAGTGTGCACACTAAACATGATACGTTTATTTTATCATTTGTAGCTAAAGAGATGTAATTATTTAAGTGGGTGTAATTTAGTGTTATGGCATCCCTCAAATTGCAGTCCTGAAATTACTTTAATCTATACTTTGGCTGGGGAAATATATGAAAAATTGAAAAGCTAAGCAAAAACCCTGAAGCCCAGAAAGGAGTTGTTTCTGGCGGTTGCACAGACGTCCTGGTGACATCTTTTCAGGAAGCAGTCCTACTTTTGAGAGAGCATTGCTATCTATTGAACTATTTATGGACTATTTGTCAGTCATCACTGATGGTGGTTCACCACCAGCAGACTTATGTGTCAAACTGAAAATGGGTGCTCCAGGCAAGCTACAGCACATACTGTGCCTTTTACACCTCTGGAAAGAGTGAGGGACTAAGCTGTCCATCCTTTCAGGGGCACAGAACACTGAACTTTTGCTGCTTTTAATCTTAACAGTAGACTACTAATTAGAAGCTTTGAATCTTTCCCCATTGTTTACATCCAACTTGCAAAGCCAGCAGCAAGAGCAACACACTGAGTTGTGTGGAAACAGCAACAACAAACTACTGTCTTCTGATTTTTAAAGGCACATTTTGCAGAAAAACCTCTCTAGATTCACGCCTGTACTTTCTAGCAACTAGTCTTCTCTGTGAAATTCAGTCTGAGCTCTTTAAAGAGTGGCTTCATTAAGAATCTGTGCTTTATAAACTGGGTGTGGTATCCTGGTTTTTTAATGACTTAAGCACATTTTGAGCTAAGTTGAGTAGCTGTCTAATACTTTTGCTAGAATGGAAATATCAAAGTCAGCTCTTACTATTACCGGAATCTCTTCTATGAAAAGCCATCTCAAACAGAAGTTTGTAATATCTGCATTTAAATAAATTTAGCTTCTTAGTAATTCTCTAATGACTTTGGGCTACCTCCTATTCCCACTGAAGTCAGTGGGAATGTTGCCATTGACTTCACCGAGCTTGGGATTTGGTTTCCTTTCATTAAAGATTGTTCTAAATGTAGATCCCTGCAGCCTCAGTTAGGTATACATCTCCATCCCAGTTTAGCACGAAATTAAAAGGACTCTTGCAATAAACTAAAGCATTTTACTTCCTTTTAGAGCCACCTCCTGCTACCACCCGTTGAGACTAGGAAAGCTGCCCTGGCTTTTTGGGTTTATGAGTATGTTTCTTTTTCCACTGTGGATAACTATGTTAACTGCTCCAAAGTTATTCCTCCAAAAACCCAGAACCTCTGTGGCAGTAGAGTTAGAGTGGTTTGTTCCTAGTCTGTTATTCTGCCTCTAAAACAATCATGAGGGAGAAGTTCCATTTTCTCTCTAGGCACCTGGCACCAATAATAACTAATGTAAATTGTGGCTTAAAGCAATAAGCAGACCCTGTGAATTTAAGTTAAGAGCTCATCTATGTGAATTTTGCCTACAAAAACAAGCTGCTCATGGATGAATCTTCTGTCAATTTTTATAGTCCTGGAATAGAGGTTATTTTTTTCTTACTTTTATTCTGTTTTGATATCTACCAAAAGTGACAATCAAACTTTTGCTCAGAGAGTGAAATAGCAGTTAAAAGAACCCAAGTCAAAAGTCTCTGTTTCCATCATAGAGCTTTACCCAATGCTACTATTTCCATTGTTGCAGAAGGTACTAATTAATCTGTCTCTCAAATCACATTTTGTACAAAGTTTGGATAGAGAGATAGAACCTTAAAGAAGTCTGTTTATTCAATTAATGACAAGGAGGAAAGAAATTTGACTCAAAGCTAGTGAAAAATATTGTGAACAGTAATAGGGAATGAGAAGAAAGCAACTATATAAACTGATGTTCAAAATGGGAACATACAGACAAGGTAGACCAATCAACCAGAGCAGAATGAAAGCATCTGGAAAAGAACCTTAATTAAACTGCTGCCTTCTGCAGTATCCCATCCTCTCTGCATACATGTTCTTGAGGGCTTTTACTGTGATCAACAAAAATCCCTTAGCTTTTGTAGGAGACTCATATCCAAACAACTCCTTTACATTCCATGGGCCAGGTGACTGAAAATAGGTTTTGAAGGAGCAAAGATTTAGTTAAACTAAGTGTTCATGATTTTCAGTTAGAATTATTGTTCATGCAGTATGCAGCATGTCAGGAGCCTGACCAAAACCTACTGAAACAGAAATAGCTCTCTATTTATTGCACTCATCTGTGAACAAGACATCCAGAGGACTCAGAATTTAAATGTCCAAACTCTGAGGATGCCTACCTCTCCCACAGGGCCTTATTATTGAACTAAGAGCAGGCTACTGAAGGCAGCTACCACTGGCATGTTAATATGCTTGACTTATTACCAAAGGTGTTTGATTGAGTGTTTGTATGCCTGTCTGTAAAAGGTGTTTTTGATGTCTGCAGGAGCACTGAGCAGTGACTCTTAACAGGGGAAACACAAGTCTCCATGGGAACCTCACAAACATGGTTGCACAAGAGTGATTTCTAGGTATTTATCTGCATTTCTAGGTATTTATCTGTTTCTTGGTCCATCTCTGTCATGCTATCACCTGGATTATATGTGCATTAACATCATTACTGGCCCACTTTTTCTATCTGCCTTCTTCATTTTATCTAATTAGGATGTACCCCTATCCCTTATGATAAAAGATTTCCATATATTGTAGGTTTGTGCTTTTATTGCTTATATTTCCGTGTATCATTTTGGCCCAAAATGTGTTTACAATGTCTTCAGCAATTTCTTGCAGCATATGTGAAGATCAGACTTCATCCACTAAGTTCTACATTTGGTCAAATGTTATTGCTCAGTTGAAATTGCTTTGAAATTGTTTTGACAATGCAAAATAAAGATGGGAACACAGTGCATACTGTGAGGTCAGGGAACAATTCAGGGATGGTAACTCATGGAGATGTTCTGTCAAGTGTTCTGTGCTTTAGTATAAGAAAGGTTATTTTCTTTGTCCTTTCTGATTATTGAAACAATGTATGTTGTTCTGCAGGTGTGAGGTGACTGCTCATTGTGTTTGAAGCTCATCTCAAGATGTCAAGAAGACATCTCTTTGCTCAGAAATTGCTTACCACTGTCACTTGTGGCAAGCACACCTATGAATTATGGAGCAGCGTTCTCCACTCCTTTCAGCACTGTTTAAAATGTTGTTCATGGTGCCCACAGCAGGGCACAAAGCAGTTCTGTAGGTGTTTTAGCCAAAGGACAGGTTGTGATCATTTCATTCCTGCCAAGGAGTAGTTTCTCAAATGAAAATGTCATTGAAGAGAACAAGAATATAAGTAATTTACTTGTGTGAATAATTTATTACAACATTTGTAATATTGTTCTGATTTGGATTTTTTCTTACATATGATCCATGTGCAAGAAATAACAGTTTTGGGGTTTTTTTTGCATTAGGAAGCTGAACCTGCAGAGATAATGAGGTGTGTGGAGGGGTTTCCAATCACTTGTGAATTTACCTAAAAATTACTGAGCTAGCTACAAAGATCTTCCCAAAAGGCTACTTCTACAGAATTATTTCTTCTTCAGAGTGCAGGAAGAACTGTCAATAGCATGATTGGCAAAAATGAACTCCAGTCATTAAAGTAAGTAGCTAAGCCACCAGGCACCCACAGAAGATGAGCTCATTGAGCCAGAAGATGCCACTTTATTGAAGCAGTTGTAAGACCAAAATTGTATTTTGAGACAGATTAGATGACTATCTGCCAAACTAGCATGGCTGTATTTAGGTTAGCTACTCATCCAAATCATGTGAGCATAAAGAACTATAATGTACCATATATGTCTATCTCTAGCACTGTACATACATACCACAGCTATGAATATGTGTACCAGCATGGAACTGAAACAATAGGGGAGCTAATTCTTGGCTGTATATAGCATTTTAGCTCCACTGAATGTAAAGTCTGATGATGATTTTCCTCCAGGGAACATCTTGCCCTGCCTGAATTTAGACTTCAGTAATTGTATGCACCAGTCCTGGGAAGGTCCAGCCACAGTCTGGAGGTGTGCCCTAGGTCCAGGAAGCCTCAGCTGAGGCATAACCATGCTGAGGCTGGACCATCAGAAGAAGGGATCTCTTTGCTCAAGCACTCTCAGCAGTTCAGCATGCCACCAAGCACACAGGAGGCCGTTCAGGGGCAGGCAGGTGTGAAGAGAGGTGATCTGCTGATCCCCACGGACTTCTCCAAACAGCCATCAGCACAGAGGCTGTCACTTCACACTTCAGCATTGCATTTTTTTTTAAATCCAGTCTCTAATCCATTTATTTTATGAAGTGAAACATTCCAAAATCACAAAAGCATTTCTATTTTGTGAGCATGTGTGAGCTGGCTGGAAAGGTTTGTGAATTCTTCATACCTTCCTCTAGAGCTAACTCTTGGGTCCATCTTTACAGCTGATTAACCTGCAGTTCACACACCTCTTTAAAAAAATTCAGGTTACTTTCTGAGATAGGTGATACACAATGCAAATGGCTTTTCTTAGGAGGATTTTGGAATAGAAATGTTAAAACATGAGGGTAAAGACAGGGAAAAAACACTCCTAAACATGTGCCAAGTACTAACTCACAGAAGCCGAGCAAGTTTTCATAAAGAATGTTGACCCTGGCAGCAGGGTGGTGATTTTTCTCACTGCTAGCATTACTGAAAAGTCCATAAAGTAGCAAGAACAATTAAATAAATACAGTGGCAATGGTACTAACCAGGATAGGTAGTGATAGACATTTTTACCATACTTATTGTATTACATTGCCTTAGCCAAGAAAAACCTTATCTGATTAAAACAATAGTTCCTAAAATGCACTCCTTTTAGAGAAATTGATTTTATTCAATATGGAATTCCAAAACAAATAAAACACAATATTTTAAATTTACTTATGCAAATCTATCAGGATGCTCCAGCCAAGCAATAACCCAAATCAAGGTAACCTTGGCTAGTGTGTTACTCTTTAGCTACGAAGCTGTTGTGAGTTCCACTTCTGGTATGGCTCCATGCATGTGAGTGCAGTGGGGCTGAAGCCTCTCTCTCTTGAGTTGTCTTTCTTTACAAAAGAGCAGGAAAGAATGTTTATCACCAAAAGGAGTGCATTCCATGAGTGATGGTTTTTCTGTTATGAAGTTATGATTTTGAAAAGGATCACTACCTCCCACTGAACAGGCCCCAGAATTTATGTACTTTCTTTGGCCGACGTTTGAATCTGGCTTTGGAGCCAAATACGAGAAGCAAAGCTTGCAGGAAGATTTTCTTTCTTTTCATGGTTTCTTAGCATATGCACTCACTGCACAGAGGAAAACACATGCAGTTGGTTCATTTGACAGCTTTCATCCCTTTAGATGCCTTTCCTGACCTCTCCTCACTATCTGTACTCCCTTCACACGCCTTCTAAGCATCTTAGGATGTCACATAGTAAAAGAAATATATTTTACATGATAAATATAAATAGAGAAATAGTTCATGTTCTTTTTTCATTTGAACAATGTGAAAACCTAAGATCCAAGCACGCTTCTTTCCTCATCTGCCTCAGCCCCTCTGAAAATACTAAAATACTCTTGTTGTGAGATTAAAGATTTGTACAGAGATCTCAAAGTTTCAGACTACCATTGGTACAGGAAAATGTGTTGATCAATTCTTTAATTTCCT
Organism: Dicaeum eximium; assembly: GCA_013396995.1. Classification (NCBI taxonomy): domain Eukaryota; kingdom Metazoa; phylum Chordata; class Aves; order Passeriformes; family Dicaeidae; genus Dicaeum; species Dicaeum eximium. Next base: position 137,827 of record VWZP01010350.1, on the reverse strand, counting down.
CTCCAATCAAAGTTCAGTTCCAAATTCAAGTTAAAGAGCTTTGGAGAAACTTTATCCTGTATCTCACCAGAAGTATCCTTACTTATTTCAAAAGCTGGAATGGACTAAGCCTTTCCTACTTCACTGTAGTGAAGCTTCCTTAATTTAGTAATTTTGATACTCTCTTTACTTTTATAACAATCCCTGGAGGTCCACCAACCCCTTTAAAAGACAGAAAGAATAAACTGAAAGTAGCCTTTAATCTTTAAAAATATTAAAGATTACTTTAAAAAATGCAAATTAAAATTTCAAAAACACAATTGGAAACGCAGTGCAAATTTCATGAAGTCTGTAGTTTCAATATTATGTTTATCCCATTTACTTGAATCTGTTTTGTGTTTCTTCTGTCCTTGATTGAATGAAAAGTACTTTTTTCCTAGGACACTGAAAATAAGGCAGAATTTTCATGCATACTTGTAGCAGTAGTTAAGGTATCTGTGAGATGGTTTCAGCATCTCCAAAGCCAGCCCAGCAGAAGAGTTTCAAAACTGGTATTTAAAGCTTTTCTAGATTAGACACACCCCAGAGGGCAACAGGATGGTCTGCTCTTCCTCAAGGACACCTCATCTATTGAAAATGCCCCATGGGTTATTGAGCAGGGATACAAGTGCTGCTTTGGGACCTAAAAAGCTGATTGTGTTAAAAGTCAAAGTGCAAAAGGAAGTAAAATATGCTAGGTTATTAGAGCTAGAGCTGGGATGGTTCTGGTTCACATCAGAGAAAACCCCCTGGGAAGGAACTGTGCCCACCAAACCTTCAGGCTGGTCCAAGAAAACTTCATTTATACAAAGAGTTCAATGCCTTCAAATTCTTTCCCATGCAAGCAGTAGATCAAAGCCTTTGCTGCTTTGCTGCACAGCATAGTGGCCAGGCTCATGACACAGGCCAAATCAAAGAAATTTTGGGTGGGATCTAATGTAAGGTCATGCCCCTTGTCTAGCTGGAAAAGCATTGGCTTCTCCAGCAGGACTGTGGAAGGAAATCTTGTGAGTAGCCTGCAACTCTCTTAAACACACATCTACCAGGCTCACATTTAGGCACTGGATCCTGGTGGGGGCTTCTTCAGGCTGTTCCCTGTGGCAGGACACAGCTTGTCTGCTTGTGCCAGCCTTGTGTGCCTCGGGTTGTGCTCCCTCACAGCAGCTGTGTGATGCAGAGGTGGAGGGGGATCAGCCATGGTCATGATGGTCCTACCCACCTTCCCCATCAGGGCTCATCTTGGCTTTTCCTGTATTCCCAGTCGGTGCTGGACTCCTGCCATGCTGGGGTGAGACTGGGTTGTTCAGAAGCACACTGGCCCTTCAGTGCTGGACACCCTCACAGGGTGAGACCATGGCTTACAGACAATAAGATTCTCTCGCTAAAAAGCTCTGTGTTTGTGTTTACAGTAGTGAGAGGAAATTAAAGCACTGGCAGCAGCTCTGAGCAGGCCAAGGAGATGAGCTCTTGAGACTGAGAACTCATGAAGAGACAGGAACTTTAAAGAAAGGAACAGAGTTTCAATTGAAATTTCCACTGTCTAAGGGGAACAGAAATGTTTTTTTCACAGCATCCTCTTTTAATAGGGAAACCTTCAGATTTATTAACTAATAATCCTATAAGACAGTGATCAATAAAGTAATACAATAAAAAGAATGTAACATTTTATTAGTTTTCAGCTGGATACAGCTTTTCCAGTCAGGGCTACAGGGATATAAATTGTTGAGTAAAATGATTTATCTTCAACACCTGTTTCATTTAAGGGATTCCTTTGCTTAAAGTGGGTCTCTAGAATGATTCTGGCATGTCTAGTATCAATGGGGAAAGGAAGGTTATTGAAACCTCCAAATTCAGCCAGATGCATGAGTGAGGTTGCTGCAGGAACCTCCAAAAAAAGTAGACCCTAGAGCTGGAAATGTACTTTTCTTACCTGAAGTGCTGGGGAAAACGTAATACTGCAATGCTGTGTAAGCTTGCATTTCCCTCTCTTTCTATGTATTGCATAATGTTTTATGTCACCACTTCAGCAGAAAGTAATGAAAAGGCTTTTCTTGGTTTCCTCTGCATTAGACAGCTGACCACCAGTGATACCCTGGATATTGAAGATAAATATTTCAAATGAACTCTTCAGTACATGCTTGGTGCTTTGCTCTACAAGACATTTTCCATACTACAGAGAAGACAATGAAGAACACTAAGTAGGGCTATTACAGCAGTACTCCAGGGTTAGGAAATTATTTCTGTTTTTCTCGCAGTTTTAACATCTATCTCTGATCACTGTGAATTCTAGTGTAAACTCAAGCAGTTGTGAGATGTGTTCTTAAGGCACTTAAAGGAAAAAACTACTGAAATCAAATTAGTTACATCAAATTGCCTTTCATCTTCCTCTCAGGCTAAGGTGAGTGAGAGTAAAGAGTCACATTGACTACTCCGGAAAAGTTTGAGGTCACCCACTACTCATGTACCTTGGTCCTACAGCTTCACTGGGGAAAGAGATGGAAAATGGTGTTACAGAAACACTGGGTCCTGCTATGGATGAACCTGTGAGTCTCACCTTGTATCTGTATAAACTGAATAAACAACAAGCTGTACTCTGCTTGCATTCACATGGTGTTGCTACCTGTTCACCTTCTGTTTGAGTGTTGGGACAAAAGAAGGCATTAATTACAATAGCAAAATAACCTAAATCCAGCAAAAACTCAGAGGATTAATGAAAATCAGTGATGCCCATGACTGCTCTTGAGCAAGCTGAAAAGAGAAGGACTTGCGGTGGAGTTGACAAGATAAAATGCACTTGAAGAGGACTTGTGGACACCTGGGGTGCAGGAGATAAGTTTAAGGCTGAAGGCTGTATGAGAGAAAACTTGGAGGATACCAGGGTTCAGTAGTTAAGGAAGTGGGAATTCATGACAGCTGATAGCTGTCAGCCCTGTATCCCTTCCTTCCGGAGGGCATTCCTTGCTTGGGGAGATTTTAATCTGTCACTCTCTGTTCTGTCAGGTTATGCAAAGTGTCAAAGGTCCATGCTCCACTTCTTACTGAGGCACACATCAATATTCCTGAACTTTTAGGGAAGGGAAGGGAAGGGAAGGGAAGGGAAAATAAAAGGAAGGAANGGAAGGGAAGGGAAGGGAGGGGAAGGGAGGGGAAGGGAAGGGAAGGGAGACCTACTATTCCAGTGGCTATTTAGGATGTGCTGAGTACTTCATCTCGTATGTGTTCTGACGCCCTGCTCATCAAAGCTCTGTTTCTTTCTCTTATGTAGCCTCTTATAACTGAAGGGGGTTTCATTCATTCTTTCTATGCCTCCATCTGCCTCTAAAGCTAAAACTGAGACTGCAAAGAGAAAGGTGCTGCAGAGAAAAACTATTCATGATCCTTAACCACTCACCAGAGCTACGTTTAACATACTCCTATTTGAGGAATTGAGGAAGAGCATCCTCAGTGCATAGTAGATACTCTAAGGTATGGGTGCTGGTGCCAAGGAACTCAAATGCCCACTAGAATGAATATTCTCATGTCTCTGTAAATGTTTTTTGGGTTTTGTTTTAATTGAAAGGCTGAATTTTCTATATGTTGTAAATTAAGTATATTTGGGCAGATTTATTTGATATCCAGCATGCTTACAGAGGTTCAGAATAGGGTTAATAGGGCAGCATATAAACCACAGCAATGCAAAACAACTCTTCAAGAAAACATTCCTAAAACTAATTGAAACAAAACCAGGAAAAAGCAAAGAAAGTCAATAAAGCTCATTCATTTCTTTAAGCTTCTTGTGTATAGGTCCAGGGTACTAAATTCTGTCTCTGCAGGGAAGGCAAGGCTTTACCCTAGCTAGTTTTACCCTTTGAGGAAACAGCACTGAACCTGGGATACTTGGAAAATTAAGTTCTGAGAATGACAGAAGTCCAATACTTTACATCTGGGATGCTGAACCCTTTCCCAGGCAGGCTGGAGAAAGAGACATAGCAGATCTTTTTAGTGTTGTGATCAGCTCATTCTAACCCTTTAAAATACACCCAGTCCTCTGCACTGGTTCTGTCTTACCCAGAGATTTCCTCCCCTTCAACAGGGGAGTCACAGACTGGCCACCATCACAAAGGATGCCTGTTATGTATCTAAAGAGAATCTGCATGAGAGGGGTTGCATCCAAACCACCTTTTGGAAAGTGGGACCAAAGTTGTAACAGCTTTGTCCAGACAGGGAAAGTCTCCAGCACTGCACTCAGCTGTGTTTGGCTTCTCTCTCTGCCACAAGCATACAAGGCTGGGTCACTGCTACTACCTGCAGATGACAGATTCTGAATGTTCTACACATGCAATCAGTTCAGGTATTTTATAGATCTTCCTTTGATGCCTAATAACTCTTCTGAGTTTGTTTCCTCATATTGAATAACAGACAGCAGTACCACAAAGGATTTGGGATGCTCACCAAAAAGAGGAGCAGAATAGATGGACTATTCATAACTAATCTGCTTTAGCTGTCACTCAGTTCAGAAGCAAGAAATGTAATTTTTCATCATAACAAAAAGAAAGATAGGGTTCAAATATTTAAAAAAAAAAAGTGCTGTTAAAAATAAAATATTTTTGCTCCTGGAAAGAAGAAACAAAATGTTTAACTAAAAATTGGTAAAAACCTTTTTGAACAATCAAGGAAAGGCAGACAAAATGTCAAATTCATCCAATCTCAGAATCAAATGTGGGGGTGAAGGGTGGGAGCCAAACATACATCAAGGATTGCAATATTTAAAATTGCCAAAAAGTAAGATAAGAAAACAATCAAGACCTTTTTCTGCAGCACCCAACAGAAAGTACAATTATGTCCCATTTTCCTTAGGCTGCATATATACATTTATACACACACAAACACACTTCAGTTCTAATGTAGAACATGCTATTCTGTTCATTCACAAGTTCTCATCACTGAGTCTTGAAATCTCAGATAAATTCATATTTACATTCATTTCCAAGAAAACATCTGGTTTGCCCTAAATTTTATCAGGGTTAAATGTGAAGTCAGCATCACTCACAGATCAGCTCCTCCTCCCTCCGATGTCAGTGGGAATACATCCAGTGCCAGTGTGAGATGTGATGTGCCTTCTATAACACATTGAACCAGAAGCTAGAAATGAAGCTGTAGTCAAGATTGTTACTGCAGCTGTTCCTGAGCTTCTCTTCCTTCCATTTCCCAGAGGTATTGCTCCTTAAAATCTACTCCCACAACTGTGCGTAAAGTCTTTCTGATGTGTCTGTAAAAAAATGAATCGATTCACTTGAACTTTTTTGGTCCATTAATTTTTTTAACCCCAGTCATTTTTTGCCTCCTCCCAGCACAATGAGAGAGCAAAGAAGTAAAGGATGGTAGCCTAAGAACTGAGGGAAGTGGATGAACAGGAAGAAGTAGTCTGTGACTGAGCTCAGCTATGATAAATAATAAAGTAAAGCTAAGAAGAACCCCAATCTGAGCTAGAGATTTAAACTACTAGAAAACTGAAAAATCTTCCACATCCTCTCATGCCTAAATGGTAAAGGAATGTATAGTCACCCTAAAAAATGGTATATCCTTGTTCCACAAAAGCAGAGCCACTGCCATCCCCATAGCCAGACCTAATTATGCATTGCTAGGAGGCAGTCCTGGAATCACTCTTAAGAGCTTGTCCCTTTATGCACAGACTCAGTGTTGCCACTCTCATTTAGGGACGGACAAGAGTCAGGCTACCACTGGCTATTCACTCCAACTTCTTCTCCAAACAAGAGGAGGAAGTGGCAAATGAAGCTTGTGGTGTTTTCAGGCCATGATTAGTTGTGCCTGTAGGGGCAAATTCCACTGTAAGGAGTTTAAAATGGAACAAGTACACAAACAAGCAAAGAACTAGTGAAGAGAGCAATGATGGATATGTCTCTTTCAGGTAACTCACTAAATTATAGGAGCTGGCTGTTCCAGCAGATTTCAAGGAGTGATGCCCTCCAGCACAGGCTTGTTAGATGGCTAATTTCCTTAACAAACTTATTTCACTGCCCAGTGGAAAGAATGAATGGTATCCCTCATTCATGGTTGTTTCCAGGTAGGATTCAGGATGGTAGAAGCTGCCTTCCTATACCTTGAAGGACAGAGCTCAAAGCATGTGTTTCCAAATGGGCTCAAACACTGTGCAAGAGTAAGAAAAAAATGAAAGAATAGGGTCCAGCAACAATGCTTTCTTGCACTATTCATCAATTAATCAATGCTCCTATAGGCAGTGGGAGTTGATGGGAGTCCTATTATTGACTCTTGTTAGTTCAGGATTTCACTCATAGCCTGCTGGAGAGGTCAAGGTAAAATAGAACCACATAGTCTCAAAGTACTTACTTTGAACATCAGACACAAATGTTATTTCCAAATGCACTTTAACAAAAACAGCATTATCTGGCCAATTTCCAGCAATCCTATTTGAAAAAGGCAAGTTGGAGATTAGGTTTGGAAGGAGAGAATTACCTTCCAAGAAATTTCAGAAAAAACACTTGAGGAAGCGACTTCATGGAGTAGTATACAAAACTCTTGGCAAATGAGTGGCAGTAGCAATGGTTAAGGTATAACTGCAGGCTGTTCCTATGTCTGTGTGAATTTGGGATGAATATAATCTCTGAGAAAGATTTATTTTCCAATATGTCCTTTTTTTTTTAACCAAGGGATATTTTCAGATCATATCAGTTCTCACCTCCTTGTCACATTTCTGTTCCACTTGTAATTTAAATAGGGGCAGAGATAGTTCTATGCCAGTACCATGTGTTCCTTCAGAGATTCTACCTCCACATCTGTTGTTCTGCATAAATCTATCTGCTAAATTATTGGCTGAAATTCAACAGAGTCTATACATTTCCCCAATTAAACTATCAGTTAACAATTCCCAATTGGTGACCTTAATGTGCCTTGTGGATAAAAAGCTCCAAAACTTTTTCTGATCTGAGAAAAATGGGGGGAGCAGGAGTGTGTGTGTACCCACATGAAACACTATTAATAATCTTCCAGCTGTGAGTAACCATACATTTGCAGACCACAGTGAACATATGAGCCTGTTAAAATTATATACAGTTTTTACATATAACTAATGCCTGTTTCTGTATGCTAATGCACCAGCCAATTAGTTGACATCCACAATTAATTCTTCTTTCTCTGTCACCTAGTTAGCATTGAACAAGGTTGGTGTGTACTTGAATTCTCATGTGATTCTTGATTGCATTGTAGAACATGATCAAAAGGCTCTGTTTGAATGTGAATGATTGTGTTGCTTGCTGTACTTGATGGCAATTTTCTTAAATATGATACTCTGCAGGAGAACTTGTTCAAAGTAAAGTCACAACCAGCACTTTATCATTTCCATGCACAGTATTTCGGAATATTGCCTCTTGAAAGCCTCAGAAAAAACCAGCATGAAGACAATGCCAAGAGGGAAAATTAAAGCACTGGTATGACCATAATCTTTATTATCATCATGGGACAAAATGTATAAGCCTTAAATTAGTCATGTGAATACCTAAAAGCTAATAATGAGCAGCCCCTTGTCTTAGAGACAGACAAGGTAATGTCTGTCAAAATGTGCCAAGCACAGAGGTAATGTCTTTAATAGAAAATGTATTTGATAGCACAGATTCTTCCAGCCCCTATACATTCTGTGCATTAATCTCAGGTGATCTCAGCATCCAAATCCTCTCACACCTGGTGACTTCCATGAAGACTTGCAGTCTGCAGGCACAAGCCTGGGAATTATTGTCAAACACCTGGCAAAATTTACAGTATTATGGTAATGAAGCTTCATGCAATTTTTATTGTCACAGAATAAGTGGCTAAAGCACAAGGACAAATATACTAAAGAATATAAATGTTGTAAAATAGTAGAGTTTTGTTTACTAATTGTCAGCTCTACTGTTTCTCCCACACTTTTCACTTCATTATCAGAATCAGCTTCCACTACAAATAAAGTCACAAGTAGAATATTAGTTATAATATTCTACTGGTATAGACTGTGTTTGCAGCATAACATTTTTTCCTGACTTAACTATTTTAGGCCTAGAGAGATAATATGTCATTTGACAGCTTCTGTTGGTCTTAATAAAGAAGACAATGGGTCTCAGTTCACAGCCACATTTCCTTTGCTGTATCCATATTTTTTAAAAGAAGCTTTCTATCTAGTTGAGACTTTACTCCTATCTAGCAGCACAGTAAAGAGGGTTACAATTCTGTACCTGCTCAAGACCTCCAAAACCATCTCACTGCCTTTAGATGAGCCTACCCAGTGGTTTTAATCTTGAAAAACGGAATATAAACAAAACTCTTATTATCAGGTCCAGACAAGTTTGTCTGAAACAGCTGTCTCAAGTACTTCGTGGTGGTTCCCAGTTTGGTTGTTTTCCTCCAGCTAACTGGCAAAGAAAGAGGATGCAAAGCACTGCTTTGTTGCTGCCTCTCTCCTTGTTGGTAGAGGAGAAAAGCTGAAATACATATCAGATTAGGACTGTGCTGCACCCTGCTCTAAATATAAAGCAGATTGAGCAAGGTAGTGTTTCTTCAGCACAAGAAGAGGAGCACAGACCATTTACTCTCTTCCTTGTGGCACAGCTCCTGAGGCAGAGCAATGCTCTGCAATGCTCAATAATTCTGAGGTTTGAACTATCAAAAAGAAGTCTTTCCCAAGGGAAATTAGAAGAATAAATAAGAATTAATGATGGAACTGTCATTTATTACCATTTTGAACAGTTAAACAATAAGAACATTAGTAAAATCTTTTTGGGTCAGCTCTCTTTTGACGTCAGAAACAACAGAACTGTGAGTCTGGCATTTATATGTCTTGTACATCTTCAGCATCCACAGCTGCTATTAGAGATCCCAGAGATAGACCAACCACTAGGTTTCTGTTTACCAACACATTGTCCATGAGTTTGTCTAATTCTTTTGAAATTACTGATAGTGTTTTCTGCCACAGCTTCCTTTGTGAGCAAACTCCACAACGCAAGTTAGGCTGTAGAGACAAAAATCTTTTGTGAAGTTGACAATTTCTCAGGTGAGAAGGGACCTTGAGCTTTTCTACTCCTTTTTAACACTAGCCATCTGTCCTGTTAGAACTCTAAAGATGTGCCAAAAGATACCACCTGGTCAGGTGCTCCTTGTTGACTGATAGTGGTGCTCAGCTGGTGAAAAAATACAAGGGAATAACATGAGCATCCAGGCAACCAAGATTTGTCTCCCACTCCCCTCACTGGAGACACCTATACCCTATGAGGTAAATTAAGGTTGGACTATCAGATCAGAGTTTCAGCTTAAAGTCTCAGTTTCCTGGCTTTTTGTGGGTTTTAGGCAGACCCTTAATGTTACTTTAATGTAGGGGGTTTCTTGTGGTTTAATACTTCCAAAGTCAGTAAATTATTTCCAGCATATGTAAAAAAGACAAATTTCTCCTGTGGTTAGCGACCACAAAGCAAAACAAGAAACAGAAATACTCAAGGGTAGCGTTCTTGAGAAGAGGTTATAGAGCTTTAAACCTCTCTTTTGATGTTATGTGCAGAGAAAAGTGCAAAGCTCAGTACAAGGCTGATGATTAATGCTTATACAAAGCATAATAACAAATATATACAACCTGTCCCCACCATCTCTGCAGATCAGTACAAAATGCTTTTTGTCTGCTGTGTTAGCAAACACTTTGAAACAATGTCCCCACTCTCTTATATTCATCCCCTAAAAATTTACTGCTGAATAATAAATGTATCCCAGCTTGTGAGGAGAGCTACCAAACTGCCAAGCAATGAAGAAAATGTTGTATCAAATAGTGGTTTATTTCCACTAGTGAATGATTATTCTTCCTTAGCCTTTCAGTGGAGGTAAAACAGAGGTGAGCTGATGTCTGAAATTGAAGTAGAATTGTTGCTGCAGTTGAATGGAGAGAAACTGTGCAGATCTGACTGATATTTTCAGATAAAATCCATAAAGCTTAGGAAATCACAATCTGTGTTGTTGGATCATAGCTAGATCCATTATCCCAGGCCAGCCTCCTCCTGTAACTCTTTTGACTGCAAAGTTTGAAAGCATTGGCTGCAGATCTCGTGGGAAGATGAGCACCCAGGCACTAGTGCTCCTGGGCCTGTGGAGCCCCAGCTCCAGCAGTGGTGTCCCTGATGCCCACTGGACACCCCACACAAAGCCAGAAGACCATTTCCCTTCAGGTCCCCCTGACTTGGGGCAGGTGGCCTTGGCAACCTCCTGCCCATGTCTCTAAGCCAGGCTTGTGCTTGAAAAGAAATTATCATTGATTCATCATAGCCTCAGGGAAGAGCTGGGAATAGCAAAGTTTCTGTTTACTTACTTGTGAATATTTGAGTAAAAAGATTAAGTGTTGAGAAAACAAGATTTTTTTCAAGAAGTAAAATCTTTTGACAGTACTGACAGTCAGACACACTGGGGATTGTTCATATTAGCTTTGTTCTCAGCACCATTAAAAAACTCTGGTGGCATCACTGACAGGATGAATCCATGAGTGCTGAGAATGCTGGCAGACACATTGTGAGGCCACTCACAATCATCCTTGAAAGGTCATGGAGATCAGGAGAGGTGCCTGAGGGTTGGAAGAAAGCAAGTATCACCTCAGTCTTCAGAAAGGGCAAGAAGGAGAACCTAGGGAGCTGCTACCATCCAGACAGCCCCACCTCCATCCCTAGAAAGGTGAAGGAGCACCTCGTTCTGGAGGACATCTCTGTCCACATGGATGACATGAAGGTGAGCAGGATAGTCAGGATGAACTCACTAAAGGTAAATTGTGCTTGTCCCACCTGATTGCCCTCTACAATGAAACAGCTGCCTGGATGGACTGAGGGAAGAGCAGAGGACATTGTGTAGCTGAAGTTTGGCAAAGCTTTTGACACTGCCCCTGACAACACCTTCATTGGGAGTGTGGACTGGACAAGTGGAGTGCGGTGTGGCTGGAGAGCTGGCTGAATGGCAGATCCCAGAGGGCTGCAGGGGCTGGATGGAGGCCCTCACTGGTTGTGTCCCCCAAGGCTCATGAACTTCTTCATCAGTAACTGGGATGAAGGGGTTGGTATGTCTCCTCAGCAGGGTCACAAACTGCAGGAGTGGAAATCAATTTGTTTGTCTTTCTCATAATATTTTCATTGTCGTTTCTGGGATAGTATGGGAGGGAATGCTAACTCAGTGACATCTTCAGGAGCAGTTTTGTAGGCTACTCGCTACAGAAATGTTACCATAAATTAAAGGAGGTGTAAGAATGGAGGAAGAGATTGCTTGCACTGTTCTCCCATGCATTTAGTTAGAGCTGTAAGAAATCAGGTTGTGCTGTGTGTTAGAGGATGAAGAAAGCTACACCTTGCCTTGAGATTGTGATTCTTCTTTTCTCAATACAGCTGTGCTTGGCTCTAACAGTGGCAATGACAAGAAGAGGTTTAAAACAGAAAAAAAGGGGCTGAAGTCTCAAATAAACACCAGGCCATATCTCTCAGCTACAGCATTTGAGAGGGATGTTCTTCTGTTAATTCAGCTGGGAAATCTACACTCTGCACTGGAAAAGACAAACACTGTATTTGATGATGCTGAAAAACTTCCAGGCTAGAAACTTACTTAGATGTCATTTCAATTAATTCTTCAAGATTTCCCAAGAGAAACTGTTAAATTGATTAAAATTACCAGTTAATTTAAAGTTAATTTCATGGACAATTAGCTCCAATATTGCAAACTAACCAGCCATATTCTTCTTTTGCTGGAAAAATATTAAAAAGGTCATAGTCTCTCTTGCTACATCATAGTTTGGAAAAATTATTCATGCCATGCTATGACAGGAAGACATTATTACTGACAATGTGTGATACAAAATTGACTCAACAAATCACATTCTGCTTTGTGAATCCCTTTTTTTCTCTTATGCTGGAATTCTGTTCTTTGTCAAAAGCCCACCGTTCTTTGCAGATATTAATACCTCTCTTCTTAAACAAGAATTGCTACTGGCAGCTGTGAGATCCCAGCTCACAGTGAGTAACTCCTCACTTCTGTAACAGCTCCATTTGCTTTGCTGGGACTGTTTAAGGTGAAATGCTACTCAATGAGAGTAAAAGGGCCAGTGCTTGACCCAGTAAACATAGCATTCAGCTTGATTGTTCCCATAAAAATCTAGGCATAAATGTCCCTATTTTCTTGGAAGCATTAGGTTGTATTTAATTTACAAGCAATACAAGTGAAGGTAACCTTAACAGAGTCTTAAAAGACTGAAATAGGTTTTGTTTTGTCTTGAGATAAAATATACAATTAAATATTGCATATTTTAAGGCAAAGTGTTTACTATTGCTAATATAATATTGAGGTAACTAGTTTTCATAATATCTATATAATAATTGGAAATAAAAGGCAAATATTCAGAACAGCAGTCACACTCTTCTTCATGGTCTTTGAACATCTATTAAGACTTCCTGGTTTAAATAATGTTCATACATTACACAGTGGGATTATAACCAATGGTGTAAACGTATATGTGTTCCATAGAGATGCAGTTAAATAGTAGGGAATGTATAATGCTATATATTGAGCTAAGGAATAAAATACACTGTACTTAGGTAACATCTTCCATTTGATATACTCAGATATTATGAGGTTAATGAGGTAAGTCCTCCTGTAAAGTGGGCAAATATTATTAATCTCCAAGAACTTTCTTGTATTCTGCAGGAAGTACAGGACACAACTTTGAAAAAGCTTTTTTTTCCTGACTGATGCCCCTGTTTTCTCTGCCATTACATGGCACAAAACATACATAACTTTATATAAATGGTATACACTGGCATCCATCTGGCACGTCTACATTACTTAGTGATGTGCATGAATAAGGTAAAAGGTCAAAAATTAATACAAATAAATCCTGTAAACCACATCCTGCCATTAATTTGGGGTGGAGGAAAGGAAGGTATTAATAATATATAGGGAAAAAAACTACAGAAAAAAAAAAGGAGCTGATTTTTTTTTAACCTAGCAAAGATCCTATAAGACCAAAATCTTCTAGTTGCCCTGCCTCCAGCTGCATAAGTATCTGTGGAACAGAAAGCTGATAACCAATTAGTAGTAGCCAATGTTCTTTCTAGATAGACACCACTGTTCAAACATCTGCTTTTCAGGCCCTGTGAATACTAGAGGCAGGTGGTATATTTGGACAAAAAACCAAAAACAAACAAACAAACAAAAAAAACCACTAAAAACACCCTGTATTTTTTACCCTCATTTGATCCAAATCTAGCTCTGATTCAGAATTGGGGTTTTTTAGAACTTTGGTTCATGACCTGTTCTGCATTGAGTTTAAGGAAAATGGGAGAACAAGATTTTTTTCACATATAAAGGCAGGAATAAATCTTTCTGAAGAAAACTGACTGGTGACTGAAGAGCTAGTGAGATCAACAAAGGAAATGAACAAAAGTGGGGTATTTGAATATAGAACTACATTTGGGTTAGGTAGGCACACAGGGTGTAAATTAAATGTATATTGGTTTAGGTACCCTATACATTTATAGATACCTTATATACTCATTCTCCTTAATTAATGAAAGTGACAGAGGTGTGATTTTATTTCAGTAGAATCTGATATATAACACCTGAAGCAGTGATATCATGTTTAAAACTGTCCCTGCCTAGATCTGAATTGAAGTGAAGTCTTGCTAGGAGTTGTGTGTGACAATAATAGAAAGGCCTTCTCAGGGTGCTCCATTTCAGTCTCCTACCTGTGCCAGACTGAAGTTCCCTTTATCTAAGAGCTAGTTTGGGATCTGCTAAAATAACAGTGGTAGCCTGGGTCATTGCCCCAAAAACTAAATTGAAGGACTCCCACAGAGCTGATCCTGCTAGATAAGGACATATAAGGAGTGGCCCTCTGCATGGCGTTGCTAATGATTGATGTATTAAAGCTATCTTTATCTTTAAAACTGGGGATTTCCCTTCTGTTTCTACAGAAAAATATTTGGGATTTTTTTCTCTGTTCCCATAGCTGCATATTCAACTGGAGATAGCTCATTTCACACAACAAGAAACTTAACAATAAAAATATTGTCTTTCTTTTTTGCCACAGTAAAAAAAAAAAGGGAAGATAAATACATGTTTTTCCCTGCATATGAATCTTTAACACCACTCTATCATTACGTGATACACAGGTAAGGTAATAACCTCCTTGATCACCAATTGTGTGCTAGTTTTAGAAACTATTATTTAATTAGATTTAATTGCAGTTTTGAGGGGTTATGTTGCCTTTTGGTGGAGGCATTGTCTTGACCAGGGAATGTGAATGTATTTTGTTGAGCTTTTCCCAAATGTCAAGATACATTAACACGTTATTGGTGTTGTAAGTGCTCCCATATGCTTCAGAAACAATTAAATTTTTTTTGGCCTGACTCCTAAAGATGAATATCCTTCAGATGCTAAACATTTGATACATTTGAAGTTTGGGGAAGCTTCTTTTTACTCCATGGGAAATAAGGATGCAGCAGGACCAAGGCAATCTTAGTCTCTTGATATGGCTGGCCAACAAAGTACAGGGGAGAGAAGCAATGTCCTTTAAAAGAGCTGCCAGTCTTACATGGATCAACTTTTCTGTTGAGGTTCTGATTAGGATTTAAAGAAAGAGGACCAGTTCTGAAAAAAAAAATTAAAAGAGATTGATCCATTTATCAACTAGAGGAAGCAGATACACTTGTAAATTGAAAAAATGTGGATGCAAGCAGAGGGGTCTGTTTTCTTCTCCTCATTAACCTCATTAACATAGGCAACAAGTATTATCTGAGAATTTTCACCAGACACATCTAATTCTGTATACAGAAAAAAATCTTTAAATTTTTCTCTTTCCTTTTTCTTTCTTTCTCTTTCTTTCTTTCTTTCTTTTCTTTCTTTCTTCACAGCAATGAAGAATCTTAAAAAATCAGCCATATTAGATGATATTGACATTCCACAGAGGCAGTGATCAGATGACAGCTGTTGTTGCAATGCTAACTCTAACACGATGGTTGTTCACCTAGTCCTAGCCAAGATCAATGTTAATTTCTTTTGCTGATGCATTTAGTTTGAGAGGAGGGGCTATTTCAATTTCAGATGGAAAACTGTCTCTTAGTGAGATCAAACATCTGAGTCCACCTGCCAAGAAATGCAGGGAAGAAGTCAACACACAGTGAATTTTGATCTATTTTTGTTTTTATTTCCTGCTGTTCATGAGAACCAGGAATGCAGATCAGACTCCACCATCCATCGAGAGGCATGTGTTTGCAAGGCTTCCGCTACTTTTTGGAGGACACCCATCCCCTTGCAGCTTTTGGCCAAACCTTTTGTTCTCTGCAGCTTTGGGTAATTTATCTGTGACTCATCTCTGGCAAGGGAATCCCAGGCTTGTTGGAGTATCCTGGGAGAGTTCATGGTGATTTATGGACTCTGAAGATGAATGCCCCCTGTTTTCCTGTCTCAAATTCTCACTCCATATTTGCCCTCTGTTCAGCAAAATCTCTGAAAGCCTTGTATTAAAAGGAGCTTCAGAGTGTCTTGATGATTCAGCTGGTCAAATGACAAACAGGGCAGAGAAAAGTTTGCAAGCTGGCTGAAGTCCAAATTAAGGCAATCTGAAGGAACGATGTGGTGAGAGAAAAGGTGACATGCATTCCTCTGGAGGGATAGGACAGGTTCAGTGTTGCATGTCAGTGGATAGCCTGGATGCTGGAAGGAGACTGTAGAAACCATTCAAAACACTGGCAAATCTCATAAAAAGGTTCCTTAGTGGGCTTGCCTGTCACCTTATTACCCCAGAGCAGCTGTTTTAAAGAGCAGGCATAAACTCACCCCGGCTAATGCAAGCACGTTTTCTTCAAGGTGAAAGTTTTGGCATCTGGAAGTGTCAGAAAGGAGCCTCTTGCCATAAATCACACCAGAAAGCACTCAAATTTGACAAGTGCCTTGAGAGCACTTCTATGTTCACCCCTAAATTCCAATATCAAAGAGCAGCCCTTCAGGCTGTAAACTCCTACAATACACCACATCTGACATAGGAAGATGCACTGGGGGGGGCTGAAGGGCAGGAGTGCCCCTGACACCTCAGGACTGCTCACAGACAAGGGCTGGCACAAAATGGGCTGCATTAATTCCCTGGACTGTTCTTCAAGAATCAGGAGGCTTTGCCTCCACTCAGATGCAAAATCCTTTTCCCTTCTCCTTTTCCCCCTCTCTTTCACTGCCCAGGTCCTAGCAGTGGAGGCAGCTGAGAGCAGAGCCAGGAGCTCCTGGGTTTGAACTCTCTGCTCTGCACTCAGGGCTGTCCAGAGCTGAGGCCAGCACAGATAATCAGACATCTCATGCTTCATTCTTAAGAGTAAGGGAAATATTTTTTGTCACTATTTCCTCAGCATCTAGCATTTTTTCTCTAATCAGAAAAGAAAATACTGTGGCACCTCTGTTCCTGGGATAGTCACCAGTGGTCACAAACTCTTTCCATATATTTTTTTCTTACTGAAATGCTTCCATAAATAAACAAGCCTCCATAAAACAGCAGGAAAAATCCACTCCCAGTGAGACTCCATGGAGGCAGTGTGAGAGGATGACAGTGTCTGAAAGGTGGGGATAAGAAGCTGCCCCCCGCTTGCTCACACAGACAGCTGTCTCTGCCCAGTTCACTTCTCCTGGTGATTTATGAAGCCCTTTGATCAGAATCGAGTTTTAATTGCCTGAACTGCAGAATCTGACACGTGCTTCATCAAGTCAAAGGCAGAGCCTCTTCCTGATGCCCTGCTCTTCTCTTCTTTTCCATGGATGCAAGCCCTGTAGGATTTTAGGAATCTACTCAATCCCTAGCTCCATCTTTCAAATAGCCATCGGCTCAAGAATTGAAAAAGGAAGAGAAAGAAAGGATAAAAAGAAGAAAGAAAGGAAGAAAGGAAGGAAGGAAGAAAGGAAGGAAGAAAGGAAGGAAGAAAGGAAGGACGAAAGGAAGGACGGAAGGAAGGACGGAAGGAAGGAAGGAAG